>CAUYUJ010017382.1:91822-219322 GCA_963575745.1 Prorocentrum cordatum | reverse complement strand
AGCTTGGACTCGTAACTTAAACCCGCGATAATGAAGTTCGGACTCGCCGCCCCTCCGCCGACCAACTCTGTCTTGGCCGTAGATAATTAAGATTGGGCGTTTTTACCGGGGGAGGAAATGATTTAGTATCTGGGGCATGGGGTTATGCTTCCCGCCCACGAACGCAATTGGGGTGACAGCCGCTGGAAATTGCTGGTGACGTCCGGTGCCCCGGCGCTTACTGCGTTCCCCGAGGGACGGCGTTTCGAAGAGATTGCAACGTCGCGGAAAATCAAGACGGAAGCCCTGGAACCCATGCAGCATTTTTCAAGCCTGATCCATTTGCGGCGGTCACGGGGGATCCGAAACTGAGCGAGAACGCCAGGTGCGACAACAACTGCAGCGCCTGGATCTCCAACTTCTGCAGAGTCCAGGGGGCCTCCGCCCGTGGAAACATCGGTGCTCTCAGGGACGCATGGACCCGGGTTCATGCAAACCCGGGTCAGTCAGGCTTTGCAGGACCATGCAAAATCCCGCAGGATCCTGCAAGATCCTGCACCGAAACCCGGGTCAGTGCACCCCTGGGACTGCAGGATCCTGCAAGTTCCGGCGCACTGACTGACCCCCGCATGCATTGGCCCGCGTCTCTTGAGGCCCGGGTGCTCTCTCACTTCGCTGCCCCACAGCTCCAGCGGGTCCCCGTCGCAGGGGGGCGCCGCCCGCCGCGGGCTCCTGGAGCGGCCTGGAGCGAGCGCGGCGCCATCACCGCCCTCGTCGGGGGGGCCCTGGGTCATCCCCTCGGCCGCGCCCCAGGCCTGCGGCGTCTCAAAAGCTTTCAACGCTTGGTATGCGCAAGATGTATGTAGAGCGGGAGGAAAGGAAAAGAGAAGGGGCGCCAAAGGGCGATGATAGGCGCTGTGCGACGACGGCCCGGCTGCGATGCCGGCGGGCAGTCTGCGGCTAAGAATGATATCGCGGATCCCAGACGCGCCACGTCGGAAATGCGGAATTGGACTGCAGGTTCCCGCATCCATCCTGCGCGCTTCCGCAGCATGACGCAACGCCTTGAGGGTATCGAGACTCGAGGAGTAGACGACACCCAGGCTTTGGGCAGTTTTCGGTCCACGCTTGGGCATCTGGGGGGAGCCTCTCGTCGCCAAGGCTGGATTCCCCCCCGAAGTTCTGGCCGAAACGCACCCCTACAAGAGTTCCTGGGTCCTGGGGGTCGGCTCTGATCCCAAACTTTCGACATTTTGAAACCGCATTACCGGCCCACGGGGGCTGTTGTAGGGTTCCTGGCCAGTAGAAGGACAAGCCCAGGATAAAAAGCCCGTCATGTCGATCAAAGTGAAATTATAATCAAATTCGATCCGATCAGGTTTCTTAATCCGAGTCATGGCGCGAGCGGCTCCGAAGTAGCTTCTAGTATATCAAAACACCGTTCGAACTAGCGAATTCGAACCTAACTCGGGCAGTACTCGCAGCTAACAGAACTTAGATGCACCATTATCCGCCGCAATTGACACGTTGACCTGCCACACGTGAAGGCCGTCCTGGGGGATCGGGGATGGACAGACCTCCCTTTAGTAAAACGTGGTTTAGTGAAAACGACCTGAGGCCCAAACCTGGCGGGCGCAAGCCTGGAAAATAACGGCCACGGCGCCATCTCGAGAACCGAAAACGGACAATTCACTAATCGACGTGTCACTGTTGGGGGTTCTGTCCAACCCCGAGGCGAATTCCTGGGGAAGGGATCGAAATATCTCTGGAGTAATCCACGTTCGGGGAAAAAACACGACGTCGGGACCCTGGGCCTGCGATTCGGCCGCGCCGTTCCCAAAGATCTGGGAGTTGCATGTTTCATTCCGGGCATGTTCGTCCGATCTCGCGTTTGGACGCCCGAAATGGGTACCGAACAAATGGGTACAATGCCCAACAGCAAATGTTGTCCCAAACCAACAGCGGCCGCTGTTGGGCAGGCGGCCCTCTGTCTCAAATGGGCACAGGCCGCGGCGGCGTGGACAGCAAATCCTGTTCAAAATGAACAGGAACTGCAGTTGGGCATAGTACCCATTCTTTCAGTACCCATTTCGGGCGTCCAGATCGGGTCCTAAGGATGTCACGGATCGATTCGGCTCGATGGACGCCGCAACAGATGGGGTCGGGGGTGATTTCACGGTGCTGGTTTTCCCGCACGTCGGATCTCAGGATTCTGCTTGAGTCAGAATGGCTACGGAGCCTCCCACTCATCATTGCGTTGCTCCTCCTGCTCCTCTTCCTCCTCCTCCTCCTCCTCCTCCCTCCTCCTCCCCATCCTTCCCATCATCATCATCATCATCATCATCATCATCATCATCATCATCATCATCATCATCATCATCATCATCATCATCATCAGCATCAGCATCATCATCATCATCATCATCAGCATCAGCATCATCATCATCATCATCATCATCATCAACATCAGCATCAGCATCAGCATCAGCATCAGCATCAGCATCAGCATCAGCATCATCATCATCATCATCATCATCATACTCATCATCATCACCATCACCATCACCATCATGAACACATCATCACCACCACAATCATCATCACCATCACCATCACCATCACCATCATCAGCATCAGCAGCATCATCATCATCATCATCATCGGCATCGTCATCATCATCATCTTCATCATCATCACCATTGCCATCACAATTACCATCACTATCACCACCACCATCATCACCATCATCACCATCACAATCACCATCACCTTCATCATCATCATCATCATCATAATCATCATCATTACGATCATCATCAGCAGCATCAGCATCATTATCATTTGTATCAGCATTATCATCATCAGCATCATTATCATTATCATCATCAGCATCCCGCTCCTCTTTCCCATCCCTCTCTCTCTTTCTCACCCCGTCGCGCTGCACGTCGAACTGCTGATGTTGAGCAGGGACCGACTGTTCCGAACTTTATATTTGCCTACGACGACATGTTCTGAAACCCGGACATGTTTTCTGAAAAACCATATTCTTAGAACATAGACCCGATGTGTTTAAACGAGACAGACTCAGCCAGACATTGTCTAAGAACATTTCGTGCAGACCACAAACAATTCGTAGAACATTCTTTGGTGGGGCTATAGGCGAGACGGGACGGGTCGCCACTGCTTGATGATGGCGTTCCCTCCCTCCCGCATTGCAACACACTGGCCCTTCCATCAAAGCGTGGCCAGGGCTGCGAGAGCAGGGCTCCACAGGGGCACAGACACACACTCACTTGTTTTGGCGCCGCGGCCCCGCGCACGGCGACGGGGTGTATAAAGTTGAGTACAGATGCATACACACACACTCACACACACACACACATAGGCGCGCGCACACGCACACGCACACGCACACGCACACGTACACACACACACACATGTATGTTTACATTTAGAATCGCGTGCAAGCACGTGCGTTGTATGTGTATAGGTGATACAGGGTCGCCCCCTTCTTACCCCATGCTCATGGGATCAGCCCCCAACCCGCCGCCGATACCCCCGCCACTGTGTGTGGTGTGGTGCTACAGTGCCCCCGCACCCGTAGGTGTGGTGAGGTGCTGAGGTGCTTCAAGGAGTGGCAGGGTTGCAACCTTCCAGCGCACGGGGACCCGTCCTTCTGAAAAGGTCGTCGTCTTCATCGTCGTGTTCCTCCTCCTCTTCCTGCTCCTGCTCGTCGCCGCCCCCATCCACCACATCTGTTATGTTGCATCCACGGGGGACCTTGTCTGTCCAGTCGCGGCCCTATCCGCGTCGAATCCATGTCGAATCCATGTCGGACCCGTCGGGTCCGTGTCGGATCCGTGTCGCATCCGCGTCGAATCTACGCCAAATCCGCGTCGAGACCGCATCGAGCCCGTCTCGGGCACAGGAAACGACACAACTGTTGGGGACAGGCGAGGCCTCTCGACGATGCAACGTCACGGGGGGTGGGGGGAAGGAGGGGTTGGGGAAAGCCTGGTGTCAACCCCTTCTGGGGGTGGGGGCTCGTGAACCCTCGATGCGGGATCATGTGTTGCGCACGCGAATGCTACAGGTACGCGGCGGTACGCGCGCCCTTCGCGCGCCGAAACTCCAGCGCAGGAGATGGCGGCGTCACGCCATGGCTCGTGCACTTCGCGATGCCCCGTGGTGGGGGTGTTGTCTCGGCGCCTTGCGAAGGCCCTTTCCAAGGTGATTGGGCCTCTTGGGTGGCTCTTTGGAGCTCCTTAGCTGTTGCGGGAGTCCGGGGCCATCTTGGGGCATTGGGGGTGGGCCTTGGGGACACCTCAGGCCCGGCTTGGGCTGTCTTCGGCTGGTTTTGGGCCGTATTGGAGTCGTCATGGGCCGATGTTGGGCCGTCGTCCTGGGGCCGTCTAGCGTGGGCGGTCCGAGGCTCCTGGGGCCCCCTAAGGCACCGACGCAAAAATACCAACTACTATACCCAAGGCCTTACATGGACCCAGCACGAGGATATCGGGGATGCCATGAAACCACCCAAGGCACATCGCGGGCCACTGTCAGCCCGTCTTGGGGCCGCCAAAAGCTTCCTTGTGGCCGTCACGTGGCCCTGGAAACCATATGGGAAAATCTGGCACCACTTTTAGGTTGGGTAGCCGCATGTACGAGTATCTATGCAATTATGTCGATGCATCGATCTGTACATGTCTATCCACTACTGGGTCGCAGGCAAAGCGGCGGTCCTTACAACGATTGAAATTTAGTAATACGGCAAATACGGAGAAAAAAAAACAACTCTTCAAACGCCCCTACTTGGAGGCGTTGCTGGGCGCTCTGGGGGGTCGATGCGTGATGTCTTCCGAAGCCAGCGGGACGCGAGCCAGAATCTAAGTTTCCAACCTGCCCCAAAATAGGATCCTAGGGCCCGTCCTGGGACTCCCCTGGGGGGCGTTTTGGCCGTCTTGGACCATCTAAAAGGAAGACCGCAAATTGAAAAAGAGAGAGTTGTTCGTGTGCTGTTGGCACATCGCCTTGTCGGCATGTGGCCCCCGAGCCCCCAAGCGGGGCACGAAAAGGCTCCCAGAGGAACTCAGGAGGGGGAGCTCGAAGGTGCCTTTGCGGCCCCCCCCTCAAGATGGCCCCGAACACGCCCCAGGACACTCCGAAGGGCCCCACAATAGGCCGAACGAAAACTCCGAGAAGGGCTCGGCAAACTCCCGAAAACCGCACAGGAGGTCTGAGGGATTCGACAGGCACTCCAATATTCACAAAACCTATGAGCCATGAACCACGCACGGTCACTGGACTTTTGGTTGGTTAAGCAGCATTCTTCTTCAAGGTTCCCATTGGGGCCACGTCGCAGGCCTTCTCGCCCGCGACGGCCCCTGATTGAGAGGCGAAGGTCAGGGGCTACATGGGGTAGGAAGTTGAGACCCTGTTTCCTATGAGAACGTCGGAAACGTATCGGGGCACCCCATAGCTTGTCCATTGATGGCAAGCAAGGTGACAGATAAGACGCCATCTATGGCTCGCGTGCTGCGCACCGTTGCGGCCGTGGCCGCCGAGCCCACCTCAGCGGCCTACCAAAAAAGAGGAGCGTCGCCGGCCCACACCTCCGGCAACCTGCGCGAGCAAGGAGAAGAATCTCAAGTGCCGCCCTGGCTATGTCGTCTAAGCGCTCACGGGGAAGAATCGCACCGCCCTCCGTGAGCGGCGCCACACAATACAAAAATTCAGTACGCGAGGGCAGGCACTAAGAGATCCTTCTCAGCCGTGCGCGCATAGCCCCATCGAACGAGCAGTCGAATGGCAAGTGGTCCACCCCCAACGTATCCTCGAAGATCCTGCCGAGGACCGGGCACGCGAAGTAGCGCCGCTGGTCGCCCAGCTCCTCCGGCCACCCGAAGCGACAAGCCCGATGAGCAGTGCCATCCACGCAGCGCCCCGCCGTGGGCTTGATGCGCGCCGCCGTGGTCCAGGCACCCGACCAGGCGCGCAAGACGGCCGACGCCCGCGACGCAGGCACCCTCAGCAGCAGGGCCCGGAGCCGCCCCCACTGGATGTCCACGATCCACATCGCGAGCCCGGGCCACCAGGACACCGTGCGCCTGAACAGATAAGACACCATATGTGTGTATATATATATATATACTAGAACCATCGCGCGCGCTTCGCGCGCGCTCAGGTTCCAGCCCAGGCCGGAGGGGCGCTGGACGATCTTGGACGTCGCTATCAAGCACAGGCGCGCGACGGCATCTGCGGAGCTTCTGTGGTGTTCCGCACGCCTCGTCAACTGGCTGTTGGAGGCACCTCTTGGGTGCTTCTTGGGGGGGCGTCTGAAGGTCCCTTGGGGGCATCGGTTCTGCAATCTGAAGCCGTCATTGGCCGTCTTGGCTGCGTGGAGGCCCGACTTGAGACCACCTGCGGCCAGATTGAGGCAATCCGGAAGCCTCCCGGGGGCCTCCTTGAAGCAGTTTTGACGCATCGAGGGCACTCTTGAGCTATTTTAAAACCTCTTGGACGTCTCCTAGGGGCCTTTTGGGCCCTCGGGAAGCTTTTGGCGTCCTCGTCGGACCACTTGAGGGCCTCTTGCGGCCTCCTGTGGGTCTTTTGGGGGGAACGCTCTGCTGTTGGCTCGCGTTCCCCTTCTTGGGCCTCTCTTGGGGCTCTTGGGGCCCTCTCGGGCCGTCTTGGGCGCCTCAAGCACCGTCTTGGGGCCCTCGCGGGCCGTCTTGGGGCCCTCTTGGAGGCATCTTCCTTTATATGGGAGCGGGATTGGAAGCCTCTTGGGCCGTCTTTGAGCATCGGGATGCCAAAAGGCAGAAAAAATTAAAGCCCGTCAAAGCCCAATCGTAAAACAATGAGTTGTGCCTCTTGGGGCCACCTTGGGAGATCTCTTGGAACCTCGTCGGCCCTCTTGGGAGCTTCTTGGGGGCCTCTTGGACCCGATTGGGGGCCTCTTGCGACTTCCCGAGAACCTCTCGGGGTAGAAAGCTCGGATTCTCGGTTCGTGCTTCCCTTCTTGGGCCTCTCTTGGGGCCGTTTTGGGGCCCTCTCGGGCCGTCTTGGGCGCCTCAGGCACCGCCTTGGAGCCCTCGTGGGCCGCCCAGGGCCCTCTTGGAAGCCTCTTCGGCTATCTTGGAGTTGTCTTGGAGACCTCTTCCTCCTCCTCGTCCCCCTCCTCCTCCTGCTCCCACTCCAGCTCTCTCTCCTCCTGATCTTCCTCCTCCTCCTGCAGCGTGTTCCGGAAGGCTCCCGCTGGAACATGCTGTGCACAAGCTCCCGCCACCGTGCCCTGGGGGGTGGGTCAGAGGCCTCATGGGTGTTGGTTTGGATCTCGTGGTTGGCCTGTCGGTGACGTCGTGAAGGCAGTTTCGCAGCTTCTCGGTAGCCGTTTTGGGACCGTTGTGGGGCCTCCTCGGGGCTGTTTTGTTGCCTCTTTAGGCCTCGTTTGGGCCTCCTGGGTGCCTCTTGGGGGCCTCCTGGGGCCTCTTGGGGGCTCCTTGGGGCCTCCTGGGGCACTCTTCAAGCCGGAGGGTCGAATTTTGGAGTCGTGGTCCCCCTCTTGGGCGCATCTTGGGGCCGTCTTGGGGCTCTGTTGGGCTGTCTTGGGCGACTCTGGGGCCCTCTTGGGGCCCTCTTGGGCCGTCTTGGGGCGCTCTTGGGGGCCTATTGAGCCGTCTTGGAACGTCGGACAGCCGAAAAGGCTGGAAGGCCAAAATCGTTCGAAAACCTTTGTAAAATTGACGATTTCGGACTCTTGAAGCGCTCTGGAGAAGCGACTTAAAGCGTCTATCTAGGGCGTCCTGGAGCGGTCTTTCGGCGACTCGGGGCCCGCTTGGGCTGTCTTGGGAGCCTCTGGAGGCCCTCCTGGAATACGTAGCACCCCGCAATTGCGGATAAGAGTGAGGGGGCGGGCGCGGGCGACGCGGGCGTCGTCGAGCCGGCGGACCTCGTGGCCCCCACCTTCCTTGTCGATGGCGCTCTCCTCCACCTCCTCCTCCTCCTCCTCTTCCTCCTCCTTCTCCTCCTCCTCTTCCTCGTCCTCATCGTCATCGTCATCCTCCTCCTCCACCTCGTCCTCCTCCTCCTCCTCCTCTTCTTCCTCGTCCTCCCTCTCCCCCCCTCGTCTTTTCATCATGGTCCTCCCATTGTCGTCCTCCCCCTCATCGGCCTCCATCATCGTCCTCCCATTGTCGTCCATCATCATCATCATCCTCCCCCTCCTCCCCCTCCTCGTCCTCCTTCTCCCCCTCCTCCCCCTCCTCCCCCTCGTCCTCCTGCTCCTCCTCCTTTTCTTTCTCCACGTTCTCCTTACATCCTCTCTTCTTCCTCGTTCTCCTCGTCCCCTGTTTACTCATCCTGCCTCCCCCTCCTTTCCCAAGATAACTGCAACGCAATCCTTTTTTCCACTTTATGCTCCCCGCCTTCTCTGATCAAGGCAACTCGCCAGGGCAAAGTTGCTGGACGGGCTGGCGTGGATGTGCGGGGCGTGAAGAGGTCCTTGCGGGCTCAGACGGCATGCAAGAATCCGCCGCCGCGCTTGTGCGGCATTGGTTTGTTCAGTGAACGTGGTTTAGGTCGCGGGTGGGTCGCGGGCTCTCCACCTCCACCTGGAAGGAATGCAAAAGCAGCCCGCCGCAAGCGCCAGAAAAATTGGTTCGTACACGGAACGAGGTTTGGGTCGCGGGTGGGCCGCGGGTTCTCCACAGGGAACGAATGCAAAGGATGCCCGCCGCAGGCGCCGAAAATGTGGTTTGTACCCTGAACGTGGTCGCGGGTGGGCCGCGGGCTCTCCACCTGAAACGAATGCAAAATATGCCCGCCGCAGGCGCCGAAAAATGTGGTTTGTACCCTGAACGTGGTTTGGGTCGCGGGTTGGTCGCGAGTTGGTCACGGGATGTGTCGCGGGCTCTCCACTTGGAAGGAATGCAAAAAAGCCCGCCGCAGGCGCCGAAAATTGTGGTTTGTACCTTGAAAGTGGTTTGGGTCGAAGGTGGGTCGCGGGTGGGTCGCGGGGTAGGTCGCGGGTGGGTCGCGGGTGGGTCGCGGGTGGGTCGCGGGTGGGTCGCGGGTGGGTCGCGGGGTGGGCCGCGGGGGGGTTGCGGGGTGGGTCGCGGGTTGGGTCGCGGGGTGGGTCGCGGGGTGGGTCGCGGGGTGGGTCGCGGGGTGGGTCGCGGGTGGGTCGCGGGTGGGTCGCGGGTGGATCGCGGGGTGGGTCGCGGGGTGGGTCGCGGGTGGGTCGCGGGGCGGGTTGCGGGTGGGACGACGACAACAAACAACAACAACAACAAACAACAACAGCAACAACAAGAATCCGCACCGCGGAATTCCACATCAGCCACGCACCCAGGGACAGTGAATGACCGTTCGGCCCCCTCACTCTGATTTTAGACCTCCCCGGCCGCCCCGTCCTCCCATGGGGGGTCGGAGGCGGCGGCCTCCGAGGCACAGGGAAAATGAGCACCGGTACCCCCATGGAGGGTCGGGGCAGCTGTTTTCGGGCACCGGGCCTCCTGGGTGCCTCTTGGGGGTCTCCTGGGGCCTCTTGGGGCCCCTTTGGGGCCTCCCGGGGCCCTGTGGAGGCGGGAGGCTCGAATTTCCGGTTCGCGGTTCCCCTCTTGGGGCCCTCTTGGGGCCGTCTTGGGCCTCTCTTCGCCCGTCTTGGGCGCGTCTTGGGGCCCTCCGGAGCCGTCTTGAACCCCTCTTGGAGGCCTCTTGGGCTGTCTTGGGGCGTCCGCGGGGGGCCTGTGAGCCGTCGTGGAGCGTCGGAAAGCTGAAAGGCGGGAAAGGCAAAATGTATCCAAAACCTTAATAAAATTACGATGTTGGCCTCTTGGGGCCCTCTGGGGGGGGCCTCTTGGAGGCCTCTTGGAGCGTCTTGGGGGCCTCTTTGGCCGTCTTGGGCTTATCTTGGGCATCTTGGGGGCATCTTGGGGCCCTCTTGGCGCCCTCTTGGGCCTCTTGGAGCCTGCTGGGCCTGTCGTGGAGCGCTCTTGGGGCACTTTTGGGCCGCCTGGGCTGCTCCAGGGAGGCTCCAGGCCCCCCCCTCCCGCCATGGGGGGTCGGGGCACCTGTCCTGGGCCCCCCGGCCTCGCCCCCAGGGATATATATATATATATATATATATATATATATATATACATAGCGCAGCCCCCCCCCCAGCACCCACTGATTTTCATCGCGGTTCGCGCTGATCGCAGTCGCATTTTCTTTACTGCCAGATTCGGTTCTCGCCCTGAGACGGCGGCATCGAATAATGAACGTCATCTGGAGAGCCAACCACTTGATCCTGCATCTCCTTCCCCTCTTTCACCTGGGTCCATCCTCCTCCTCCTCCTCCTCCTCCTCCTCCTCCTCCTCCTCCTCCTCCTCCTCCTCAACCTCAGAAGATGCAAGCGTCCGCTTCCCCCGCCTTTGGGAAAACAGGTATAAGATATCAGCGGCGGCGCTAACAAGAACGATAAGCGAACCATATGATTTCTCATGCATTCCAGGGATGCACAGGGATGCTAAGTGACGATCGCTGTGCAGGCTCAGGGATCCCAGGGATTCCAGGGATGCGAAGTCACGATCCCTGAGCAGGCTCAGGGACCCCAGGGCTTCCAGGGATGAGAAGTCACGATCCCTGTGCAGGCTCAGGGATCCCAAGGATCCCAGGGATTCCTAACCCTCCAGCAAAACCGACCTGGGGATCCACCAGCGATCCCGCGCTCAGAATCCCTGGGATCCCTGAGCCTGCTCAGGGATCGCGACGTCGGTTGTCAGCAAACCATATGATTTCTCAGGGATCCCAGGAATTCCAAGGATGGCAAGTCACGATCCCTGAGCAGGCTCAAGGATCCCAGGGATTCCAGGGATGCGAAGTCACGATCCCTGTGCAGGCTCAGGGATCCCAGATATCCCAAGTATTCCTAATCCTCCAGCAAAACCGACCTGGGGATCCACCAGCGATCCCGCGCTCAGAATCCATGGGATCCCTGAGCCCGCTCAGGGATCGCGACGTCGGTGGTCAGCAAACCATATGATGATGTCGCAGGGATCCCAGGGATTCCAGGGATGCCAAGTCACGATCCCTGAGCAGGCTCAGGGATCCCAGGGATTCCAGGGATGCGACGTCACCATCCCTGTGCAGGCTCAGGGATCCCAGGGATCCCAGGGATTCCTGACCCTCCAGCAAAATCGGCCTGGCGACTTCGCAAAGATTTGGGGGGTTGGGAATCCCTGGGATCCCTGGGATCCCTGAGCCTGCACAGGGATCGTGACTTCGCATCCCTGGAATCCCTGGGATCCCTGAGCCTGCTCAGGGATCGTGACTTCGCATCCCTGGAATCCCTGGGATCCCTGAGAAATCATATGGTTTGCTGACAACCGACGTCGCGATCCCTGTGCGGGCTCAGGGATCCCAGAGATTCTGAGCGCGGGATCGCTGGTGGATCCCCAGGTCGGTTTTGCTGGAGGGTTAGGAATCCCTGGGATCCCTGGGATCCCTGAGCCTGCACAGGGATCGTGACTTCGCATCCCTGGAATCCCTGGGATCCCTGAGCCTGCTCAGGGATCGTGACTTCGCATCCCTGGAATCCCTGGGATCCCTGAGACATCATATGGTTTGCTGACCACCGACGTCGCGATCCCTGAGCAGGCTCAGGGATCCCAGGGATTCTGAGCGCGGGATCGCTGGTGGATCCCCAGGTCGGTTTTGCTGGAGGATTAGGAATCCCTGGGATCCCTGGGATCCCTGAGCCTGCACAGGGATCGTGACTTCGCATCCCTGGAATCCCTGGGATCCCTGAGCCTGCTCAGGGATCGTGACTTGCCATCCTTGGAATCCCTGGGATCCCTGAGAAATCATATGGTTTGCTGACAACCGACGTCGCGATCCCTGAGCAGGCTCAGGGATCCCAGGGATTCTGAGCGCGGGATCGCTGGTGGATCCCCAGGTCGGTTTTGCTGGAGGGTTAAGAATCCCTGGGATCCCTGGGATCCCTGAGCCTGCACAGGGATCGTGACTTCGCATCCCTGGAATCCCTGGGGCCCCTGAGCCTGCTCAGGGATCGTGACTTCGCATCCCTGGAATCCCTGGGATCCCTGAGCCTGCGCAGCGATCGTCACCCAGCATCCCTGTGCATCCCGGGAATGCCTGAGAAATCATATGGTTCGCTTTTCGTTATTGTTCGCGCTGCCGCTGATATCTTATACCTGTTCTCCCAAAGGCGGGGGAAGCGGACGCTGGCATCTTCTGAGAATGCGTTAGAAAAAAGAAAAAAAAAAAAAAAAAAAAAAAAAACACTCCGCTTGCAACACGTGACTCGGGAAGAGGAACGGAAAGGAGCAGGGGCCAGCTTCGTGGAAGAGGGAGAAGGCGCGGGGCGGGGTGGGGGGGGGGGGGGGGGGGGGCTGTCCATATATATATATATATATATATGTATATATACATACATACATACATACATACATACATACGGTGTCTTATCATAGACAAGAAGAGAGAGAGAGAGAGAGAGAGAGAGAGAGAGAGAGAGAGGGAGAGAGAGAGAGAGAAAGAGAGAGAGAGAGATAGAGAGAGAGAGAAAGAGACAGAGAGAGAGAGAGATGAACCATCGGTGGATGCGGCCTGCAACCAAATACTCAGGTTCGATTGTGCCTCGAGTGCTCGAGGTAAGGAAATGGGGCGCCGCTGCCTTGAGTCAAAGCAGCGCCAGTAGGATATAGCGCTCGCTAAGCATTCCCCCTTGACTTCGCTCAAAATCGGAACGGGAGGGGTCGAGCGCTAGGTCCTGCCCCCAGTTGGTCTACGCTGGCAAGGCAAGGGGGGATTCCCCGCAGCGCAAGAAGTCAAGCCGAGCAATTGGCAACGCAGAGCATCATGGTCCCCCACGTGCAAAACCGCGTTACAAACCACAGATAACTGTGGGCGGACACGGGCAGGGCCACGTGATTACCAGTAGATGTTTAGAGCGAGGACGTCTGACCAATCAAAGAGACGTCAACGATTGCAAAGAGGAGATGTCTGACCTAATTAACCGTCAGGCATCAAGACGAATGGCCCGTGTCCGAGCTAATGCGAATATGCGGACCATGTCCGACAAAATGCGCGCTGTGCTGTAACCAACCCTATATCGCATCCGGTAGCCCTGACTAGGCCATCTCCATGTTGATGCTGCTGCACTGTTGCCCCGATAAGGCATGTACTTGTCGACCTCGAATTCCAAGGGCGGTTTGCCTTCCATTACCTGCAGTCGTAGTTCGCGATCTATACAGCCCGAAGCATCACCGTCGGCAGTCATATGGCACGCACCACACCGCTGTGCGCTTCGAGCGATGCCTCTGTCCTTCATCTGTTTTATCTGATGCAACCCTGCAGGACACGCTTCTTCAAATCCTTGCATGGCGGAGATTTGAACGCCGAAATGGCGCCCATGGCAAGAGTTGCCCTTGTGCTGGGACGACCTAACTCTAACGCGTTATCAAGTGGCGTCGGCATTTGTGGCCCAGCCTTGAGTTCGCGCAGCGACGCAACGCCAGGATCGCAGTCTTCCAGGTTATGGGCTGCAGCTAATGTTTCAATTGAAAAGCTGGAGCGCACCTGCAAGCGATGTGACTGGCAAGATGCGTCGATTAGGATGCACTGCTGCCCTGCCGTTACGCGCGCGCGCCCGCGCAGTGAGAGCCCGGCCCCTCGGGCGCCACGCCCCTCGACTTCGTCGTCGGCGCCCTCATTGAGGCGACGGTGGCCAGAGTCACTATAGAGGCCCATTTCTCCTGGCTGAGGCATGAACTGGTATGTCATTTTCTCTGGACCTCGTTGCAATTTGCGCGTTGCGGCGCTGACCTCTCGCATTTGCAGGGTCGAAGTCCCTTGGGAACGCCGCGATGCAACTGCGAGTGCCGGCCGCCACGCCTGCGTGACTAGTGCATGCGCTAGCGCACCACGTAAATGGATGAACATATCGGCTTCGCCTTTTCAACCGCTGCATCGCCCGCAAGTTCGGCGCATCAACTCACTTGCCCAGGTCAAATTTGACGCGCTTATCGGTCGCATCCCCGACTCCTGCCGCGTTTACGTCGGTCGTCGACGTGCTCGGCTGTTAGGAGGCGCAGGCCTGTCTCAAATCCTTCGTCGTGCGACGTGGGCTTCAGCCCGGAACTTCTTGGCAGTCATGAATTTACATGAGAATGCCCTAGAGGCTCCCCTGGCGCCAGAGACTGGCCCCAGGCAGTGTGAGGGGCGCCTCGATTCGCCATGGGGCGCAGAGTCCAGAGCGCGCGCAGCACCGGGGCCTGGCCGGGTTGAAGAGTAAAGTGGGCCATGCAGTCGTTCTGTCCAGTGGCTTCTGCCAGCTGATAATAAGCCAGGCCCTTCAAGAAAACCTAATCAAATCGCATGGGCGCCGTGGCCCATGAATCCTTGCGCGCGGCCGCGCTCGCGAAGTCTGCGACTTGCTCGACGAGCTGGGCGGGGGGGGGCCCCCGCTCCGAAGGCGTCGGCATCCGCGGAGCCGCGAAGGGCCGGGCGAAGCCGGATGGTCCATTCAATTTCGCCATCTTCGTTATTCACGAACCTCCACTTGCGCGCGCGTCTAGATATCACGATGTTGGTTGCATTTTTTGAATGGCCTGCATCTCCTGCACATTGAAGAATTTACGTCCGCGCCATATGTTGACTTCCGCGTACAAGGCCTTAGATATGTTGGCCGGTTTCGCCCGCGTTTCAGCCTTCGTCGGGAGGTCGTCTTCCATGGCCACCGCAGCTCTTTTTGCTGCGGCTGTGACATATGCGCGCGAGGCCATCGCATAGCGGCGCGCGCTGATGCTCTGCCAGAACAACTTTGGCCATGCCAGTATATAAGCAAAGCTAAGCGCACTGACCGCGCGCGCCCGAACCCATGGCATTCCGCGGCGCACGGCGCCGGGGAAGTTTAGTCAGCAACGTCGTGGCGAGCGCGGCCAGTTTCCCGCAAGTGTCCTTGCTCCTCACTAGCAACAGTCGCAAGAGAATATCTGTCCGCGGTCAATTCCATAGGTGCGGAGTAAAAGAATTTCCATAGAGGAGTCTCGAGTACTTCGATTTCCTCTCGGAGCCCCACGCGCCGCGCCCCCCATGACGCGCACTCATAGATTCACGCCCGATTCTGCGGCGATGGTCGGGCGTTTGCCGTCGAGAGCGGCTGGAGTTTTAGGATGCCCCTCCCTCGAGCGTTGCCGCCCGAGGCTGGCGCGCCCGCTTGTTCCTCGAACGTGGATGAATATTCGTCGAAGCCTGCAAAGGGCATTGGTGACTGAAGGCATTGGATTGTTCGCGCGCGCGCGTAGACACCGCGACGTCATGGATATTGAGGGCTGCGCCTTCGGATTCGCAAAAATGAAATCCTGGTGCAACGTTGTTGTCATCGCATGCCTGGGTGCAGCTATCAGTGCATGGTGCTGCAGGTAACCCGTGGGCGATTTTCCTCGAGCGTACAGTTGCTGCGCTCCCTACTCAGATGTAGTTTCTCAGAAGGAGCTGCAAACCAAAATGCGCCTCCGGCGAGAGACGGCTCGCCGCGGTCATCCGCGCGTTTCCGTGCTCGGTTGGCAGGTGGCCGAAGACCGCGGCAGGTTCTCCCGCGGACAGGCTCGCGACGACGGCCATTGCCGCGCGCGCGGCCGCTGCGCCCGAGCCCATCTCGCGAACCAGTAGCACCTCCATGTACAGCGTGCGACGCGAATCTGGATGCTGTGCGAAGACTTCCCCACCGCCGGCTGCCGGTTCTCGATCAAGCTAAATGCGGGCGATGGGGCATGGGCCGTTCCGTTCACCCCAGTCGTTCTTTGTTGTGGTCGGGAGGTGGTAGTCCACGAGATCGCATGGTTGATTGTTGCGGTGTCCTGCTGCCGTTGTTTTAACGCGTGGGCCTCTGTTAGCTTTGGCTACTGCTGTGGCCTGGGTGATAGCTTCAATGCGTATTGCGATCGGACGTTCCCGTCCTCCGCTCATCGCCCAATGCCGCGAGGTCTGGCAGGCGCGCCCGTTGCCGCAAAAAAAACCCTGATATGGCGATTCTCCGTTGTAGAACGCATGCGCACTACAGACAAATAGGCTTTCGTGCAATACTGTGAAAACTAATGGGATGTTGTGACGCTTGCGTTCTTCCTCCGCGACATGCGGGGCGCGCCTGATGACGCCGCCGCGCACCTCGATGGCGGCGGCGCGGCGGCATCGGGCGCGCGCGCGAGGCCCCGCGCCCTCGGCCTCTAGAATAGCCTTAGCGGCGCCATTATTAAACACGCCGTCTCCGTCGGAATGCAACGCCGCAGTTGGGCCGCGCCGCATCCGTCATTGGCGATGGGC
The DNA here is from genome assembly GCA_963575745.1 of Prorocentrum cordatum. Taxonomy (NCBI): domain Eukaryota; class Dinophyceae; order Prorocentrales; family Prorocentraceae; genus Prorocentrum; species Prorocentrum cordatum. The sequence goes on along the minus strand of CAUYUJ010017382.1, from coordinate 203,016 downwards.
GTCAAATAAAACATGCGTCGCCATGTCGGCTATCTGTTGGCCAGCAGCTCAACGAACGCATCGGCAGATGATGCGAAATGATATGCGCTGTTTGAAGACTATCGAATCACATTCGGCTTCCTCGACGAATTAGCCAGCGAGGCTGATTGATGGCATAGCTGCGTTGCCTGGTCCCTCCCGAACTCTGCGCTCGCGGCGCGAGTCGGCTACGCCTTATCATATTCGATCGGACAACGTCTAGTCCTACGTTCGCCAGCATGGCTACGCAACTCCATCACTGCGGTGACTGGGTTGCACCTGCGTAGGTTTTGACGACTCATCTGAATGTCGGACCTCGACCAATCGGGCAGTCTCGCAAGCGCCCGCGCATCTGCTGGAGGCGGGGGAAGAGGCGGTTCAGCGCCACTCTTCGCACCCACGCGTTCCAGCAACGCGCGGTGGACCCGAAGGGCTACCGGCGCCAGAATTGCCGGCGCCACTGCCGCCAGGGCCGCGCGCGCATCTTGTCACGTAGAAGCTGCTGACGCCAACAGCCGGGCCACCAGGGTTCCTGCGTGAGCGGGGAGGTGGTGGACAGCCCCGCAGTGGCATTGCTGCTGGAGCTGCTACAAGTGGCGTTGCTGCAGGCGGAGCTGGAGCTCGTGCAGGTGGCATTGCTGCTGGAGCTGGTACAAGTGTCATTGCTGGAGCTGGTACAGGTGAAGCTGGCAATGCCACCTGCCGTGCAGGTGGCATTGCTGCTGGAGCTGGTACATCGTCGAACAGTTCGCGCGGTGCGGCTGCCGCCGCAGCAACATCTGGTGCAGGTGCACCGTCCGCCGGTGCTGGTGCAGATGGCGGGGCCTGTCCGAAGTTGCCAGCTTGGTGCCATTGTTTGGCAAATCTACATTTGCCTGGCGTTAGCAAGTAGTTCCGCTTGTTTCTGCCATCGTCCTTTTCGCAGCTTGGGCATTCCCAGTGATGAGCTTCCTTATCGAACCACAGACATTGTCGTGGGTTGCGGTCGTGTCGCGGTGAGTTGACTTGAGCGATATCTGCAAACTGGGCGCCCAAGTCCGCCCGGCGGCGGTCGTAGGATTGATCCTGTGGCCTCTCGTGGTTTCGTGGAATCGTCGGGATCATATCCAGCAATCTTCATCGCGATATGTGTTTGTCTGGCTTCGATCGGCGGATGTGTTCCTGACTCGCGCAAAGAGGGCTTGCGCAATGTGAACAGCATATGCGATCAGAGACTGCATCTTACGTGTGCAATGGGCCGCCTGTGTCACTTCTCGATTGCATGCCTGAGCATGCTCATGATGGCCAGAGCATATTTTGTGTTCGAAAGGTTTAAGTACTGCCTTGCGGTTGGCCATCATTCCACTGGGTTTCTTGATGAGGGTGCCGCGTGAATCGCGTAGCCCTGTTGAGCATGGGTCACTATGGGTGCAGGTGGGCTTTCACGTGACTGGCATCGACCACGGGATGCTCTCATCGACCAGAATACCAACCAGTTGTTCCCTAAAGAGACGGAGTTGCAGGCAATCTTGTATGACGGCAACCTCCCCACGGAAAATAACGTGGGGAAGGTCCCCCCTGCGGTGTCTGCACCGGGTGTCAGGGTGGACTTGCGCAGTGAAATCGGAGGGCAAACCTGCGGTTCTGCAACTGCGATTGGGATATTATTCTCTCCAAAACGCTCGAACCGAAACGATATCGGCCCGTCCAACATGTCTCTCGGGAGGCTGCAAATCTACCCAACCCTCCCGGCCTTCCGCGCCCCTTCCGCGTGGGGGGCCGCCGACTCTCACGGCCGGCACAAAGTCAGCGGAGCGTGGCGATCCACCACTCCTTAGAATCAAAAACGCGCGGCCAAACGCCGCCGCCAGCTCAAGCGCTCTGAGGGATGTCTCACTCATCACTCATCCATCCAGCGCTGCCCGCAGGGCCAGTCGGCTCCGACCTGCTCTCGCCACGAACCCCATCATCGTCGGGAACTTCTTAATCAGGGGCCCGTCCAGGTGCTTCGTACCGATGTCACTGATGTTCTCGAGACCTGCTACCTTGGTGACACGCAGCTTCTTCTGCTGCGCAGCCCTCTGCAGCCACAGCAGAGGTGCATGAAGGTGTCGAACTCGTCCGAATCCACGACGTTCAGCGATGCCCTTGCCCGCCGTCGCGTCGCACTGCAGCACGATCTCGAGATCTACGCCCATGCCCTTTGCGAGAGTCTTGAGGCCGAGCCCAAGACCGCCGCCCTTCACCAGCGCATGGAACTCCGCTTCTCCCGTAGATAGAGCATTGAACCCTTGGGTTGTCGAACTGCTTCTAATCCAATGCTTCCCAATCATCGCCGTGCACGATGAAGTAGACTTACGTGTCCTCAGGCAACCTGCGAAGTCACTGTCCGTGCATACTTGGGCAACTCGCCGATCTGCCTGCCGTGGACACTCAACCACCAGCCTCGGGGTACCTACGAGGTACCGACCGATCCGTTCCATGGCCTGCCACCCGCCAGTCGTCGGGTCCTGCATCACTCGTGCTGATTCCTTCGCCGCGTACTGTAGATCAGGTCGATCCCGCGCCAGGTATTGAATACGCATGCGCACTGAGCGGTAGATGACCCGCTCTCGTCCTTGTAGTGCTTCTCCATCCAGCTCCTGCCTCTTGATCCCCGGCGTGACAACTGGCTTGCTCTCTTTACCCTGCAGGCCCAGTTGGGCCAGGATGATCTCCACGTGCCTCGGGTCCGCCTCGTACTCGATCTTCTCCACGTCGTTGCCGTTCGGCCTGACCCACCTCGCAATGCATTTCAGCACCGCGATCTCGTCGATGTCGCCGCTCTGCGGGTCAGGTCCCAGAACTCCTCGTACTTTCACGATCAGGTGCTCGCCGAGGTTCTCAGTAAAAGCCTGTGAATCCTTTCGCCCACCGAGCACCACGAAATCGTCGCCGTGCCTCCAAACGACCAGCTTGCCAACCTGGTAGATGCTAGGCGAGAACTCGCCCTGCTTCGACTTCAGGATCCTCACCATGATGTCCTCCACCTTCAGGTCGAAGGATGAGCCGGCATCTCTCAGCCCATACATGGCCTTCAGCAGCAGCCAGCACTCGTCATCCTTGCACTCTAGATCCTCCGCTGGCGCCTTCAAGTACACTGGCCCCTGCAGCTCCGAGTGTAGATGCGCTCTTGAGATATCGATGAAGGTCAGCACTCGATCTTCATGCCGCCCTGTCATCGCCATAGACAGAATCACCCTCAGGCCCCCCGACGGCGGGGTCGCCGCGAAGGTCGCCGCAGCGCCCTCAGGCCCAAAGGTGCTCAACTTCCGCGTCTCTTTCGCCACCAACCGACTCCGTAGTTCTGGTTTCTGGTCGTCTCCCTTGTTGGTGTCGACCCAGCCGCGTGGGAGCGGCTTGGTTCCCGTCACTCGCAGCGCCTCGGAAATCTTTCTCCTCTCAAACACTCCGAGCCTGCTCATGTAGCCCATCTCGTCCATGCGTGCGTTCTTGACGCCTATCGGGTCCAGCACCGCGCCGCTGATCCCGTCGAAGAAGGCCGCCATCTCCTCCTCGGTCGCCTGGTCCAGGATCTCTGGCTCCTCCGCGGTCTGGCCAACCTCGAACGCATGGATCCCTGTGCCGATCTTCAACTCGTTCCTGATGCCCTTCAGGATAGCCTTCACCAGTCCTAAGGGGTACCTCTCAGCCGCCTTTGCCCTCCTCTCCAGGAGGTGCACATGCTCGTGGGAGCCGTCACACACACAATCCCCACCTGCTTCGCCACCTCGCGGCCATTCGCCATCCAGCCCGTCGGCTTCGCCACGAGGCCCTCCGAGCCGTCCGGCCAGTATGACTTGGCTCCGAACACACACACACACACACACACACACACACACACACACACACACACACACACACACACACACACACACACTGGCTGCCCTTGACCACTATGACGCCGGGCAGCTCCCTGATGCTCTTGATGCACTCCTCTTTCCAGCTTGACGCCGTCCAAGGGTGCTCGAACAGGAGCCACTTCCTCCTCGAATGCTGGTAGGCCGCCAGCTCCATACAGAAGCCCAGGAAGACCTTGCGCTCAGCGAGCAGCCTCTGAAACTTGACCTCGTCGCGCTTGCCGATCGCCTTCAGCAACTCCATCAGCTGTGAGAACGGGGTGCATACAGGAGACATGATGAGGAAGGCAGGGTCTCCCTCCTCAATCTCCGCTCTCGCTCGCTTCCGCTGCTCCTCGAGCCGGAAGTCCCAGCCCGTCCTGAGGTCCATCGCCACTCCTGCTTCAGGTTGAACTTTGGATCTCCCTTGGCGAACTCCCCTGGGTTGAACACCTCCTGCAAATCCAAGCTGTCGAGACCAAGCTGTTCCAGCAGCACACCAATCATCGCCGCGTCGCCCATGGCCACGTCCGCCGCCGCCGGAGCGCTTCCCGACGCTGTCCCAGATGAGCTTGGCGCCCCTGGTTCCCCGACTGGTCCACGATCACCGACTCGTCCTCGCTTGGCTCCAGGTTCTTCGTCTTCACTTCTCTCGGGTCGCTCACCAGCTACTCGCCGTAGGTGAGCCTCTGCCACCCGAGCTCCACCGCCGAACGTCTGGTCGTCCTCCATCGCTTTCTCGATCCTCGTTCGGCATTCCTCGTTGTGCATGATCGCGCGCGGGTTGTCCCGAGCCGCTGCGCAACCCCTGCAACCTGGGGTGCACCCGTAGCGCCGCAGCTCCACGCCCTTCCTGATGTAGACCCTCCTCGGAGCAGGAGGACCCACAGGTCCTGGAACAGGGGGCAGATCCACGTCCGGCACCACCTGATCCGCCACCACCTTCGCCACGGCAGGTGGTACTTCGAGCCCTTCACCTTCTTGACCAGGAACAGGTCGCCACGGCGCGCCCTGCAGCTCTGAGAAAAGAGCCTTTTCACTCCTCGCTGCCAATGGCATCCTCTTGATGCCCCTGGCTCTCATCACGCCCTTCGGCGTCTCCACGTGCACCTCGTCGCTGTCGTCGCGGATCCCGTAGTAGTCGCCCTCCAGCCACCTGTCCACCAGCCTCGACTCCCTCTTGCCGACTGGCAGGTAGAACACCTTCTCGCCGAACGCCGGGAGCGCCCTCTTGTAAGCGCGCCCCTTCCTCAACTCGCACGGCGCGCCCCCGTCCGAGTCCACTTGACCTCGATTGTGGACTGCTGCGCCGTGCCTCACCATCCACGGCAGGCACGGATGCTTCGGGCCTATCGCGACTCCGTGCATCTCCTCCACCGCGTGCTTCGGGGTCCTCGTCAGGCCCTTCATATCCCTGACGGCCCCTTCAGCTAGACCGTTCGACTGTGACTCTCCAACCGTCGAGGTCTCCAGCAAGCACTCCACGCCGTGGTCCTTCTTGAGCCTCTTGACGGCCTCGTCCCTCAGGGCGACGATGCTCGGCTCGTTGTCGCACATGAAGACCGCCTTCTTGCAGCCGCCGTTGACCACGAACTTCACCAGCATGTCGGCGCTGTGCGTGTGCGCCGCCCCCTTGCAGGTCAACACCTCCGCGCCCGTGTACCTGTGCAGCGAGTCCCTCATGAGCAGAATCGGGGCCGCGTCCTCGCCGCTGCCGAGGTAGCCGCAGTCAAACGCCACGACTGGTATCGCATCCTCCGTGTGGCTCCTCGTCACATGAGTTTCAGCTCGCCCGCGTCCTGCAGCGCAGTGCCTGCGCCAAGCTCGATGCCGCGTGCGCGACACTTCGTGGTCCTCTCGCTCCTGCTGGGTCGGCTCGCGCGGTCTCCGCGCCGCTCTCACTGCCGGCCGCTCCCGAGCAACCACCGGGGCAGGTGGGAGGTACCACTTCTGGTTGAACAGGTTCTTGGACTGGTTCTGCTGCTGCTGCCGCCGCAGCTGCCTGACTCGATCCAGCTCCATCACCTGCGTCATCGCTCCTCATCATGCAGATCTCCTTCCGCTTCTTGCCGCTCGAGCTGGGCTTGGACCAGGCCTCCGCGCGGCCGATCACGTCCTTCGCCTTGCTATGCGGCATCGGCTCCATCTCCATCTCGTACACGTTGTTGCGCCTCTGGAACGGTGTGATCACCCCTGTCGACTTGTTCTGCGCGTAGCTGCCGCCAGCATCAAAGACGACCCGATGGCCTGCGTCCACCATCTCCGAGACAGAGGCGAGAGCCTTGCTGACCTTCGCGACCCTAGCCTTGACGCCTCTCACCTGCGCCGAGCCGTCCGAGTTGCGCGCCGACCCGATGAGCTCCTTAGTGCCCTCGTCGGCCACCCAGCCGACGTTCGCGGTCCTGTAGCCTTCGCCCTTCGCACTCATGTCATTCTCGTACGTCGGGTAGTCCGGCGCCAGCTCTGATGGCACGACCGTCGTAGCTGCACACGAGTCGACACCGAGCACCATCTTGCGGGATGCCCGCGCCGCGCCCGCCCCGAGCCTGCTCAGCTCGTGCACCAGCTTGTCGTCAACCAGGCCGCCCTCGACCAGCAGGTCGAAGGCTTTCCGCGCCACGCCCTTCTCGTCGATCGTGAACGGCGCGAGCCGCAGCCCGCGCAGCGCCTTCTCGGGTTCCGGCTCCATCATGTGCAGGTTGTTCTTCTTCTTCTTCTTCGGGCAGTCCTTGGACATGCGCCCGTGCTCCTGGCAGTTGAAGCACTTCGGCCCCTTGCCGGCCTTGCCGTCCCTTGCCTTTCCGCCCTGTGAGAATCCCTTCGACTTGGAGTCGCCTCTTGACTTGCCCTTTCTGTCCGACTTGCCTTTGCCTGCCCCAGCCCCGCCCTTGCGGTGCCAGCAGTTCCTCTCGTCGTGGCCCTTGCCGTTGCAGATCCTGCAGCGCCCCTTGCAACCCTGGTTGTTGAACGCTGAGAGATCCATCGGGGCCACCCCGTTCTGCGCTGCCGCCGCTGCGGCCTGCCGGGATCTCTTCCCTGAGCTTGGGCCACTCCTTGAGTCTCTCCGCATTCATGACCATGTGCTGCCTCAGCGGGGACTCGGGCAACTGCCTCAGCACTATGCCAACCTTGATCGCGTCCGAGAGGGTCTCCTCCGACGCCGGCTCATACAGGCTGATCTCCCTCTCGAAGGCTTCCAGGCGTATCATCATCTCGCCACTGAAGTCCCAGGCGAGCAGCGCCATCAACTGTCCAGCGTACCTGCTCGCCGCCTGTGGCTCGAGTCGAAGGTGTATTTGTCGCCAGGCTTCGGATCCCTCGAGCTTGCCCGCATTCAGCACTACGTCGAGCGCCTGGCTCCTGCACGTCTGGATGAGCCAGTACCCCAACGTCCTGGACAACTGCATGTCCCCGGGCTCGAGGTTCGTCATCAACACTGGCTCTGCCTCACGCTTTGCTCTGGCCATAGCCGCCACCATGTTTGGGTTCGTCGCACCTGCGAACGCCTCGAACACCACCGACCAGTCTCTCCATGGCGGCTTGGCCCCATCGAACATCTCTGCTCCGCGGCCATCCTCTCAGGTCCAGGGTCTGGCACTTGCGCCGCCGCTGCGGCTGCACCATGCTGCCCGAGCACCTGCTGTGCCCGCTGCGCAGCCTCCTGCGCCGCCCTACTCGCGGCGTCCGCGTCCGCTCGTGCTTGCCGTAGCTCTCCCTGCACTTGCTCGAGAGCCTGTCGAAGCGCCTGGACGTCCTGGACTGTTGCTGCCATCTTGGCCCCGTCTCTTGATCGTACACAGATGCTGTCCGAGGTGTGCCCAACAGCGCCTCTTGAAGGCCAGCCTCACCAGCCGCGTTGCCAGCGAGACCCACACCTGGGCAGTGACCTTATCCGACAGCACCTCGAAATCGTCCTCGCACCCGTCTGGATCCACGTGGCTGGTCGCCTCCAGCGCCTGGGCCCTGGCCTGCGCTGAGGAGCCCTCCGCGGGCCTGGCCCGCCGCGGCTCTATCGCAGGCTGCCGCTCTCGGCGCTGGGGGCGCATCTGCTCACGCTACCATGGATAATGATTCTCTCCAAGCGCTCGAACCGAAACGATATCGGCCCGTCCAACATGTCTCTCTGGAGGCCGCAAATCTATCCAGCGATGTCATACGACAAATGTGACAAAACAAATGCGTAGACAGGTCTGCACAGCTTGTGACACTCGTGGGTTTTCCAAGTCAACGTTGAAGTCAACTAGCTCTTGATATCACATTTGGTTATACCCCCTGCACCTCCACATAATTCCAACGGGTCTACACAGTTGTTTTTCCATAGCATGAGGTGGGAACAATAATCAATATTTCGGCAAGCGCGTCCAACAATGTTAAGAAGAGGTCGTCGTCATGTTCTAACTCAAGCTCCTCTGTTAGAACATCGGAGTGTACTGTGGCATCTCCTAGTCCTCTGAGGTCGTCACCACAATCATCGTTGCCGTCTTCGACCTGTGTTGGCATCTTTTTTGGGTCGATGCCGGCTTCCTTGTCAATTGTTTGCTTGTCCTCTTGTTTTAGCCGGGCATCGGTCGTAGTGCTGTTTGTGCTTGTGGAGTGTCCACCTCGAATGCGGGGAACGATGGAACTTTCGGAATGTCCCCGTCAAGCCCAATCGAGAGGGGATGACATCGATCATCTACGATGGTCGTCACTCGCTTCTTTGGGCTTGTCGTCTGCCCGTGGCAGCGAGGCCCCCCAGTGTGCCCCAAGAGGAACCTCCTGCGTCTCCTCCCTTCTCATTATCCTTCCTCTCCTCCTCCTCCTCCTCCTCCTCCTCCTCCTCCTCCTCCTCCTCCTTTGTGTCTCTCACAAGTGTTCCCCCAAGGGGTTCCACCACGGCTGGGGGAGCACATCTTCCAATAGCTTGGCCAGACTTCGGCCCAATGGTTGGCCGCATGGGCGTTTCCAGAAGACCGAAAGGCAGGGGGCAGCGGTGATTCGCCGCAAGCGTCTTCGATCCGCCGCTCCTTGTGATTGATCCCAGGGTGCTTGACGCACTAAGATGTAAAAATACGACTGGCACCTTCCAGAAATTCCCACCGCTCCTTCAGCCCGTCCCGCCGCCCAGGTGCAAAATTCGCCTGCTAAAGTGCCAAGGTGGTCAAATATGGCTTCCCAAACAATTCAAGACAACCCAGGATGGACTCCAAGACGTACGATGGCCCGAGATTGTCCCAAAAGGCCCGCTTGAGGGTATAGCGGGCCGTCGTGGAGGCCCTCGGGATCGGCCCGAGAGGCCAAAACTATTGAAAACCTCAGGCTTTTCAGCCGTCCCCAGGTTCTCACATTTTCTGTCGTAAGAGAGCCCAACCTGCCCAAGAGGCTCCCAAGGCAAGCTCGAAACGGCACCACAGAGCCCTATGAGGACGCCTAAGCCGCTGCCTTGAAGTGACCAAAGATGGCCCACAACAAGCCCCCAAGACGGCCTCCGAAGGCGCCAGACGGCCCACGAGGCGGAAAAGAGAGCGCTCAAGATGGCCCCCGAGGGCCCCTCCCCAGCGTGCCCCGCAATGGTGTCTCCAACGGCTCGGGAACCTCGCAGTCCACTGTCTGAGCTCTACGTTACCTCGACATTTCCCAACGCAAGCGTTTCAAGAAGGCTCTCTGTGAACGTCTTCGGTGCGCAATCTACATACGCACATGCGTGTACACACGTTTTCTGCTGTTGCGCGCGCCCACTCGCGGGGATGCAGAACGCTGCTGCCTGGAGACGTCACAGAGCAGCCAGGAAAACACCTACTGGCGGCAGTCACAGAGAACATGTCGAGCGACTCGCGGAAAGGAGGCTGGAGGGGAAGGCGGTCGGATCCCCCCTCTTCTTCACACTTTTTTGCGTCGCAGCGCGGCAAAGGCAATCCGCACGCGCGTCCGGGCGCGACCGGGGCATGGGATTGCGAAACCTCCTACTCACACATATACACACAATGTTTGGCTTCGCGGCCCTGAGCTCAGAAACAGGGCGTAGAACATCAGGAAACAACAAATCGCCCGCGCGCGCGATTAAGCCCGCCCGAGCACTCAGAGACCAATAAAAGTCTCGAAACCGCTGGTAGCCATAACCATCCCGGCATGGATGGCGGGGGGTGGCAGTGGAAGGACGAAGCCACAGTGAGGTGGAACGTGCCTTAGGCCAACAGGGACTGGAAGGCGGGGGGTGAAGCAAAAAGGCAGCGTGGAACGACAAGGAGGACAAGGACGACCTGGAAGCCATAACCATCCGGGCATGGATGGCGAGGGGGAGATGTGGGAGGACGAGACTACGCGATGGAAAGGGCCATGACCTGCGAATCCGCGAAAGCCAGAGAGGCCGGGCGACGCGCAGACAACGACGGCGGCCGAGATGGCGGTCCCTCTAGGACGGCCAGGACTGCCTCCCAATGCGGTGGGAGCGCGGGGGGAGCAGAAAGGCGGCCCGGAGGCGGCCAGCATCGGGAAGCGGCGAGGCACACGAGGCGTGGCAGCCGTGACAGCCAACCCCGTCAAAGCAAGGGTAGGGGAGCCTGCCGCCCAGGCGGGAGAGCGCGGGTGGCGAGGGTGGGGAGGAGACCCGGGGCAGCGCTGGCCTGGCGAGGCCTAGGAGGAAAGCGGGAACGCGCACGGGTGCCCCCCCCCAGACACACACACACACACACGCACGCACGCACGCACGCACGCACGCACACACACACACACACACACACACACACACGCACACACACACACACCGGCACACGCACCACACACACACACATCAGCTCCCAATCTACCATAGTTTTTCTCACAAGCTCTTTTAAGACCTTATCCCTGAACCCCCAACATTCCCATCGCGTCCCATCCAGTCTCGTTCCGTCCTCCTCCTCCTCCTGCTCCTCCTCCTCCTCTAATGGCCCCTCGAAGTCCTCGGAGCTCCCAGCAGGTTTCCAAATGTCACCCGAGGCATCCAGAAACAAAAAGCAACCAAAACATGTTTGCCAACGTGGACCCCACACATTAGCATGTTGCATTGTGGATGTGTAAGCTATACAATGTGATCTGCGAGGTACGGCGAACTAATATTCACTCATCAAGTGTCAGAGCAACTGCTCGCGCAACCGCCCTACCCTCCCACCCGCAAGTTGGTTTGTCAGACCCATGCGGCAGCGATGGCAATGACTGCTCGGCCATGGCTGGTGCCCATGCGTCCGCGCTGGCGCGCGCAAACTCGCGCGCAGAGCGGCCAGCTGGTTTGGCACAGCTGATTCGGCGGCGATGGCGCTTACCGACGGCAGCGTTCCAGATCATGTCAATGGCCGCGATGAAAACTCGGGCGCTTTAATTCGGGTCGATGGTTCGGGCGGGCGCGGTATCATGTTGACGTGGACAGCAGCGGCAACGATGATGATGATGATAGCGACGGTGGTGGCGATGATGATGGCGATGACGGCGCCGATGCTGGTAACGCCGATGACGAACATGATGTCCATGTGGCGATGACGAAGGTGTTTGAATGATGGTGACGGCAATGGCGGCGATTGTCGATGACAACGACGTGATGCGGCGGCGCTGATGGTGATGCTGGGGGAGTGCGCGCACGGAAATCCCAAACTCCTGGCAACACGTCAGTTGGAAAACATGTGGTTGTTCCTACGTGATTCGAACACAAAATTGTGTGGGAAGGATTCCGACACGCTCGCCAGGCTGCGCGTGAGGGTGGCCTGCATGAAGTTATTGGACATGGATGGATTCGCGCACTGGGCGCATGCTGGATCATCGCGGATGCGACGCGTGGTGGAATCAGAATGCAAGTTCTGAGCGAGATTGCCAAACTTATACGTAGTTTGTTGCCGAAGATGTCCGCACAGTCGCGCAGGCAGCACATTTGCAAGACCTGCGGTGCAACACCTGGGAGCTTGATGTTTTTGTTTATGTTGATGCCCTTTGCAACGACTGGTGTGTCTGATATGATTTCGACATGTGCGCGCGTGGACGTTGTGTCATATATTGCGACGGACTTGTGGAAAATGACCACTTGTTATAAACGAGTGCGCGCGCGAAATATTCATGGTCAGGGATCAAAAGGGAACGGTGACCTGTGGTTTTTGCTGGGATGATATGACCACGGATGAATATGAACGGCGAGGTAGACACACATGTAATCCCACCAGCCCTCGGGGCGTAGGTGGTCTAAAAAAATCCCCAATCAGTGCTTGCACTGAAGGGGTCCTAGCGGAGGTTGAAAAATTTGGCGAAAGTGTCCCGCGGCTTTTGGTCGCAGGCTGGGTTCCCGGGTTCCCGGTCCCAGGTTCCCGGGTTCCTGGGTCCGGGTTTCCCGCCGATTTCGGTGGGCGGCGGGGTTCCCAGTTTCCCTGGTTCCTGGTCGATTTTCTTATCGAGCAGGGTCTCACCATGGACCTCATAACACATCCCCTATCAATCGCACCATCGATCTCACAATCGATCTCACGATCGATCTTAAGCGATCTCACTAGAGATCGCACGAGCGATCTCACGATCGATCTCATTGAACCGACTTCACTAACGGTCTCACGATCGACCTTACAGTCGTCCTCGCTATCAATTCCACAATCTCAACATCCATATCACTAATGTTCAAACCATCCTCTGATTGTGGTTATCTCTGGTATAGTTTATTTTCCAACCTCCTTCTTGTCCTTCGGGGAAGGGTCTGTTACTGTCCCCTATTCCCCAGCCAGCGTTTGCACTGAAAGGGTACTCGCGGAAATTGAAAAAATTGGCGAAACAGTGCCCCCGATTTTGGTCGCACACTGGGTTCCCCGGTTCCCGGTTCTGGGTTCCAGGGTTCCCGCTTCCGGTTCCCGGGCCGATTTCGGAGGGCGGCGAAGTTCCTGGGTTCCCGGATTCCTGGTCGATTTTCTTATCTATCGATCCCACCACCGATCTCATTACCCACTCTTCTATCGATTTCACCATCGATCTCACACTCGATAACAATATCGATATCACAAGCGATCTCACTAGAGATCGCATGAACGATGTCGCGATCGATCTCACTATCGATAATGCTGAATCGATTTCACTCTCGGTCTCACGATCGACCTTACAATCGTCCTCGCTATCGTCGATACCACGATCAATCGCCTTATCCATCTCACATTCGATCTCAAAATCCATAATATAAGTTTTCAATTAATCAACTGATAGGGTTTTCTCAAGTGTAATATCATTAATGTACATATCCTCCCACAAGCGACTGGCAGCCAACAAGGAACAATGAGGACCCTGTGAGGACCCCCCAAACCATCGTTGTCAAACAACAGTGCGAACACGCACTCTGCCTCCAAATTCGGAGCACGCGCAACCAACCCGATGCGGCCCTGCTCCACCATCCTGTCAAAAAAAAACAATACAAATGACGCTGCGGGGTAAAGTATGGAGACATGTTCGCGAGACCCGGGAGCACATTATATTGCTTTTTGACAGGGGCAGCGGCGCCTCGACGCGGGCCCCCGGCACGTTCGGGCGCGCCCCCGCAGGTGGACCCGCGGACTGGGCCGCATTCGCAGCCATCGGCCGCTGGATGCCCAGCTGGCCCTCTGCGCGGGTCATAAGCGCCCCCTCGCCCAGAGCCGCGGCGATGGCCCTTCACGCCCGCGGGCGGGCCTCGCTCCCCCAAGGATTCGGACGCGCGCCGAGACGGCCCCGCGGCGGAGCAGACAGCGCCGCCGGCGGCGGCGGGGCTCGCACAGGAAAGGGGGGCGTTCCACGATGTCGGCGTCGTCCTCCAGCTCGCCCCCCACGAGCTCTCCGTGCCGGGGGCGCCTTTCCCACGCCGATGGGCGCAGCGCCGCGCGTCGCCGCGTAGCCGTTGCGCAGGCCGACGGCCCCCGAAGGGCGCGGCCAACGCGCGCGACGACGGGCTGGCCCGAACGGGATCAGCCCGTCGGCATCTCCCTCGCCCAGAGGGGCGAGAGCCTCCAGATCCATCACGGAGACCTCCCAATCGCCCAGCAACACCGAGGCGGTCGTCCTCAGCGGGCGCGACGCCGCGCCGAGCAAGGGCCCGTTGACCACCTGGAAGGGGCCCACCAGCCCTGTGAATCCTTCCGCCGCCGCCAGGCTGAGACGGTCGGCTGAGCGAAAGGACCCGGGCAACACCTTCAAAATGCCCCCGGGCCGAGTTGCCAGGGGGATCGCGGCGCGCTTATCTCGCCCCCGCCCAGCCGCCAGCGGTCGCGCCGCAAGGCTGAAGGGGCGAGAACGGGCGAAGATCGGGCCAGGCGGGCCCATCGGGGATGGCGAGCCCCCCCGTCGCCGAGGCATCGGCCGCCACGGCCTCTGACGAGCAGGCGGCGCGCAGGCCGCCAGCCAGGCGCAGCCGTGGGGGGGCGCAGCGGCTGGGCCTCCCGACAGGGCCCGCGCGCGCCCCCCAGCCAGCGCTCCTGGGGCGCAGGCCAGGGCGCGCTGCTGGCCGCGACCGGGCCCGCCAAGGGCGCCAATCGCAGCCCGCGCGCGCGGGAAGCCCCAGGGCCCCAGCCAGCGGGCCACCAGCGCCTCGACGCAGCAGCCCCTGCAAAGGCTGCAGGCGGCGGAGGTCACCAACAGAAGAGGCGTCACTCCGCCGCCCAAGCCCACGGCCAGCCCCGGGCAAACGGCGGGGCAGGCCGCGCCCCAGGCGGCAGGAGAGCAGCGCCCTCCGCCGCTCGGGTCGGCCCGAGCGGACCGCGAGGGCCCCGCGGAGGAGGCGACGTAGTCCGCGAGCGGTGCCAGAGGTTGGCCCGCGAGCCGCTCGTAGAGCGCAGTTCGCAGACCTTGGAAGAGCGCCGCCCCCGCGCCCTCGATGGCGGGCCGGGCGAGCGCCTGCGCGAAGCGCCCGCCCAGGGATGCCGCGCGAGGACTCGGGGCCGAAGCAGCTGCAGGCGACCGCGACGCGCGCGGGGGCGGGGGGAACAGGGGGGCCAGGACCACCCTGTAGACTGCCAGAAATGATCTCAATACGAGGAAGGCGAAGCCTCTAGGGCAATGGCCGATCTAGAGACGCAGATGCTTCGCGCATCAGGGGCACAAGCAGCATTGCCAGCGCCCGCCGATGGCAATGGTCCGCAGGCGACCTTGCCGGGCTTCGCCGGCGCCCATTGCGCCGCTGAGCCAAGGCTCGGTGGGTCGCGCCCCCGCGGGGCCGAGCGCCTGCCTTCCCCCGGCAGGGCGCCGCGCGGGGCACGTTGCGTCGCCGGGCGCCGCGCAGGGCGCAATGCATCGCAACTGCCCGTCGTTTCGCGGCAGGGCGCCACGCGGGGCGCCGGCGCCGCGTCGGCGCAGACGCCGACCCCCGCCCCCAGGACACTTCCCTACCCCCGCCAGACCCGCCCCCCCGTCGGGGAGAAGGGGCGATTGGAGGAGATGCGCGCGTGCTCATGCGCGTGGACGGCCGACTCTGGCCGAGAGAAGAACCACCGAGACCGCGCGCTTAGCTCGCTCGCGGGATGGGGGGCTGCAAGATGAGCAGCTGCGAGAAACGGCATGCCGGCGTCTGCTCGCGGCGAGCCCCCCACCCAAGACAAATCAGCCGGCGACCTCTCTCGGCGAGCTCTCGACCCCGTCCCAGAGGTGCGAGGGGCCCTCCTACCCCTCCCCCCCCTCCGTGGCCAATCTGTTCACTGCGATTTCCACAGCCCAAGCAGCCGCTGCTCAAGCGAAAATTGTGGGCAATCTTGCTTGCAGGTCGCCGAGTTATTCGCGCGGTCACACAGGGGGGCGCTTCTTGCCCCACCCCCGCTAGCGAGGCAATTTGGCGCAGGGGGCAGCCGGCAGCGCCTGCTGTTCTGTCGGCGGGGCTTTCGCGCGACTGGCCAGCGGCGCCTATTGTTCGGCCGGTCAAAATATTTGCTGGCGGTGCTCATTGCCCTTCCAGGCCCTCTGGGCAATCCTGGCCCTGTTCGATACTCCGCGCTGGCGCGCGATTGCTGGCGCAACCCACTCAACTAGGCGCGCCAATTATTCGGCTTGTCAAGCCATGTCGGCGGCGCCCCCTGCCCCGCCAGTGAGCATCGTGCGTCGCGGACATCTCCGCGCCCCATGCAATGCTCGCGACTGTTCGCGCTGGAGAGCGGATGATGCGGCATGGCGCGCCTATTGTTCGGCGGGCGCGGCCCTGCTGGCGGCGCCCAGTGGCCCGCTGGCGGGCGCCGACGCCAGCGGCCGTTCGACGTCCAACTCTGGCCTGCAAGAAGGGTGGCTTCCTCATTGCGGGCTGCCTGTCCAACAGCGCTGATTGCTATGCTAGTCCATCCCTACCTGTGGTTGGGCACGTCCAGCGGGCGCCCACGCATCACGGTTTTTCGTCGTCCAATGTCTGGCGCGTCGGGCGCGCGACCAGGCGCAGCTTCCGTAGCCAGCGGCGCCTGCTGCGCTGCCGGCGCGGCCCTTCCGGCGGCGTCTACTGTCCCACCGGCAGGCCGCGAAGAACGCTGACTCGCGAGATCCTGTCGTCTGGAAATGCTGGGCAGGCGCCCATGCGCGGTTGTCTGGCCTGCGGCGCTTACGAGCTCGCTGGACCGACCATCATGTTTGCCCGCTGTCTGCCAGGTGGCTCGAAGGCGGGCCTGGCGCCCACTAGCGGTCGCCGCGGCCGTCGCGCGCCCTCGCCAGTCGCACCCGGCCATGGGAGGTCCGTGGACAGAGGGGTCAAGCTCGCGCGCAGCCTGTCTCATCTCGCCCCACTGGCACTGCCATCGTGTCATTCGCCCCTTTGGCCATGGCGCAGACCGGCTGCAGCGGCTCTTGCGAGGGGCGCGCGCGGCAGACGCGCGAGCAATTTGCGCGGGCGGCGTCGCGGGCGCGGCTGAACGTTGACCTGCGCAAGGAAGGAGCTCGGTGCAGCGGTCGGATTTCTGGAGCATTGGGAGAGCAGCTGCCGCCTTCGAATCAACTGGGGGGGGTCGCGCCACAAATTGACCCCATCGCCCTTCGCTGTCGCGGCGCGCCTGGCTTGCTGATTTGGAGTCGCCCCGCGCGGCGCGACCAAAGAAAATCCCCTTCTGCCGGGCGCCGCTCGACCCGCCCGACTGCGCGCCCACCTCCGCGCGGCCGTCGTCAAACCCAGGGCGGGTGCCAGAGACAACGCGCCAGAAAAGGAGAGGGTCAAGGTTCGCATTATTATGGGCATTTCCCAGGGGCAGCTCGAACGCCTCTTTGCCCGACCTCCCAGTGAATGACGGGACGGTGGAGCAGGCGATGTCGCGCATGTCTCCGCGGGGTGCCGAACGCTCGGCGGATTGGGTGGGCGCGTTCTGTAACTGGCGCGCCCCGCCGAAGATTGGCGCCCTGGTTCCCGCGACAGAAAATAGCGCCCGAGCGCCATCTCAAGCGCAGACTTGGGCAAGGCGGGTCGTCGACACTCTGGGCGACCCGCTGTCGGTCGAGCGCAGCGCGGGCGACGGGCGCCAATCCCTGACCCTCGACGCCGCGCGTGCTGATTCAGCTGGGACCGCGCTGGCGCGCGACCTGGCGGCCGCCGCCAGTATGGCCAACCACGTTGCAAGGCAGGCGGCGACTGCGCCATGTCTAGGCGTCGCTGAACGGAGCAAATGCGCACGCGCCGCGGGCGGGCTCGCCGCCTAGCGGCGAACCCCGTCGCCCACCTGGGCCCCGACGCGCGCGATGCTGTGAGGCGGTGGCGCCGCGCTCTGGGCTGCGCCCCGGTGCGACCGCTGCGCGGCGATGCCGGTCATCTTTCACTTCGGGAACCGAAGCTCGCCAGACTCTCACGACTGGCGTCGTTTGGCGGCGGCCATCTGCCCGCGCGCCATCGAAACTGACGCCGGCAAATTGCGCGGTCGGCCGGGCAATTCGAGGGGGGGCCCGGCCTGGTCAAGGCCGGCGCTTGGCCAGCAGGTTTCGCGGATTGCGGACAGCGCAGACGCGACTAACTCTGAAGAAGTCCGGGTCGCGGTCCAGGCCGTTCTAACAGAACCCGAATGTTTGCACGGATGGCGCGTCGCGATGAAAACGGAAGACACGGCGGCCGCCCAGACTCGACCTGCGCGTCTCGGCGGAAATAGACCCCTTCCGCGAGGCGGCGTTGAAAGTCAGCGATGGACCGCCCCGCCAAAGAATTCGGCCAATTCGATTGCGACTTGTTCGCGGACCGCGAGGGCATCACCGCGCGAGCGCCGCGCTGGTTGAACCCCGATCACACAGCGTTTGAGGCGCGCGTGTTGGGAAAAAAAAGCCCGAGCGCACGCGCCCCGTGCCTTGGCGGGGCATGCCTTTCGCCCCTGTCCAAGGCACGTGCCGAAGGCAAATGCTTCGCTGTTTTTGAAGTGGGGCCAAAAAACACCGGGGCACCTTGTTTCCGAGCTCGGCAACTGGCTTGCTTGCTGGCAATATGGGTCCGATATGATTCGCATTCCGCGTCTGGACGGCGACTGGGCTAAGGCCCAGGCCGCGAATGTGCCAATCCTGCTCCTCCACCGCGCGGACAGACATCCCGGCGCGCCCTCGTCCGCCAAGTGCATTCCCTCGCCGCTCCCGTCTACCGTCTGTCCATCTCGCAGTCTCATCACTCGCCCCCGGCTGCGCGAGCCCTGCCGAGCCCTTCTCGACGCGGCCGCGCGGGCTCAGGCTGAGGTCGCAGTCAGCGGGCTGAACTTGTGAAACGAAGCAACTTTCCCCCACCTCTCCCAGCGCCGCGACCCCCCCTGCTGTGGCCCAGCCACGGCGGACCCCGTCGAACCAGGCGCCTTCGGCGCGGCGGCGGCGACGGAACGGCTTGCACGGGCCCCAGGCGGCCCCCTTGAAGCAGCGTTCGCCGAGGCCGTCAAGTCTGTCTCGCAAGCGGGCGCGGCCGCTGACGTCGGCCCGCGGCGATCAGAGCAAGGGCGGAAAGCTCGAGACAAGAGTGCGAAGGAAGACGCGGTGATCGCATCGCGCGAGCAGCGCGCCATCGGTTGCGAGGCGTTCGTCGCAAAGGCCAACTAGCGGGAGGCCGACCTGGGCGCTGCCTTCTCGCGGCGCGAGGTCGAGCGACCCACGCGCGCCAAGGAGTGGTTGGCTGGGCGGAACCGACTCTTCGTGGACAAGGGCTGGCCCCCCCGCGACTCAGCGCAAATGAAAACCGAGCCGCGGTCAACGCCGCATCCACGCGCGCGGCTCGCCCGAACAACCCGGAGGCGCAGAGGATCAAGGACGTGATCCGTCTGCGCACTGCGCCCCAAAACCATTCTGAAGGGGCTGCGTTTGCCGTCGCGCGGAGGCGCGCCGGACCGCGCGCGCCCCTCCATGTCGGACAGGGCGGCGGCCCAGGACGACGAGGTAGCCGCAGCCGTCGCCATGTCAGCGCTGGGTTTCATCCTTCTGCTCGAGAGCCAGCGCGTCCACGCGGCAACGGCCATGCCGACCTCCTCCACCGCGGTGGCCTCCCAGAGGAATGAGATGATGCCTCTATTGTTTGCGGCCCCCAAAGCAATGCGTCGCAAAGCCGAGAAGGCGTCGGCAAGGAACAGCCTGAAGCACATCCTGCCGTGCTCCGAATTCAGCTTGGACTGGCCCCTGGGCCTCTCTGACCTCGCTGTCGCCCCTTTCGCGCTCGCGATGGCCCCCTGGCCCCGCTTCCAAGGCAATCGCGACTTCCGGCTCCCGCGGGCGCGCCGGACGCGGTGGGTGGACCCGCCTGCTAGCGCCTGCGCGCAGACCCAGCCTGGGGCCGCACCGGGGCGCAAGGGGCACGGGCGACCTGGCCCCGCGGCAGGGATTCCCGCGGCAACAGCAGAACCTGACGAACCCCCTCGGCCAGAACATCGGCAGGGGCGGAGAGCCCGGGCACGGGGCGCTGGCATGGGCGGGAACAACAACCACAAGAAGGCCTAACCTGGCGGCGATGCTGTCGGAGCTCGCGAGCATGGCGGGCAGGCAGGAGCCGTCTGTTATTCACGCCATCGTCGGCGCTGAGCACAGAGGCTCGCTGCCCGACACCGAGGCGATCAGGTCCATCATGGGCGCCAGTTGCCGCCGCTATTTGCTCGGGGGCTGGAGCCTCGCCCAGCGCGGCCGGGCCCGGCGCGCGGCCTGGGGCAACGGGTCGGCGACTCCGTGCAGCCGTTGCGCGCATAAAGGAATTGTGATATCCCGTTGCCTGGAGGAGTGGTCTAGCTATTGCGCCTGCCAGCAGCAGAGGGGCCTTTTCGCGCGGCATCCTGCGCGCGGTAATCCGCGAGCCCGCCCCCGTGCCCCACGCGGGCGAACAGGCCCCGCATTCTTCGCGCTCGCATTGCATGCTGTCTGGGCGGTTGGGTCGGCCGCAGATAAACCACTTCGGCCCCGGCAGGCGGACGCGGACGGCAAACGACATATCATCTTCTTCGTCTGGGCAAGAGACAAGAGCCGCGTCCCGTTCTGGTTAGACATCGGCGGCGATTCCGAAAAAACTCGTCTGCAAATCCACAGAGCAGCAATAGAGCGACTCCCAGAAACAATGATATAGCGATTCCCAAATAAAGAGCGATAGTGCAGCAAAAGTGCGATTCCCAAACTAAGAGCGACGAGCAAAGAAGCGATTCCCAAATAAATCTTCAGCAAATCCACAGAAAGCGTGATTCCAGAGTGTCGAGGACACGGCGTCGGAATAAACTGCAAGGAATTCCCACACGAAAGCGCGATCCCTGCAGAACTTGTGAGGAAGTCCCGCGCAAGACTGCGACTTGGGAATAAGTTGTAAGTGCATATCAGGCGGGAGCTGTTGTTGTTGGGGCCACGGGCGCAGTTTGGTGCCCCCTCGCTTTCCTCTGTGAAAGAAAAGCAGGGTGCAAACCTCGGGAGAACCACTTCACTTGAAAAATGCAATGGTTACCAGAGATGGGACTACCAAACAATAGTTGGTTAACTATGATAATTCAACCACATCAACAACACCAACAACACCAACAACAACAACAACAATCATTTTAAGTCTGTTCGCCCTTATCCGCTCGAGTGTCCAATAACGCGTATTTCCAAAACCCTCGATACCCGCCCTCCCCGTCTTCGATCGAACCACTTTTGGGGGATAGACCTTTCTTCCCTGCAGGCCGGGCCCCGGCAAGCGGCGGGGCGGCCGCGGACCGTCGGCCTGGCCAGCGGCAGCGCTGATCGGCGGGGCGGCCGCGGACCGTCGACCCGACCCCCAGAGGGACGGACAGGGGACCGACCACGACGAGACGACGACGACGTCGACGTCGACGGACGACGACGACGGCGACGACGAGCGAAAGCGAGAGCGAGAGAGAACGACAGCAGGGCCACGAAGGACACGAAGTAGGCCACGAAGGGCGACAGCGGGGACACGAAGGGAATGCGTATGGGGCCACGAAGAGCGCGAACGAGCGGGGGCCACGAAAGGCAGATAATGCGGGGCCACAGAAGGCAACGATGGGGCCACTGAAGGTAGCAATTGGGCCACGTAGGACAGTGAGGGGGCCACACACGACGACAGCGGGGCCACGAAGGGCATGCACATGGGGCAACCACGGGCGCGAACGAGAGGGGGCCACGAAGGGCATACATATATGGGGCCACGAAGGGCAGCGAGGAGGCCACGAAGGGCCGCAACGGGGCCACGAAGGGCAGCGATGGGGCCACGAAGGGTTGCAACGGGGCCACGGAGGGCTGCGAGGGGGCCACGAAGGGCCGCAAGGGCTGCAGCGGGGCCACGAAGGGCATGCACATGGGGCCAAAACCGGCGCGAACGAGCGGAGGCCACGAAGGGCATATGTACGTATATTGGGCCGTGGAGGGCAAGAACGGGGCCACTGAGGGCAGCAACGGCGCCACGAAGGGCAGCGAGGGGGCCACGAAGGGCGACAGCGGGGCCACGAAGGGCATGCATATGGGGCAACCACGGGCGCGAACGAGCGGGGGCCACGAAGGGCATACATATATGGGGCCACGAAGGGCAGCGAGGGGGCCACGTAGGGCCGCAATGGGGCCACGAAGGGCAGCGAGGGGGCCACGAAGGGCTGCAACAGGGCCACGAAGGGCTGCGACGGGGCCACGAAGGGCTGCGACGGGGCCACGAAGGGTTGCAACGGGGCCACGAAGGGCAGCGAGATCCTAGGTAATCTGTGAATCATAAGCGTGAGCGCGACTACTGGGTGCCTGGGTGTCGGGAGCGCGGCGCTTGAGTAAATTGGAAGAGAATCCAACGCAAGGGCGCTATCCTATGTTAAATTGCAAGCAAGTCTCCAGCGAAAGCGCGACTCCAGAGCGCCGGGAGAGCGATTCCTGAATAAATTGTAAGGAAGTCCCAAGCGAGAGCGCGATTCTTGAATAACATGCGAGGAAGTCTCGGGCGGGAGCGGGGGTCCTGGCTAAATTGTGAAGAACTCTCAGGCGGGAGCCGTTGTTGTTGTAGTCCGGGGGGCAGGGGGCCAGCTTGAGCAGGAATACTTCTTTGGCAAAAACAAAGTGCGAGCCCCAGGGGGGGCACTTCAATTGAAAAAAACAATGTGCACCGGTGAGGGGGGATCAGCAAACATTATTCTTCAAGAATGAGAATTCAACAGCAACAACAACAACAGCAGCAACAACAACAGCAACAACAACAACAACAACAACAACAACAACAACAACAACAACAACAACAACAACAACTTTGAACAACAAACACTACAGCCATAACAACACCACCACCACCACCACGAACAACAATAGCAACACCACCACCACCACCAACAACAACAACACCAAAAACAACATACACCAAAAACAACAATCACAACAACAACGATCACGTGTGAACCCCCCGATCCGTGACCCTCAAACCAGAGGGTCCTTGTCCTCTTCCTTCTTCTCCTCACCTTCCTCTTTCCTCCTTGTCATCCTTCTCTGATAAGATATATATATATATGTATAACCTGAGGTCTACACGCTCATAGCGGAAATCCACACCACAACGTTCAGCATTGGCGTTCCGTTCCACCACTTTCGAGCAATACCAACTCAGCTGCAAACCGTCCAGCTAAGGCCATGAATCCCCGCCACATCGGCGATATCAGAATTGGAGAGTGACGCACCATCCCGCCTCCACCTCCTCGTCCTCCTCCACCTCCTCCGAAGCCCCCCCCCGAGTGCACATAGCTTGCCCCCATCCCCTCACCGTTCCCTTCCGCCCCAGGCCTTCGAGTATTCCAGCCGCCCGCTTGCCACGCCGCCGCCTGCGACGAGGCCGCGCCGCGAGCGTGGCCCCCTGCCGGAGGAGAACGTGGAGAGTCGGGAGGCTCCCGGACGTTTGGGACGACGCGGATCATGCTGGTCCCCCTGGGAGCTTCCGAAGGCTGGGGACCTCTGGTGGCCTCCAGGGACCTCTGCAGGCCTTCGGAGACCCCTAGGGCCTCGGGGGAGGAAGGACGGAGACGATCGAGCACGCCACAGGAAAACAAATACACAACCCACAGCAAGGACAACACGAAGGTAAGGGTGCAAGACCCTTCGAAGCAACTTGCAAATTGGAAACAGATGGGTGGAGGAGGCGAGGATGCAAGGGCAGCCCTGACGAAGTACTGCAAACTTACTTTCCCTGATGTGCGCAGGCGCCGCCAGGTCTTTGTGGACAGTGGGGTCCAGCGCCGACCAGAGGAATCTGCGCGGATCTCCAGAGGTACATGTCTATGCAGCGATCTATGGTCAGCGATGAATGGGCAATTGAAGGTATGTCCTCTCCTTGGGACAGTCCCCACTTCCACCACCACTTCATAAGCGGGGGGGCTGGGGGGGTCCCCGAGGCGGCCAGGAGGAGGAAACCACAGGAGGCGGAGGGGGGCGAGACAAAGACGAGCGCGAGGGAGAGGAGAGCGAGGAGGCGGAGGAGGTGGAGCGAGAGGAGGAGGAGGAGGCGGCGCAGGAGGGCGAGGACGCGGAGGAGGCAGATGCTGACGCAGGAGGAGGCCCATGACACAGCACGAGGATGCTCGGGGCCATCGTGCACCAGCACAGGAAGGGCGGCGGTGGCAGGAGCCTGGCTGGACATCTCCGGGTACGGGGAGAACGGCCAGGGGCAGGCCAGACTCGGAACGGACCGTGGGCCGAGGCAGGGCGAGTGCAGCTGCTGACGAGGAGCGCGCGGAGGCTCTCCTCGAGCGGTTCGGGCAGGCGTGGCACGAGGTCTCCCAGGGTCTTTGCGACGCCCCGCCGCATGAGACCTGAGGCTCTCGCGCTCGCTTGGCGACCCTCACACGTTTCTCCTACACGGCGCGGGCCTTGCGGCGTCGGCGCCCTCGCCGCGGACCCTACTGTGTTAGCACCCCTTCCGAAATTGGAATCATTTTTCTTCGGTGGACGTACTCGCCGATCCCGGTTTTGATCCCCACCACTGAGCATCCTAAACATGCTCGACCCACGCACCCTGACAAAGGGTTTTAGGATTCCGAGGCATGGCTACGTTTCCAAGACACTCGATTGGGCGACAGGCAGTTGCAATGCTGAAGGTATCGATTGCGGTGCATCGTGCCAGGATTCTGCATAAGCGGGGTAGACGAAAAGAGGGGGGCAATAAAAGGGGGACGGAGCCATACGAGGAGAGCGGGCCCAATTCCAACCCAAGAGATCCGCGCGGACCGAAGATGACTCATAGTCAGGTCGTTTTTGTTGCTCTCTGTGTATACGTGTATAAAACTTACGACGAGAGGGCACAGGGACAATTGGGAGAACCGGGTGCACTCAGGAGCGGACAAGCAAGCGGATGGGCGATGACATTCTGCCTTGACGGGACAAGCTAGCTGAAAACCCGCAGGCCTCGTAACACCCAGCTCAGCAGTACAGCTCCACACACCTCCCTCGTCTTCCATCCTCCCTCGTCCGCCACGAGGAGGGGGAGGGTGCAGGAGCACAGAGGTAAAAATTGGCAATTCGTCGCACACGCAAACGGCACCCGTGGAGACAAGGCCCGACGAGCAGCCTGCCACGCATCCTGGCCAATCCCAGGCGGGCACCGCCGAAGGCATGTGCGCGCCGCAACAATGCCTGGCCTGGGCCATCCTGTGCCCTGACATGATGTGCAGACCCTCCCAGCCGAGGTTTGGGGGGGGGCGTACGCATACATCATGCCAAGGTGCAAGATGTCCCTGGCCAGGCACGTTGGTGGCGTGTAGGTGCCGCCTGAGTATGTGATGCGAAGAGGCGCGGCGCGATGCTCTACGGTGGGTCCTGCCGACCCTTCGGAGCTCAAGGCTGAACGAGCCTGCCAGAACACAACGAACAAGGTCCGACACTAAACCGACCGAGCATGATACGCCGGATGATCTGCGGTGGTCTCCCTACAGCGGCTGCGCGCGCTGAGACGTAACCAACAGACGGGCACCGCAGCACTCGCTGGCGGTTGCAACACCTAGTAAGAATACCGCAATAAATCCTCTGCGTTCCCTTCCCCATCCCCATCTCCCCCCTCTCGTCTCTCTCCCCTCCCCCTCGCCTCCTCGTCCTTCTCCTCCTCCTCCTTCTCCTCCCCCCCTCCGCCTCCTCCTTCCCCCTCCTCCTGCCCCACCCCGTTTAGCACTCCTGCCACCCCCTACCCCACTCCAGAGTACATGCCTCTGCCTCATGCCCCTCCCCCATCTCTCCCCCTCTTTCCAGAGTGGATCGCCCTCTGGTCCACAAACCCTCCCATCTTCGTTCTCCTCTTCTTCCGTATCCTCATCATCCCCCTCCTTCTTCTCCTCCTCCTCCTCATCATCATCATCATCATCATCAGCATCAGCATCAGCATCATCACCATCACCATCGCAATCATCATCAGCATCAGCATCAGCATCATCATCATCACCATCACCATCGCAATCATCATCAGCATCATCAGGATCAGCATCAGCATCAGAACCATCATCAACATCAACACATCCATCATCATCATCATCACATCCATCTTCACCATTCTTCGCCACCACCACCACCATCATCACCATCGTCGTCCTCCTCGCCACCATCATCATCACCACCATCGTCATGATCATCGGCAGCATCATCATAAACGGCGTCATACTATCCATCATCATCACCACCATCATCATCAGCATCATCGTCATCATCGTCGTCTCCATCGTCACCATCGTCATCATCGTCGTCGTCACCGTCGTCACCATCGTCACCATCGTCAGCGTCGGCATCAGTTTCAGCATCAGCCACCATGAACACCATCGTCAACATCATCAACTCGCCATCACTATCACAATCGTCATCCACACCCTCATCATACTCCTCCTCTTCCTCCTCCTCCTCCTCCTCCAGGCTCCTCCTCCTCCTCCTCCTGCTCCTCCAGGCTCCTCTTCGCTCCCCGCCGCCGCCAGCGCAGGCGGGCGGCCACGTCGACGATGTCCCTGGCGGGCGTGGCCGCCTCGCGGGCCGCCGCGTGCCAGGCGCCCGAGGCGGCCCCCCTGCCGGCGGCTCCGCGGCCTGGCAAAGGCCCTCGGCGCAACGGCTCGGGCATGTGCGCCTCTCGGCCGAGGTGAAGCGCAGGGCACGGTGTTTATTGGAATGAGCGTCAACTGTATCGTTGCCCCCGATTGCTGCGCGCCCGTGTTGAGCAAGGACCGACCGTCCCGGCAATCCTATAGTCCTACCACGACACGTTCTTAGAACCCCAAAATGTTCTAAGAACAAAAACAATGTTCTTAGAACATAAACCCGATGTGTTGAAACAAGACACTCCCATCGAAAAATGTTCTAAGAACAGTTCGTGGGAACCACAAGAGGTTCTTAGAACATTGTTTGGTGGGGCTATAGGCAAGCCGGGACGCTTCGCCACTGCTTGACCGTGGGCCGCCGCTCGAAGGCGGCGCCGGCGAGGCGGCGGCGCCCGGCGCGGAGCCGAAGCCGAAAACGGCCCCGCCGCCGCCCGCGGGGGCGCCGAAACCGAAGGTGGCGCTCGAGGAGGCTGCGCCCGAGGTGCCCTCGGGCTGGGCGCGTGACACACTCGGGAGGCGTCGCTTGCCAGCATGGCACCGTGGACCCGCGCTTGGTGCCGTCGCCGATCCGCAGGGCGCGAGACGGGGTGGACCCCATGCAGGGAGGCCACGGCGGGCGGGGGCGAACCGCTGGCGACAGCACATCTGCATCGGCGAGGCGGACCAAGATTGGCAAGAGAGGGGGGGGGGACCTCTGCGCGCCGCACGTTCCCAACCCGCCTTCATACCCTTGCCAGGGGTGTCGCTGGCACCGCCCCGTCCGAGCGGCGGCGCGAGAGGTCGGAAATGGACAGCTGCGCGGCAGCCGGGGCAAGAGCGAGCGACTAGCAGAGGCTCGCCATCAGTCGATGGCTTTCGGAGCAGCGACGGCAGGCCGCAGTCCTGCTGCACCATCGCAGTCAAGAGAATCGCGCCCTCTGGCTCGTGCATCATGCACGTGACGATCAGCGCGTCCAGCTTCCGCTCGTGATGTGGTGGGCCCTCGGGAGGCATTGGGTGCACGTTGAGCGGCCTATGCCCGACCCCAACGACCTGAGACTCGAGGATAACCCTTCCGACCGCACCTTCGAGGGTGAGGGCGACCCTGGTAGCGTAGGCCAGGCTGAAAATGTACCGATGCAGAGTCACATGGAACAGGCGATCCCTCCTGACGTTCCAACGTATACTCCCTGGCCTTGCTAAGGGGACAGCGTGAAGAAGCTGTTGCCGCTAGTCTTCTACAACATGAACATCCGACACCATTGTACACATCTGCAAAATGTGATGTTGATAACTATACATGCTGATGTCGACTGTGCTACCGTCATTCCAGACGATGAGCATCTTGGAAAGCATCAAGGGCATCAAGGCGATGAGTTGTCTGGTGGAGTCCTTCATGGCTGGCAAGGCGAGGGAGGACGAGATCTACGGGATCAAGGGATTCCTGACCAGGAGAGGCGCTCCTGGTGACATGGCGCTGATGGATACAAATGAAGCGGCCGCAAATACCAACATAGCCGCTCCCGTGGCAAAGTTTGCAGGTAGGGGAGGCCAATGAGCCATGGTAATCTGGGCCGTATATCTTCTGGATCAAATGCGGCGTCCATAAGAAGATCTCGAGCCGTTTCGTGCTGACCATCCTGTGCCTCCATTGATGAGGTGATGCCCGTGCTCGGCAAACTAACGCGTGGAGAAACAACTCATAACGCTAAAAACAAATACAAGCCTGCACCGTGAAGAGTCGGGCGGCTTAACGCGGCGCCAGAAACACGGCCAGAAGAAACTCGCAGGAGCCGCCCAAGCACCCTGCGGGGAAAGGCCGCATCGACGACTGCTTCACCGAGGGGCGGAATCCCGCTCACCAGCCTGGCGGCAAGAAGACCGAATTCGCGTTCGTGGAACCCAAACTGGCCGTGCCGTCGGCCGCCCACGTCCGCCCCGCCCCTCCGTGTTGGCTGGAGCATGGGAGGCCATGTGGAGGACTGCGAAGATGTCTTCGAGAAACTGAAGGCTCTGAGTGACCCTAAAGCATCGGCATGTTGCGGCTTATCCCGCTCTGCCGGCGGGACGGCTCCACGGGCGTACCCACGCGGATTTCTCCAGCACGGAGGAGAAAGAGCATTCGTGGCATGCCCATACTCGTCTGGCCGCGCTCGGACTCGCTCATAACTTGCAGGGTGGGCATGACGAGCTACGTCACCGCCGCCATGCACACGCCTCTGTCGTATCGGCATGGCTTCGTCAGAAAGGCAAGCGCGTGCATCAGTCCAGAGCTGGCAGATCCATAGCGACAAGGCGCAAGGCGGTGGCTCCCATCCCGAGCCTCCTAATCTGCACGCAGTGGAGCATCAAGACTGTTCGGGCGCATGGCAGGGGCAGCTCTGTCTCGCGACCTCGTCGCACATCAGACGCCACAACCAGGAGGCACGGGGGCATGAGCTAGCCGCAGCTTGCAGTGCCAGTAGTGTACAGTTTTGCCGGCCTCGTTCAAGACAGCGCCTGCTCTGCTGGCATGCTGGCAGACCTGAGATCTCAGCCCTCGCCACCGTCCTGGTTTCTCCTCGCCCTTGGTAGTTCGTAAGGGCCTGGTGAAGAGATAACAGTGATATCCTCTCGTGCTCCACCCTGTACATGCACCCTGTGCCCGCAGCACGAGCGAGCCTTCTTGTCACTCTGAGGTGCCAACAGCTCTGGTGGGCACGACTCGAAATGCAGGAGGAGCCTACGAATGTGGTAATCGGCGCCCTGCGCGACTATTCCATGAAGGTGCTCATCATCACCATCAGCATGATCGCTGCAACAAGCACCTTCATCATCGTTATGATCGTCAACGTCATCATAACCACCCCCATCATTATTGGCATCAGTATCACCACCGTCGTCACCTTTACCACCATCACCACACACGAATCACCACCACCACAAGCAACATCGTCGGCATCGTCAACACCACCATTACCAACCTAATCATCCGTATCGTCGTCATCGGCACCGCAATAACAATCGCTTATCATCGTTATCAGCATCGTCATCATCAGCAGCATCATCCGCATCATCGTCATCCGAATCCTCATTATCGTCAACAGCATCATCAACATCATCACCATCATCAGCAGCATCAGCACCATCATCAGCATCAGCATCATCATCATCATCAATATCCTCATCATGATCCTCATCCTCACGGTACTCATCCTACTCCTCATCCTCATCAGCGGCATCACCATGTCCTCCATCGTCATCAGTACCATCATAAGTATCATCATCATCAGCATCATCAGCGTCATCATCATCATCATCAGTGTCAGACTCATCATGCCCACCTTCAACATCACCACCACAATCATAATCTCCTACTCCCAGGCCCGTAGATATCAGCACGAGTTGCTAGTATGTCGCCTTGGTCTGTGCGCGGCACGCGGCGCGTTGCAGCACACCCGTTGCGCTCGGAGTCGGACATGCCGCAAGGTGCTGCAAGCCTCGCGCATACTTCCCCGCCAGAGCCCGCGCTACCGGTAGCAGTACGTGGCCCAAATTGACGATCGAGCAACATCCTGCATTTCTGATATCCCGAAGCCGTCGATTATCAAATCAACTGTGCCTGGCTTCGATTGTTGCGGCTGGGCGACGGCTCATCCGTACTGTCCCGTCCCGTCCCTTTACGAGGAGTGCGATGGGTCTCTTTTGCTTGCGACCAGCTGAACACGGGCGGCCTCTACTGCCCGTTCTGCGCCTCGCTGGACGGTACCGCAGTCATCCAAGACACGACCGTCCACTTCCGCGTGAGGCCAAGTGGGGCGGGGCGGGCAGCACTGTCATACCCTGGCCGCTGGGGGTGTGGCAAGACGCAGTGCTTGACCGCAGTCACCTGTCGCGGTCCTCCTGCCCAGTGAAGCAAAAGCTGCAAAAGCATGTGCTCGCCGAGGGCACATCTCGAGCTCAGCATCGATATCATCATTATCAGAATCTCATCATCATCATCAGTATCCGACGTTTCACCTGATCATCATCGTTATCATCATCATCAGCAGTATCACCATCATCATCATCAATATCAGCATCAGCATTAGCATCAGCATCATCATCATCAGCAGCAGCATCGTCATCGTCATCATCATCATCAGCATCATAATCAACATCATCATCATCATCATCATCATCAGCATCATCATCATCATCATCATCATCATCATCATCATCATCATCATCATCATCATCATTATCGCCATCACCATCACCGTCAACATCATCATCAGCATCATCAGCATTCTCATCATAATCACCATCAACATTAACATTAGCAACATCACCATGTCAATCATCTTGTCAAGCATCGCCATTATCGTCGTCATTGACATGGTAATCGTCATTACCAACATCATCACGATTATAATCATCATAAGAATCACCAGCAACATCATCATTGCCACCATCAGCGTCGGCATCACCATAATTATCATCATCACCATCATCATCATCATCATCCTCATCAGCATCATCATCACTGCCAGCATCGTCAACGTCAGCATTATCGTCGCCATCACCACCGTCGTCATCATCACCACCAGCAGCACCATCAGTAACAGCATCATTAGCATCATCATCTGCATCATCAGCATCATCAGCATCATAATAATCATCAGCATCTGCATCAGTATACTCATACTCATCATACTCATCTTACTCATCATACTCATCATCAGCATCGGCATCATCGTAATCAGCATATTCCTCTGCATCCTCAGCATCATCACCATCCTCACACTCACCATTATCCACATCCTGATCCTCATCCTCATCATCCCCTGTAGCGAGCCTTCTTCAATTTCATCATCACCATCCTCCCGCTCATGCACTTTCTTCTCCTTCCACTCCTCCTCCTCATCCTCCGTCTCTTCCTCCTCTTGCTCCTCCTGCGATCCCTCCTGGTCGTGATCCTCCTCCTCCTTATGCTCCTCCTCCTGCGCATCCTCCTTCTGGTCGTCGTCACCCTTCTCCTCCTGCTCTTCCTGCTCCTCCTCCTCCTCTTCCTGAGCCTCCTCATGCTCGTCCTCATTTCCTTCTTCCCCGTTCACCCGTCTACACTTCACGACACTCATACTCCTCATTCTCCACCTCCTGCTGCCGCTACTCCATCCTCCAGCTCCAACTCCTCCTCCTCCTCCTCCGCCGACTTGTTCTCACACGCCTCCTGTTTCTCAGATTCCCCCTCCTCCTCATCATGATCAGTCTCCTCCTCCTCCTCCGCGTCTTCTCCCTCTCCTCGTTAGTCTCCGCCTCCTCCCCTCCCCTCTCATCCTCTCCTTCATTCCCCTCTCCTGCTCCCGCCCTCTCGCGAGAGGAGAAGAAGATACCAACATCGCTACTACCTCCCGGGACCTCTCCTGGGGTGCGTTCTGACCAAGATTCCGAGGAGAGTCCAGCCGTGGCGACTAGGGTCCCCAGGAGGTATCAAGAGGCCAGAACGAAGAAAGGGCATCGCTATCGGCATCTGTCCCCGTATCCCCAGAATTGGGCCAATGATAGCTGTTGGACGCCTCCGCCTCACCCTAACTCCCGCTTTCCCAATCCCAGGCTAAAATTCACCCTTACTAGATTACTCGTACTCGGACTGACTCATACACATACCAACTGATACTCAGACTCGCCCACACTCGGACTCACTCACAAGCAGACTCGCGAATAGTCAAACTCAGTCACACTCAGATTCACTCATACTCAGACCACCCATCCATACTCAGACGCTCTTACACCCAGACAAGCCCAGCATTAGACTCACTGATAGTCGGACTCACTCACACTCAGACGCATACCCGTGCGCTGATGCTCAGACTCACTCACGTTCAGATTCAGTGACGGCCTGCCGAGATAGACTGATAGCCAGTCATGGCTGATAGCCAGTCACTAATCTTCAAACCCACTCGCGCTCAGATCACTCAGATCACCCGGAGCAGGCATCGCACTTGAGCCTTCCAAGAAAACACCCGTGCTGTGGGACAGGCGTGTGTGGTTTCAGAACCCTGTGATCACCGCGACGTAGCAGGCATCCGAGCCAGGCCCATTCGAGTCCAGATTGGAGGGACCTCCCAAACAGAACGCACGTTTGGGGGCAGGGGAGAAGGGGAGGGGGTGGGGTGGCACGCGTGTCTGACTTCAGGGCCCCGTGATCATCGCGATGTAGGCATCGCAGTTAGGCTCCCGAGGGAGGGGTCGACTATAGGTGTTCCACGGGCACGTTCGCGCCCAGACTGGTGATGCCGCCTCTCGAACAGAACGCTCGTCTTGCAGGACACGCGTCTGTTCTCATAGCCAAGTGATCCTCCACGGGCCTTCACACGGGGGTGCGACCAGGGGTGGTTCGCGGGCCCGTTCGCGCTCAAATTGGCGGGGACATCTCGAGTAGAATGCCTGGCCAGGGGGACGCGCGTCTCTATTATCAGAGCCCCGCGATCACCGCGGTGTAGAAGGCATCGCACCAGGGCTTCCCCAAGGGGGTCCACCAGGAGTGTTGCACGGGCCCGTTCGCGCCCAGAGTAGTGGGACCTCTGGAATTGAACGCTTGTTTTCGGAGACTCGCGTGTCCGAAAACAAGCGATAGATTACCGCGATGCGGCCAGGATAGAAGGCCAACCCCGTTCGTCCGCTCCTTTTTACCGACTCTCTGATCGACTTCTACTTCTCGCGTTGCTCCCTGCTGGCCAACCCCCGCTGGCCAACCCTCTTCCACTCTCTTATGGACTTCCACGCCTCATGTTGCTCCTCCTATGTCCAACTGTTCCCATGTCGGGCCCATTGGTCGGATCTGTTCGAACCCGCTACATAGCGCGAGAACGGCCGAACCAACTGCAAAAACTGTGCTGGGCTGGACTGGCAAACGGCACGTCTCGATGGCGCTTCGGCAAGCAGAGACTGCAGCAACTTGATGAACGCGGCGGCGCCAACGGCTTGCCAGGTCAGGACCTTGTCATTGCCCAAGTGTGGCCCGCCGAGGATGCCTACGTGAAGAAACATGTGCCGGCGGTAGGCAGGAGGACGAAGAGCAGCGCGAGGCAGCGACGATGGCTTCCACGGGAATGGCAGCAGAGAGTCTGTTCACTCATACTCATACCTGTACGACCACCCTTCGGGTGATAAGGAGGTTCGTGGGAGGAGAGGAACCAGCGTCTCATTCGATCGGTCTCACTATCGATCTCACTGTCGATCTCACTATCGGTCTCGATCGATCGATCTAACTCGATAGATCTCACAATCGATCTCACTCAATAGATTTCATTCGATCGATCTCACAATCGATCTGACTATCGATCTCACAATCGATCTCACTATCGATCTCACTATCGATCTCACCGTCGATCTCACATTCGGTCTCACTATCGATCTCACTATCGATCTCATAATCAATCTCACAATCAACGTCATCATCATCAAGATCATCGTCAGCAACGTCATCAACATAATCATCACTATTTCATCATCACCGGGCCACCATCATCATCACCTCATCACCATGATCATCAAGATCATCATCAGCATCAACATCATCATCATCATCATCATCATCATCAGGTCACCATCATCGTCACCATCATCATCATAATCATCAACATCATCATCATCGGGACACCATCATCATCATCGGAACACCATCAACATCATCATCATCATCACCATCACCATCATCGTCATCAACATCATCATCATCGGGACACCATCATCATCGGAGCACCATCATTATCATCATCATCATCATCCCATCATCATCATGAGCAACATCATCAACATCATCATCATCGGGACACCATCATCATCAGCAACATCATCATGAACATCATCATCATCGGGGCACCTTCATCATCGTCACCATCATCATCACCATCATTATCATCATCATCATCATCATCATCATCATCATCATCATCATCATCATCGGGACACCGTCATCGTCATGATCAACATCAGCATCACCATCCTCATCATCGATCCACCATCATCAAAATCATCAGCATCACCTCATGAACATCCTCATCATCATCATCATCATCATCATCATCATCATCGGGACACCACCATCGTCATCATCAGCATCAGCATCATCACCTTCGGGACACCATCATCATCATCACCATCATAATCATTAACAGCATCATCATCAACCTCATCCTCATCCTCATCCTCATCCTCATCCTCCTCATCATCATCATCATCATCATCATCATCATCATCATCGGGACACCATCATCATCATCAACATCAGCATCACCATCATCCTCGGGCTACCATCATCAAAATCATCATCATCACCGCATCCTCATCCTCATCATCAACATCATTATCATCGGGGCACCATCATCCTCATCATCAACATCATTATCATCGGGACACCATCATCATCATTACCATCATCATCATCATCATCACCATCATTAACAGCATCATCATCAAACTCATCATCACCATCATCATCATCATCGGGACACCATCATCAGCATCAACATCAGCATCATGATCATCTCATCACCTCATCACCTCATCATCATCAACATCATCATCACCATCATCATCGGGACACCATCATTACCATCATCAGCAACTTCATCAACAAGATCATCATCATCGAGACACCATCATCATCACCATCATCATCATCAACATCATGATCATCATCATCATCATCATCATCGTCAACATCCCCATCATCATCGGGACACCATCATCATCACCACCATCACCATCACCATCATCATCATCATCATCATCGACATGATCATCATCATCATCATCATCATCATCATCACCATCACCATCACCATGGACCATCACCATCACCATCATCATCATCATCATCATCATCATCAATATCATCATCATCATCTTCATCATCATCGGGACACCGACGGGACACCGGCGGGACACAGAGCACCGGCCCACGGAAAATAATCATTTGGTCGGGCCGCGCGTCAGCCGGAGGCGGGACACCGGCGGGACACCGCGGGCCACCGGCCCCTGGAAAGGAATCATTTGGTCCGGCCGCGCCTCAGCTGGAGGAGACTTTCTTCTCGCCCGCCCACGCAGCTTCGCCTCGCCCGCACGCACGGCACGCACGAACACGAAACCGAAACCAATTTCCCCGTAGGGTGGCTCTCCATTCCACTCCGATCTCACCCCCTCGCCTCCGACCTACTCACTCTCGGATTCATATCTCCAGGCCCACTAACACTCAGAAACACTCATTCTGAGCCACGACGTGCTAAGACTCACCCATGCTCGACCACACCTATACAGGCTCACTCATACTCAGACCCACTCATTAACAGGCTCACTCAAACTCAGACCCACTCGTTATCAGACCAATGCATATTCAGACTCATGCTCCAATATATTCGCTCTTCTTCAATGCTCAGTTTCACGCGCACTTGTACTGAGTCGAACTCCGACATTCCTAGCAAGACAACACGATCCCCATTACCTCAATCCTTGCACTCGGCGCCCACAGCGGTGGAAGCCTCCTCCGTCGAGCGCTGCCTGATGCGAGATGGGGCCTGGCGCGCAGCGTCTGCGCAGAGGCCGTGTACTCGGCCTGGCACGCAACCCCCCCCCTAGGCTCGCCCGCCCTTGAGCCCGCTCGCCCCGCTCACGGTGCCGCTTTCTCCGCGTCCGGCGAGTGGCCGGGCACTGGGTGGCCCACCTGAAGGTGAGACCACGAGGGGGGGAGGATGGGAAGGGACGGGACGGGGGAGAGGATGGGCGAGAGGGGGGAGAAGAAGCAAAACTAGCGATGACGCGGAAAAAAAACAGCATGTGGCAACAAAGACACTTTTTAGAGCGGAATGCGGAAAATTCACGAACGTGAAAGAGACGACTCGTGTGCTACATGGTAGTGAACGAGCAGAGAGAAGGAAATATAGACAGAGAGAGAGAGAGAGGCAGACAAAAAATTGAAAGACGGAAAGTAGAGAGAACGGGTGGAACAGAAAGAATTGGGCCGAGGTCGCCGGGAGGAAAGGGCGCTCCCCACGCTACGGCCGGGCAGCGCCCAGCGCGGCGCCGTACGCCCGCGAACAAATACACCGAGTACTCCCTGCACGTGAACATCCATACTCGGATCATCAAATATTCCCTCCCTGTCCTTGAACATGCATCTCATTCACGACGCGAATAGCAGCGGAGAGAGGTCGAGAGCATGATCAACGACACCGTCACCCAGATGGACGACGCGCAACATCAGCTGGAGGAACCACAAAAAAAGGCCACACTACTGGAACATCGACATCGACAACTTCGAAGGCTCCACGACGGCATCAGGGGGTCCGGCTCGGACGACGACGACGATGCCGAGTCAGCGACGACGCCCGGGTGGCGCACAAAGCAAGAACTCTCCGACACCCCATTACCCACCATCGGGAGACGCCACCGAGGATACATTGGAGAAACATACCCAGCGCCACCAGCGACACAAATACCTACGGAGGTCTTCGTCGTCAACAAGCTGCGACAAGAGCACGGCGCTCTCTTCCGACAGCTTCTTGGAGATCCAGGGCTCCAGGGCGGGAGCAACGAACGCGCGCCCGCGGCGACCCTCCTCTCCCATGAGCAGCCGATCGTCGTCGAGGTGACCGCCGTCGCCGCTTTCGTCGCGGCCACCGGCGCGCGCGCAGCGCTCCTCCAGCAGCTGGCATCGGCGGCCCGCGAGCTCCATCGGGGCCAGCTCTCCGAAGTTCAATTGGTCGTGGATGAACGCATACTCGAACAGGCGGCAGAAAGCTTCATGTTCGCCCACGCCCCGGTCGCTGGGGCCTAATCAGAGGAGCTGGCGCCACAAGAAATGCCGACGAACGGGAGTCAACTCCTGGCGGGAGATCTCTCGAGCCAGCCACCCTGCAGTTCGCGGGCAGGTGATCGCCAGTCCGAGAAATCCGTTGCAGTCGTCAGCGAGGCGGCCTCCTTGCACGAGCGACGACGGCGGTCCGACGTCTCGTACTTCACGGGAAATGCGCGCAATTCGATCGCATGGTCGCCGCCCGCGCCCTCAGGCCGAGCGCCCGCGGCACTCGCTCGCCCAAGCGGGCGCCACCACGCAACTCCGCAAAGCGCCACTCGCCCTCCACGGCGCCTCCGTCGTCACCCAGCGCCAGCGCGACAGGAGGGCCAGGAGGCGGTGGGAGAGCGGCAAGGTCGTCGGCTCCAGGGACGGGGCGCTCAGGAACCGCCAGACCCTCACCCTCCTGCTGCAAGCGAAGGCTCTCCTCCCGATGCAGCGGGCCCTGACCCGACTGGCGAAACAAGTAGGTCAGCCCGCGGTTCCGGCCTATCGGGAGGCCGCCCATCGGGCCGAATGTCACGAGGCTCTCGACGCCCTCCTGAATGTCCTCCAGATACACGTCACGGTCGGGGGTCGCGACAACCCAGGAGATGCCTTGCGCGTGCGCGCAAAGCAAGTACTCATGCCACAAAAACTCGCGCGGGCCCACGTCGTAGGAGACGAGCACTCGCTGGCCCTGACGAAAGAGGGCGGACATCTCCGCTGTCGAGCGAAAGGCTCGGCTCCAGCACCGACGCCTCGGCGCGTCGCAGCCGCCACCAGCCCGCGCGCGCACGCCGCGCAGCCCTACCAGAAGGTCAGCACCGCGGTCAGCACCACCACAAGCCCGGGGTAGCCTGAGCACTCCGGCGCAGGGCAGGGCGCCGGCACGGTCAGGTTCGCGCGCCCGCAGCGCTGCAACTGGCCCTCCAGGAGGCGAAGCAGCTCGCGGTCCACCGAGAAGCCCTCCCCGAGATCCACCTGGCAGGTGCCGCGCTGGCCGTGCCAAGAATCCCCGAGATGAGCATGCCCGCTAGCCGCGCCCGCGGCAGCCCGCGCCCACTCCATGAGGGGGCGGCCCCACCGGCTCGAGCGGCTGGGTTTGATCCCCATAATTACGGATCCACAAAATCCCAGGCCAACCCGACACGCGATCTCCAAGCACGCACCCCGAACGTGGCGCACCTGGCGCGGCTGGAGTATGCAGCGCACCTGGCGCGCGCGGAGGCACGCGGCGCATCTGGCGCACAAAGCGTGCCTGGCACGCGCGGGCCCCAGGGGTGCCTGGCGCGCCTGGCACGCGTAGCGCACCTCGCCCCAGCGTCGAGCACATGGGTTCGGTTTTGGTTCCCAGTAGATGTCCATCCAAAGACGAGGCTCGGGTGTTACTTATGTGTGGGGAGAGCGGGTGGGAGTGAACTAGACGGCTTGCTATCTGGAGGGCGTCTTGACCCCTCCCCCTCCAGCCTCCCCTGGACCGGGGGGGGGTTCGGAAGGTGCCAAAATTGCTCTAGGAGGGCCTCGGGGAGACCAAGATGACTTCCAAGATGGTCCAAGGTAGCCAAAGATGGCTCGATGTAGCTCCCTCTAAGGGACTCCAGGACCGCTCCAAGACGGCTCCAAGTGGCCACAGAGTCTTCCCAGGAGGCCACCAAGAGACCAATCCTTCGAAACTATGTCGGTTCCGATGGCCGTCCGAGGCCTCAAGGCAGCTCCAAGAGGGCCCATGGGGGCCCCCAAAGAGGCCCAACAGAGCCCCAAGACGGTCCCAAGAGCGCCCAAGAGCGCACCAAAAACGCTCCAAGAGGGGCGGAAGAGGCCAGTTTTGGGGCTCCCGAGGGGGAGTCGTAATTAGAGCTCCCATATTGTTTGATCGATATCCTCCAAGATGGCGCCAAGAGCGCTCGCATGGCTCCCAACAGCGCCTCAAGAGGGGCCCCAGAGGCGCCCAGGAGGCCCCAAGAGGCACCCAAGTGGCCTCCAAGAGACTCCCGAGAGACTCACAAGGGGCCCCAAGAGGCTCCCCGAGGCACCCTAGAGCGATCCAAGAGGGACCCTTCTTCTGTGTGCTGCCCACTTCCCTGATCGAGGCAACTCCTCTGGGCATCGTCTCTGGATGTGCTGGTGGGGTTGCTTTTTAGTCAGCGGCCGCAGGCGAGAGCGCCGGCGGCGAGTCCAGTCAGAGCGGGCCGCGCAAAGGCGAATTAAGCTAAAGCGGCGGGCCGAAGCCTCGCGCGGCACCTCGGCGGCCAGGCCGGCGAGTGGAAACTGGTTGGGTTACGCTTATATCTACATATATATATATATACATATATATATATATATATATATAAACAAAGGCCGCAGGCGGAAGCGCCAGCGGCGGGAGGTCGCGGGCGGGCTACGACCGCGACTAAATTGCCGAGCGCGCGCAGGGGCCGCGGATCAGGCGGCGGTGGGGGGCAGTGCCGAGGGCGGCAGAGCCAGCGCGCAGTCCAGGGAGTCTGCAGAACAGGCCCTGCACGAGACATGCAACGGTGCATCCAGGGAGCCAGAAGACAGGCACCGAGGAGACCAAGCGCAGCCAAAATGGCGCGTGAGGCGTTCCCAGCAGTTCAGATGCGAACAGAAAGAAACGTTCCCGAGGACAGCAATCCAGTGAGTCTGACGGGTAACACAGACTGACTGGAACATAAGTCCAGCGTAAGGCCTGACGGCGAATCAGAGTCGCAACGCCAGATAGCGCATCCAAGGTGTGGAAACATGATGACGGGAGAACCTTCCACAGCTGAGATGCGTCAGCCCAGATCCATCGAGTGGAAGGGCGCCGAGTGCACGATGCACGGAGGACAACGTGGCGCGTGCACATCCAAAGTGTCTCAGCGCTACCCAAACCGAGTCGGATAGCACCCGGGGGACGTGACCGTCGCATACCCAAGACGCACCCCTCAGAGCCACTTCGATCCAGGGTCACGGCGGAAGGCCGTTCAGCATTTAAGAGATCCAGGGAGTGAACCTGTGGACAGGCAAGCCAGCGTCCACAGACACGGGCCAGGACACGCCTGGCGGTGAAAGACCTACAGTAGGGCCGGAGGCCGCAAGTCCAACAGCGGGCGAGCTGTGGACGGTATTACCGAAGCGCGCACCTGAATCCGAAAGGTAGGAGGTGCGCACGCCGGAAAGAAGGCGGCAGAGCGCCGCAATTGAAGGGGCCCGCGGCGCGGCCCAAGGCAGCGACAGGGGGAGGTCAGAATGTGAAACGCAGCCAGAGGAACAAGGGAGCCTTGCGGCAAGAGTGCAGGGGCCACCGGTAGGGTAAGGCAGCGGGGCCAGTGGCATGTGGGTCTGCAGGATGCGCGCTGTCACGCAGGGTGCAGATGGCATTACTGAGCGGCACTTCAAGGTGGAAAGGAGGAGTGCCGTCCAGGGGAGGGGGCGGTGGTGCAGCCCCACGGTTGGTGAAAGAAGGCGGCGGAGGGCCGCAAACAGTGCATAGAGAGGTGTAGGTGGGGGCGCGAGGCGCTGGGGGCGGGGAGAGAGCGAGGAGTGGG
The DNA here is from genome assembly GCA_963575745.1 of Prorocentrum cordatum. Classification (NCBI taxonomy): domain Eukaryota; class Dinophyceae; order Prorocentrales; family Prorocentraceae; genus Prorocentrum; species Prorocentrum cordatum. Next base: position 162,431 of record CAUYUJ010017382.1, on the reverse strand, counting down.
CTCAGTCTCTCCAACGGAGCCTCTTTTCATCCCTATCGTCCCGATCGTCGGGGCAGTCACCGCCGCGTCTGCCACCCGTCTGCCATCGATCTTCACGCCATCCGTCACTCCACTCGCACTGCCAGCTGCCCCAGGTGTCCCAGGAGCTTGACGCGCGGTCACGCCAGCCGGTCTGGTGGTAGCTGCCTTTGCCCCTGTCGTCTGTGCGGGAGTGCCGCAGGTAGTTGGCTCGTAGCCTGTCCCAGTCAATGCCATAGCCAAACCTCGTGTTCATCTCGTAGGCGTCATACCCACAGTCCTTCCAGGCATCAAGAAAGTTGTTGATGTCCGTGGCCGCGTGTAGTCTCGGGTCGGATTTGGGCGCACTGGATCCAGAGATCCGAATCCGTTGCGCGCTTGCTGTCCAAAGCGCGCAGAAGACTGCGCCCAGCTCCGACTGGAGCCTGGCTATGCGTCTGGCTGGAGTCTCGCTGGAACGCTCGAGGTCAACTGAGCCCAGCCAGACTTTGTACATGGGGCCGCCCCCCTCCGGACAGGTCAACCGGTTGAGTGCACTCTGCTCCGATGTACCAGTATGGCGAGGGTGATGGCGCCTCTGTCCAGGGAGCTGCGGGGTGGGCGCAGGAGAGCGCTCGGATCGCGAGTCGTCTCGGTCGCGGGTTCTCGCGTCCCTCGCGGGATCCCGGGCTGGATCGGCGCGGCGGTCAGCGTAGGGAGCTTCTTCCCCGGCTGAGGTCGCGGTCTCGTCGCGGCCGGAGCCGGAGCCGGAGCTGTCCCCCGATGGGCTTTGCCGAGGCGCCTCGTCGCCTGAGCGATTCTCATCGTCCTCCTGGGCCGACTCTGAGCAAGTAATATGACGAGGGGGTTCGTCTTCCCCGAAGTCGGGAGACTCCACCTTTACGGGAGGGATCTCGTCTTCCACGCTCTCGTCGTTGCCGTTGTGGTCGGGCGGGTCCTGGTGGCCCATGCGCGAATCGTTGTCCACCGTGCCCTGGGGCCTGTCTGTGTCGGCAGCCATGGGAGTGTCTGGCCTGTCGTCGCCCATGGCTAAAACGCCCGTTGGGGGAGACTCGGCCAAGGAGGTGATGGTAGCAGCGGCGAGGGCATCGGCACCGAGGCTGAGTAGGAAGCCCGTCAGCGTGCCGATCTCATGTCGGATGGGATCGAGGCCATTTGCCGGGGCGAGCGTCGCCGCATATATCCTCCAGGGCTCCTTATGTCTCTCGCCGTTGGCCAGGTGTGCTATGACTCGCGCCGCGGCCAAGCGCTTACCTTCCCAGCGCTGGTTGGGAGGGAGACAGTCGTCTGGGATGTAGTCGCCGTATATGGTCCTGAGGAACTCTGACAGGAGCTCGTCAGGCAAGGAGGCCTCGTCGTAGCTGGGCTCCAGGGCGCTTCTGTCGCGGTTGGCGATACAATACTGCCTCCAGGTGTATTCCAGTCCAGGATGGAAATCACGGAGGAAGGTTACTAGCGATCGCCGTGCGGACAGTCCGCTGGGGCCAGGTCTGCTGGGGTCCTCAGCGCCTAGGGTGGGATTAGAGACGCTCCTGTCGCTCAGGAGCGGGCCCTGCGGTGCTGGCAGGTCCGGCAGGAGCTCCAGAAGCTGGGTGGGGGTCCTGGGGGTTGTCTCTGACGCTGCGCCAGTGCCGCCCGCGGCGCTGGGTCCAGGGGGATTGCCTGCTCCGGCCTTGGTGAATTGATCCCGGGCCTTGTCGTCCACGCCCAGCCAAGGAAGAGAATCAGTAATGTCCACAGGGGCCTCGAATCCAATCTGGCTGCTGAGCGGAGGAAGGATTGGAGGTTTTTCTGGATACAGAGACCTGAAGTCCCGGTCCAGGATGCGGTCCAGGGTGGCCGGACCTATGTTCCAGATCGGGACCAAGCAGCGCCGGCAGCACCATGTAGCGTTCCATTGGCGCCCCCACCAGGCCAGGGCACGCTTGTCGATGGGGGGCAGCCCAGCTTGCTCGGGAACGCCTATACCTTCCTCCGGCTTCCATATGAAACATCCCAGGGGCGGGAAGCCAGGGTCCCAGACGAGGAGTGGGCCCCCCTGGGGGCAGGTGTCGCACCGCGCAGAATAGGTCCGCGTCTGCGCAGCTTTTAGACCGAAGCGTTCATCCCGGATCCGTAGGATGGGAATGGAGGTATTGGCACGCTCGGGGATCTTCATGCCCGTCGGCACCATGAGGAGGTCAGCTAACGTCCTCGTGTCTGCAAGGGGGCTGAATCCAAAGCCGAGCGGAAGATGCCCCTGGGAAGGGAGGGTGCTCGATCGGTCATTGTTGGCCCCCGCTATCTGCTGCTCATGCTCCCTGTCGGCAAGCTCCGTACCTGCAGGCGTAGGGAGGCCCTGCTGCTCCAGGTGGCTTACCCAGCAGACGCCGCAGTGCCACCCCATGTTGGCGCCGTTGATGTAGGCCTGAGGCCTGCTCTGAGCGACCATCTGGCGCGTGATGTCGGAGATCCAAGTGCCCTCGGCGAAACTAAGCTGGTCCTTTCCGCATCTGTCGCACGTGTATTTGCCGTTCTTCTTCTCGAGCGCGAGCCTCTCGTCGGGGATGACTGGGGGGGGGCATTGAGGTCGGTCTTGGACAGGGCGATCCCGCCGCCGATGTAGGGGAGACCCGCAACCCGGTCGTCAGGGCCCAGTGAGGCATCGGCCCCCGCCAGCGCGACGCGAAGCGCACACACTGAGCAGCCGCGTGTATCCAGGGAGGTTAGAATTGCTGCCGGGACGATCTGTTCGAGGACGAGCATCGGCGCTTTTAACTGGAAGTCTTGCCTGTCCATCTCGCTCCAGGTCTGCGGCCAGCCGGCTTCCCGCGCGGCCGGGTGGTGACGCGCCAATAACACGAGCTTGGAGATGTGGGGAAGAACCGCCTCGATGCGGCCGTGCACGTCTGCCAGGTCGTCCAGAGTGAGGCTCCAGGTACGGGCGAACTGGCTTCGGAAATCCAGGTGGACCTCTTGCCAGGGGACGCAGAACCCCAGAATGGCTTCGATGACGTCCCCGGCCTGCTCTGCATGAGAGAAACGCCACAGAAAAACTCGCGGTTCGCGGAGCATGAGCATCATGACGACCAGAAGCGACCGGGCCTTGCAGGAATCCATGGGGAGGCCGTCGGCGTCTGTGATTCCCTCGCGGAACTCTTCCATCATGGCACCACGCCCTCGGAGGATCTCTCCCAACCCGGCCATTCCAGGGTGCCTCCTGTGTCGGCAGCAGTCCTTGGTAGCGGTGCTCCAGGCCTTGGGGACCTGACGGAAGAGCCCTTTGGGAGTGCACTGGCGGCGCTTCCAGAGTGTTACACGCCTGCCGTTGGCGTGAGGCAACGGGGGAAGGGAGTCGTCAGGGACGGCGTAGCTCGCGTCCTGCCAGGGGGTGCCCAGGCCTAGCGACCACACGATTGCTGCCCACAGCATGTTGTAGACTAGATTGGTCGCGTCGAGCCCCAGGGACATGTCAACAGGAAGCCCAGGTGCGACCAAGCCTTGCGGTCAAGCATGCCCGGCTGTCGCGGTGTCGTGGCCAGTGAGAATTCACATGAAAGGCAGGCGTCGAGAGGATATCGTGGAGCCCTCCCGAGATTAGTTTACCCAGGGTCTCCCAGTCGAAGTGCTCGTCCAGGGGTGCGTTAAAGCGCTCGGCGAAACCGGTGGCCTGGGCATCGCGCGCCTTCTTCTTGGCAGCATCCAGCACGATCTGCCCGCTCTCCCCCTGTGCGTCACGGTTCCAGGCGACGGGCGAGGGCATCCATGCAGCGAGGTCCTGGAGTGGGCCGAAGCTTTCGTCAATGTCCAGGGAGAGCCTGTGGCCCACAGGGGCGTGGCCTTGAAACTGGACCCAAAGGCGGGTCAATCGCCCGCACTCTGAGAGTACCCGAAGCTGTGACCAGGTGGCATTGGCGAACACGCGTCCGTCTCCCAAGATCAGGATGTTCCGCTTAGCCCTGGTGATTGCCACGTTCAAGCGCTTGGCGTCATCGACGAAACCCCAGTTGTAGCTCCCGTTGCTCCGAGTAGTTAACACGATTACGATGTCAACCTCGCCTCCCTGGCTGGAGTCGATTGTGGTGAGCTTGAGCGCCCCGCTCTTCATGCGCTCGCCCGCAATCTGCCGTAGTCCAGGGAAAGACGAACTGATAGCGGTATGGACAGTGTGGTCCTCTCGGAACACGTGCTGCCAGCGCTGAGTGTCTACCCTGTGGCCTTGGAGGGGTTGTCCAGGGCCGGGTGCGTCCGGTCCATCGCGTCCAGGGCCGCCCCCCCCCTTGCCGGTCTGCCCTTTCCTGCTTCATTTAGTGTTACGCAGGGCGCCGGAGAGGTGGCGAGGACCCTGCGGCCACCCATCCATGAGGATCGCCGTCTGGAGCTGGTATCCGACCACAATCCTGACAGAGGTGCCATTGTTGAGTTCGGGCAGAAGCGCACGCACGATGTCCACGGCCTGTGCTGCCTCCGGTAGATTGGCAAAGCCTGGTTGTAGTTCTGAGGTGACCTCCCAGGAGGGTGTGTGAACCATCAGGAAACGGTGCTTGTCTGCGCTTGGCGGCGGATCGAGCTGTTCGAGGGTGGCGCGGAGGTCACCTTCGTCAGACTCGGTGAGTTCCGCCAGCTTCGTGAGTCGCCCAGGTTCCCACGCGCTGATGCCTCTCCAGGGGATGCCTTCAACAATTGGCCTCTCTCTGAGCGGATCCAGGATGCCAGACTTCATGCCGTTCCCGTAGTAGGCTGCGTTAGGGAAGGCGAGCAGTTGCGGATGCAGCCGGTAGCAGATCGAGAGGTGAGCCACGGACGTTTCTTGGCCGCGGAGTGCGTGAAACATCCTGTCGAAGATGCCGACGCAGAGCCCAAGGTCGTTTGCCAGCTTGGAGAGCACCGTGGGGGGCAGCTGGTCCGGGTCTCCAACGAGGACCACGGTCCCACCACTGTTGATCAGGTTTACCATGGACATGAGCGCGTGGAGCTCCGTGGCCTGTCCAGCCTCGTCGATTACCAGAAGGACAATTTCTGGGCTGTCCTTTTGACCGAGGGCCTCTGACGCCTCGTGCGTAGACATGATGATCCTGGCCTCCCGTAGTAAGCTCGCCTTGTAGGGCCTGAAGTCCTGGCTCTTGTCTCCGTCCTGGAACGGGAAATCTCCGTGGGCGTTCCTGTAGTGACCTTCGGGCGTCATGTCGACGAGTGCCTCATTGACGCGGTCCTTCTTTGCCAGGCGCACGAATTTGTCGGGGAAACCCGTGTCTGGGTCGAGACGCCGCTGACGTTGTGCTTCGATCATTGCCAGAGCTGGTTGGTCCACCGCTGTGTTGGAACCTGCTGCCAAAGCGACCGCATGTCCAGGGCGTAGGCAGGAGCCCCACATGTCCAGGCAGGCCACCGAGAAGGTGGTCTTGCCCGTTCCAGGGGGTCCGTGCACGAGTACGGCGTGGTGGTTCAACGTGGCCTGCAGGGCCCTGGTCGCATCTTCGTTCGGCCTGTGTTTGTCCAGGATTATGTGGAGTGTGTCCAGGCTGGGAGCAGGACGCACTCTCTGGAAGACACAGCCTGTCGCTTCTGTGATCTCCTCGTCAGAGAACGCCTTCAGGCCTTGGGGGAGAGGCGGTACCTGCTGCAGAAGGCCGTCACCGACAGCCTGCGTGCGATCGGCGTCGGGAACACTCTGGCCCAGGGTGGCGGCCGCCCTGGCCCTAAGGCTCAGCCCCAATGAACGAGTGCGCCCCAGGTCGTTGGCCAAAAGTCGCTCCGAGCGCGGGGCGTGCACAAAGGCCAAGAGAAATGTCACCGGGGACAACTGGTGGGCAAACAGATCCGCTGGGTTCTGGCGAAGGCAGTAGATCTGGTCGAGCGCCGCGCATTGCCGCCAGAACTGGATGTCAGAAGGGACCTCATCCACACGATACCAGGGATCATCATCGCTAGGGGGGCGTTTCGCCTTGGTCTCGTCTTCGTGGAACTGGCCACCCTTCCCACTATTGTAGACCACGGTGCACCTGTTTGAGGGGTACCTGGCGGAAGGGATGAGACCTAGCGCTTGAGCGTCCCTGGGGTGGATGGTGCCTCCCAGAGCAGGAGGCCGCCAGACTGTGACGTCTGCAATCTTGTCTACTGTAGGGCCCGTGACGGAGATGCACAGCCACCTGCTCTCTTTGTCACGTTCCAGGGGTCTGGATGCGACCTTGAACATTGAGGGCCACTCCAACAGGAGAAACTCTTTACCGTCAAGTAGGTTCATCGCATTCCGCAGCCGAAAGGTACCCAGGTCCTCCAGCTCCGTGTTGGCATCGATCTTGGAGACGCGAACTCCGAGAGCACAGTTACCTCTCCTGGCGAGATCCTCTCGAGTGGAGCCTTTGCCATCGTCTACCGTCTCGACCGAGGCCTGGCTTTCAACCCGGGCGATTCTCCTTAGCGTTTGTCCTCGGTCCTGGAGCGAGTAAGGCCATTGTGAGGGGAGTCGAACGGCTCCGATCAGCTCCCCGAGTGCTGCCTTGGGGTGGACTCTAGAGTGCGGGGAGTCCAGCGGAACCGAGTAGAGACTGGCGAACTCTGAGGCAGCCTGCATGGCCAGCGACTCATCCAGGGCTGCTGGGCTCGTCGGAGAGAGAGCGTCGACCTCCGTCGCGCTGTCCTCGGCCAACAGAACTGTTCGCTGCTGACTGGGCGGGGCCCAGGCAGGGGGAGGGCGAGGCGGCGGGGGCGGAGGAGGAGGCAAGCCCGAGGAGCCTGATGCCTGTCCAGGTGTGGGAAGTGGCCCGATGGACGGTTTCGCCCGCATCCTGTTCCCGTCGCCGCCCTCGGACAGCCTGAGGCCTTCCCTTGCGGCACCCCGCCTATCCATCATGTGCGTCCGCACCCTCTCCGGGTCCACCCTGGTGCCCCCGGGGCAGTTGCACCCTGGCGGATCGTCCCAGAGGGGGTAGGTAATGGGTACGTGAAGCGCGCCCTCTGGGAACGAGATGCCAGGGAGCGAGCGTGCCCCGTCACGGGTAACCGAGGGTTGGACTGGCCTCCAGCCGTGCCAAGGCTTCCGCACGAAGGACACCTGGTGGTACGCATCATAGGGTTCCCCTTCCACAATTGCTCCAGAGACTTCCAAGGGTGACGAAGGTGTTCGGGTCTGGCCAACCGTCCAGGTACCGTGCCTCCGACATTTCGTAGTGCTTCTCACTTAGGAGGTGCTCAGCGTCGTCGACGGGCTCCTGGCAGATCTCGCACCAGCGCCGCCAACCACCGTGGAAATAGACCCAACGCGTCCAGGGACAAAAGCGGGCCAGGAAGACGCGCGTGCCCATGCGCTCTGGCGGCCCGTCGCCACTGCACGGCAGGCAAGAGGGCCATCGACGGATGGGGCCTAGGTTGTTTTTGGGCATTGTCCAAGGTGAGAAGATCCAGGGTGGCAGCGGAAGGCTGCTCTGTCTTGTTGCGGCAGCTGAAGCTGCGACCCGTCAGGACCTTAGCGTGCCGCGGCGGGGGGCGATCGGAGGAGAAGGGGGGGGGGATTTTCGAGAGTCTCAACGAACAGCTCAACCTGGCCCAAGTCACAGAGGTCGACGTCCGCAGCGGGGAAAAGGGGGGGGGGGGGCCGGTAGCCGTCCCAGACGATCCAGGAGGTGACCGCCAAGTCGCCAGCGCGTCGAAGGGCGTCCGCCCAAAAAAACCCCAGCGTTGCAAGACGGTCGGCAGCTTTATTGAGGCGCCGACGCACAGCCTGCCATGTGAGGGTCCATCAGGCCTCGCTGCCTTGTCTGAGGGCGAAGTCCATCTGTTGTGCCAGGTGGAGACGGCGATAGCGACCGGTGCCGGCACCGTAACGGATAGCCGCTAGATTATCGCCAACCACTCGGGCCCCTCGAAGTGTGGTGTCTAAATGGGGGAGCAGGGCGAGGCCCGCTCTACACCCGGAAGCCTCCGCCGTCTGCGCATTGTCGCAGCCTGGAAGGGCGACGACGGCGACCGCAACGACGCGCGGGCAGCCGCGGTGCGGGTCGTGTCTCCAGAGGACCGCCGCCGCACCGGAGACCTTATCACCTTCCCTGATCCTGCGAGCACCACCATCGAAGGTGAGCTCATAGGGCCATTGGGCAGTGTCGGCAGCGGGGAGCGGGGAGTCTCCGACGGCGATCTCCTCGCCCGCCTCCATATCCCTGCTAGCTCTGAGCACCAGGGTATGTAGGTCGCAGAGCCTGCAATAGGTCTTGGTCCAGAGGGCACTGGGGGACCTGTCCGTCCTGGGGCAGGGAAACCAGCCCACCCCTGGCGGCATCCAGCTCGCCCTGGTGTCGCAAGTTTGGAGAACGGCGAGCCGGTCCCCGCTCCGCGCGGCCCTGATCGCGACGGGGAGGCGCCGGATTCCCCCCCCGGCGCGCGGAGCTTGCCTGCACATGCCGAGATGCGGACCGGCAGCCCCATGAATGCGCAGCAGGCGTGGCCCTTGGGGATTGCACTGCTGACAGGGGTCTAGCATGGGGGCCCAGACAGCGGTTTCATCCGCCGGTGCGGCAGGGGCCTGCCCTTCTTGCATGTCATCATCGTCTTCAATGTCTTCCTGGAGGTCGGTATCGGGTACAGCGATTCCCTGGGCGATGAGTCTGGCAGCTTCATCGGCGCCGATGGGAGCGCAGTCCAGGTTTGCGCAGTATCTGAAGGAGGTCTGGTGTAAAAGGCGGCAGACAAGCCTCTGGTGTTGACCCCTGGAGCATATCGCCGTGGGAAGGTCTCTGGGGTGGTCTGGGCCTCTAGCCTTTTCCCAGGCAAGGGCAGCGGCGGGGCACCAGCCCCACAAGTGTTCAGCGGTGGCTTCCCCCAGGCCGCAGAGAGGGCAAGCTCCGTAGAGTCCTTGCAACGGATAGGAACGCTGATGCTGCCGAGTTGGCTTCTTTCCTCAGCAGCAAGTGGACGCAGGTCCTCGGGCAACGCGTCATCGCCAAGGAGGGGCCAGAGGGGGGCCTCTCCAGTCCAGGGCCCGAGGCACGTGTCGCACCAGGCCTGTCCCCGATCCCGTTGTCCGGCGGTGAGCCAAACTCTTTTGGCCGCCCAGCCGCAGCCGCACTGGTGGGGGATCCTGTCAGCGACGCTTCGTCGACGCGCGGACCCGGGTAGTCCGTTGGCCAGGACACGTAGGACGCGATGCGCCTCGGTGAAGGAGGCACAGTGCCCGAGGAGGGACCATTCCGCGCCATCTGTCTGAGCCCATCTTCGCTCGTGGCTGGTTGTGGAAAACCAACTGCTCACAACGTGCCCGTGGAGCTGCGCCCAGGCCGCGACGTATGCTACGCGCCCAAAGTAGCGAGCCCGTCGTCTTGGGAGCTCTCTGATAGCACGATTGAAGAGGTCAGCGGCCCTGGCGTCGGTCAGGACTTTGGAGCCGGGACGGCGTGGTTCATCTCGCGGGGTGAAGTCCCGTGCCCATTTAACAAATCTGTTCCACCTTCCCCCCGCCTTGCGCCTCGCCTGCAGGGGCCCCCACAAGTCATCGAGGGCGCGCGCCCTGGCAGCAATGGCCCGCGAAGTGGCCACCGGGCACTTGGGGCAGCCAGGGACTTGGAAGCGGATGCCCAGGCCGGTGAGAATGTTGTCAGCGATCCAGGAGGCGGAGGCGAGACCGAGGGCGACCCGCAGGTGGGCCCGAAGTGTCCTTTCTTGTACGATGTCCGGGAGACCCTAGTGGGATGGGTAAGGGATGAGCGCAATGAGATAGGTGTCCCAGGCTAGGGCGGTTCTGGTGGGAGACATGCTTGCAAGGTGTAGGGCCATGGCCCGGCCCCGTAGCTTGGGGGAAGGTTTGCCCCAGGTGCCGGCGACGAGGGCGTCGAGTTGCCCTTTTGTCATTGTACCCCTGGGCGGAAGCCTCTCCCCTTCGGCGGCCCGAGATACGACGCAGGCGCCGAGGTAGGGCCACTGGGAGCGAACAACGGACGAGCCAAGAGGGGTGTAGTCCATGGCGCGTCTCCACCACTCGCGGCTGCTGGCGGGGACCAGTGCCGTTTTGAAGTTGCACCTGCATGAGCAGCTCCAGGGAGTACACTGCGCCGCGATTCCGGGGCCTGCTGCTCGACTTATCATTTCCAGGATGAGTCCCGCCGGCAGGCCTGTGACTGCCGAGAGAGACCAACGCATGCACTTTGGACGACCAGTGTCGTCCACAAACAACATACATACCAACAAGAGGCATAGGTACAATGTTTTTCGTTTTCGTTGTGCGAAGTTGTTCGCGCTCGCATATTCGTGTTTTTTGTTGTTTAATGTAGAGCACGGTGCAATCGCACATGATCCATCACGCGTTTTTCAGCGTCGCGCGCTTGAGAATGCAGCAGCTCAACCAACATGTTATCATCATTCCTCCTCTGCCTTCCTCTCCCACTTTTCCTCTCTCGTTATCATAGATTCCTCGTTTCCTGTTTTCCCTCAATGTTGCTCTTCGATCTCCCGCGCCCCTCCCGCGTTCGTCGACTCCGTTTTTTCTGCGTTGCCCCCCTCCTCCAATAATCCCCCTGACTTGCCCCTTCCTGTTATCCTCCTTATCCTCCTCCCCCTTGTCATCTTCGACATCCTCCCTCCTCGTGCCTTTCTGTCCCCCATTCGTCCTCCCCGGTGCGGCGCCGACCGAGGCCGCGCGGGAAGGGTCAGGAAGATTGCGGGGGGGGTCCAGGAGGGCACCGCCGCCGCACAGAGAGGGCACGGAGGGCAGAGGAACCCCCGAGACCCCCCGACACCCCCAAGATCCCCAAAATTCCCCAGGAAACCTTCAGAGACCCAGGAAACCCTCGAGACCCCCAAGATCCCCGATATAACCCAAAAGATCCCAAGGCCCGAAGGCCCTCAAGATCCCCATGAACCCAAGGCCCAAAGATCCCCAAGACCACAAGATCCCCAAGGCCCCCAATATCCAAACCCTCAAGACTCAAGAGACCCCGAAGATCCCAAGACTTAAGAGACCAATGTTCCCCAATATCCCAAGGTCCCCAAGATCCTATGGAACCCCTCAAGGTCCCCAAGATCCAAAACCTCAAGAGACCCCCGAGATCCCAAGGATTCCCTAGGTTCCACAGGCCCCCCAGATCCCCAAGGGCCCCAATGTTCCCAAGAACCAGGGGCGATGGCGGGATGGGCCGAAAGCCTCAACCTATTTTTCGTTCGATCCAACCACGGACGAATGACAGCTTGCACGTCATTGACTCCTGCGCCCTTCGCAGCAGTGAAAACGACCGAACACTAACAAGCATTGCAATCACCCCGTACAATATTGCAGAGGCCGGCAGACAAAGCGGCGCTCGCTCCATCGCTGTCCAATCAGGAGCAGGGCACGTTTCAGCACTCGCCGGCCCCAGGGGGCCAAAGAGGCGCGAGCGCGCCTTCCCCGTACTTACGTTGGAGCGAGGACGGGAATGACGAGGAGAGCCAAGGTGGGGAAGAGGAAATTGAAGGATGGACGAGGATTTGGCGGACGCGGCAGCAAGATATATCAACTTAGACGAGCTCCGAGGGTCGGTCCGTTGCCCTGACCTCTTCCACTTAATTTAAAAATCTTCCTCTCGCAACGTGTCATACCACAGCGGATTCATGCGACTACGGGGCAGATCCATCAAAGTGCGTTGCCAATAATGATCTTTCTGCCTGAGGCGCCAAAGAAACAAATTATTACGAGTGCTGTCATCACATAGCCAGGCGTTGCATTTCAATGTAACCATGCCGTACTTCTTGGCCTCGGCAGCGTCTTCACGCGACAAGATCGGCCCATTTTTGCCCAAGAGAGATATGTATGATGAGAGAGCCTTGAGAAGCGTCGCCCTCATGCGGCTCCTGGCACTCCCACTGCGCAATTTGCCACAACGGTCGCTCACGAAGAAAACAAGAGCTTTGACGCTGACGGCCTTGAAAGCGCTGCTCAGTTCAGGGTAGTTCTGGTCGTTGAGCCTGTCTTTCCCAAACGATCTCAGCGAGAAGCCGGGGCCCTGTCGAGGGGGGGCGAGACATGGGGGGGGCACCTCGTTTTCGCGCGGTCGATCCCAGGGCCCGAAAATCAGAAATAACAAAACGACTGGGCGACGGCGGCCGACGACTACATTCCCCGACCTTCGGGTAAGCCAGCCGGAGCGACTTGCACCACTCGTGCACCTTCTCCCATTCATCCAACAAATGTTGATCAGTAGTTTGCGTTGCATCACCGATAAGACCTTCAAAGATAAGGTTTAGGAGCGCCGATGGTATGATATCCCGGACAATCCCGAGGAATAAATCACGGGCGTCATCAAACAGATTGAGTTCGATGCGCCAACCAACTATTTGACTCAAAGGCGAAATCAAGTCAGCAGGACAAGTTGCCAAGTACCTCTCGTGCGACAGCGCTGTCTGAAGATGGCCAGCGCTATCGTTGAAATCTGCATGCAGAAGCGACGCGTCAGCATGCAAGTGGGTATTGTTTGCGCCGCACCTGTCACACATCTTAGTGCACTGCCACAAACTAAAAAAAAATCATCTCCTTGCGAGCTTTCAAGTCGGCGTTGCCCCCAGCGAAACAAGCCATGAATGCGCCAGCTCGTCCGCAGACGAGCAAATCACAAGGCTCGCCGACATGCAATTCCATGAAAAAAGGAAGGAGGGAGGAGGAGAGAAAGGAGGGCAGGACCGCGCAGACGGCCCAAAGGCGCACGTCGAGGGCGAGAGGTTGGAGGGGGGGCGAGGAGGAGCAGAAAGAGGAAGAGGAGAAGAAAGACGAAATAGAGAGGGGGGGGGCCAGGGAAGGAAAGGCCGGGGTGGCTTCGCGAGAGGGCCCGAACGGTCTAGCATTGAGATGCCTCCCCAATCTTATCCGCAACCAACTTCAGGATGGCAAGTTCTCGGCGTCGTCTTTGCGGCCCTTATTTTTCTCTCCTGAGTGCCCCTCGCTCGCTCCTTCTATCTATATCATCCTCCGCCACCTCCTTCCCAGTCCTCCCTCCCATTCACCCCTCCCCCCCTCCTCCTCCTCCTCCGCCCTCTCCCCCCCCCCCCCCCCCACACACACGCACACACGCGCGCGCGCGCACACACACACACACACACACACACACACACACACACACACACACACACACACACCACACACACCACAACACACACACACACACCTCCCACCCCTCCCTCTCGCCCCCCCCCCCCCCCTCCCCGTCGCCCTTCCCTCCCCCGCGCAACCTTCAATCGGAATGGCGAAGCCGCGGCCTCCGTCGCTTGTGAGCGGCTCATTATCTCGGGCCAAGCCAGTCCTCATCCACGCAAAATCCGATGCAATATAACGATAGATCTCCCAGAAGACCATTCGTTTGATTTCAACTGTCGGCATGCAAGCGTGTCTCACCGCAGCAATTGGAAAGACCGAATCATAGGATGAGTTCGCCCTCACCGTGCCAGAGCACAATAAAAATGCATAAAATTCACTCCGCCTGTGGACCTCGTAGCCGTCTACGAAGATAAACAATGGCAAGAGGCGGTTGCGTTGGGATGCATCTAGTTCTGACAAAACTTCGTGCTTCTTATACGGCTCCCACTCGCACACGCCGTCCCAAAATGATTGAAGCCCGCGGTCCCCATCATCCCCTAAGAGGCTCTCTTGAAATTTCTCGGGCCCGCGCTGCGATATGTATTTGACGAGCCTCGACGGGGGGGGCAAGTAAATCTCAGTTAATTTCATGTTTTTTTTTTTGGGCCAGGCTCTCGCAACGGTGCCCAGATCCAATCACTCTTCGCGGGCTGTGCCAGCGCGCCGCGAATCCCCCCTTCCAGACGGGCCAACTCTGCCAACGCCCACGCGCTTACTGCAAGTGCATTGGCATCGTTTCTGGGCGAGCTGGTGGGGACTACTGTCGAAACCCCGCGCCCCGGGGCCCTCGCTTTTAGCTGTGGAGGGGGTTGCCAACCGAAGGCAGCATGGATAGAATCCAGCGGAAAATTGAATGACGCATCAGCTAACTACCTGTCCATGTCGCGGCCCACGTTCGAGGGGTCTCTGTGGGACAGGGCGGACATCCACTCTGCGGCTGGTGAGTTCGCCCCAACTGCTTTCGCAGCGGCCGCCATGCCCACTGCGTCGTGCCACCATATTTTACCACGCCCCGCACGTTCCAGCGTCGCACTCGCGCAGGGGTCGCCCCCGTGCTCGACGTAGCGGGCCCTCCTGGGGGGCGGCGGAACAAAATCAGCGGCCCTCAAAGGGGGCCTTTGGATTCGACGTTCAACGGGGCCCACGAGGCCCGAGTGAAGGTCCATCGGGAAATGCATGATTTGGGGCGTGGTCTCGGGGCCCGATGGCTCCTGCGCGGAACCCGACGCGTCGACAGCAGCAGGCGCCCGCGCTCGGGGCGATGGCCTCGTGGCCAGGGCGGGGGCAGGGGCGGATCAGCCCTCCCCGTGAGCGAACAGGGGGGGGTCGAGTGAGGAGGACAGGAAGAGAGGCAGGGAGAAGGAGGGGGGGGGAAGGAAAGGGAGGTGGAGGTGCAGGGAGAGAAGAAAGAGGAGGGGGAGGAGGAGGAGGAGGAGGAGGATCGGAGGAGGATAGAGAAGGACGGATAGGGCGAAGCACAACAGGGGGGCTCGGGGCTCGCTTTCAGCAGTTCCTGGCGCTTTGCGCATATGCATGGAGAAGCACCCAGAGAAACGCATCGGCAGGCGCGGGCCCCGCGCGCATGGAGGGCGGTCGAGAACGAACCAGGAGGGAATGCAGCAGATATTTGCGAACAGACAAGTCTCGAGAGCTCGCTGGGATATTTCGGCCAACTTTTTCTATTTCGGGCAAGCGCCTTGTACTGTAAATTTTCGTCGGGGCTTGGGGTCTCGAGGCCGCCCAGGACAGTCGCGAGACTCCGGCGGATGGGGGGGGTCGATGGGGGAGGGCGAGGGGGGGGATAATATTTTCAGCTACTCTTGGGAGACATCCGTAACCCGACTGGGTAGCTCCAATTCTCGGCGCCCCTCGGGGACCCTGCTCACCCCCTCGCGGTGCCATCTTGGCTGGACCTTCGAGTGCTATGTGGCGTTGGGCCCCTCTTGGGCCATCTCGAGGCCTCGGGCAAAAAGGCTGCGGGGGGCTCAAGGTTTGTGTTTCGGGGGGCCCAGGGCCCCGGGCAATTGCGAGGGCGGTCTGCGGGCAAACCGCGCATTCGAGGCCGCCGCCGCGAGTTTCGAGGCCCACGTGGAAGCCGGCCTGTTGAACACTCTCGGGTTCATCACCTTCTTCCTCTTCATTCTGCTCATCCTCCTCCGTCCTACTTCCCCTGCTGCCCCCCCCTATCTCCTCTGCCGCGCCGCCCCTCGCGCCCGCGCCATTCCCCCCTGCCTCCCAATCCCCCTCTTCTTTCTTCTCCTCCCTCCTCCTCCTCCTCCTCTCCACCCCCTCCTCCCCCTCCCCCATCCTCCTCCCTCCTCCTCCTCCTCCTCCTCCTCCCCCCCCTCCTCCTCCTCCTCCTCCTCCTCCTCCTCCTCCTCCTCCTCCTCGTTCTCCTCCTATGTCACCTGCTCACCTCCCTCCCCCTCATCTCGTTCTTCCGCCACTTCATGGCTATCCCGGCCCTTCCTCCTCAACCCCCGCCCTCGCCATCCTCGTCGTCGGCGCCTCGCTGGCCTTGGCCTGCGAGCTGGGTCTCTCGCGCGGCGGCTGCAGCTGGCGGCGCAGGCGCCCCTCGCGAACCGCCTTGCGGGCGGGGCGGCGGGGGGGGGGGGCGGAAGATATAGAGAAATTACCCCAGCGCGACCCCACCTAGAAGTTGGAGCCCCTAGGAAAGCAGCATTAGTTGCTATGCTATGTTCTGCTATGCTATGCAATGCACTATGCTATGCTATGCCATGCTATGCTGCGCTGTGCTATACTGTGCTGTGCTGTGCTGCGCTATGCTATGCTCTGCTATGCTATGCTGCGCTATGCTATGGCTGTGCTGCGCTATGCTATGCTACGCTCCGCTATGCTATGCTGTGCTCTGCTATGCTAACGCTCAGCGAAGCTAAGATGAAGGTAAGCTAAGCTAAGATAACCGGGGGGCCGCCTGGGGCGTTTTACATTGCCCGGCCCTTTAAGCATAGAGAGTAAGAACCTTTCTAGGCAGAGCTAGGTAGGGAATGCAGAGAGCAGAATCAACGCAGAAAGAAAGAGAGAGGCATTCGTGATATTGAGGATGAGGTTGAAACGAAGTCGAGGAAGGAACGGGCGGATTCAATGGTTAAGCTTGGGAGCGATTGCGTTTGTTCCCCGTGCCGTCGCATGAGATCGCAGTCTGCAACATAATCCCTGCTTGTCGAATGGGCAGCGCGAGCAACGCCAGCCACGAGCCACGGAGTGCGGGGCAAGGGAGGAGGTAAGACATAGGGGATCATTTGCACTCGGAGATGTGAGGTAAGAAGAAAGGGAGTGAGCAACCAGCACAGGGCTCGGGCTCGTGGCTTAACACTCATCAATTGACAATCAGCTCGGACTGCAGCGCGCCCTCACCGCGCTCTGGAGCTCACCCCCGTCAACCGTGAGTAGTCTGGGTACTGATGATGCTTTCATGCCGCCGACGCAGTCTCCTCCCCGCCCTCTCTTTTTTTGATCTCGATTTTTGGCTTCGCAACCTTCTTGCCCATGACCTCATCGTGCATTTTCTGCGCCAGCCCCTTGTTATCAGTGAACCACTGAATCTGATCAGCAATCTGGGTCATGAGGTCTGGGTCCGTCCGCCGGCATGCCAAGGCAATGCCGATGGGCTTAACCAGTGTATGTGTCTGTCCGTCCTGGTCTATACCGCGTATGTGCCGCTATTGTTCTATCTCTCTCTCTCACTTGTTCTCTCTCTCTCTCTCTCTCTCTCTCTCTTTCTCTCTCTCTCTCTCTCTCTCTCTCTCTCTATATATATATATATCTCTCCCATGTTTTTCTACTTTCTCTCTGTCTCTCTCTAACTCTCCCCTTTTTTGTTCTCTCTCTCTCTCTCTCGCCTCATGTCCCTCCCTCTCTCTCTCTCTCTCTCTCTCTCTCTCTCTCTCTCTCCTCTCTCTCTCTTTTTGTTCTCTCTCTCTCTCATCCTCTCTCTCTCTCTCTCTCTCTCTCTCTCTCTCTCCTCTCTCTCTCTCTCTCTCTCTCTCTCTCGCTCTCTCTCTCTCTCTCTCTCTCTCTCTCTCTCTCTCTCTCTCTCTCTCTCTCTCTCTCTCTCTCTCTCTCTCTCTCTCTCTCTCTCTCTCTCTCTCTCTCTTTTTTTTTTCTCTCTCTCTCTCTCTCTCTCTCTCTCTCTCTCTCTCTCTCTCTCTTGATCTCTCCCTCCTCGCTGTCGCGGTCGCCCCCCTAGCCCCCTGGCCCCGGGCGCCCCAAGCGCAGGGGCGCATGCGTTTCCGTCGCCGAGAGGAGGGGGGGAAGGAGGATGACAATTGAGGTAGAGGGGGGAGGAGGGGTTGGGAGGGGGGGCAGGAGAAGGAGAAGGAGAAAGAGGGCGCCCCAGGGCGCCCCGTTCAGGACTCCGCCACCGCAAAGATATGCGAATGCAAACGATGGCCCAAGTGAAGGCGCGAAGCGCTCTGTAGAATATTAGCCTTCACGTTCTTGGCGGCCTTGCCGTAGATGACGTCCATCATGTCCGCGTGCCGGATCAGCTCTCTGCTCAGCTCTGACCCGAACTGGTGGTGCGCCAAGGACTTCCCGAGGGCCCTTGCCTTCGTAGCCTGGTCGTGTATCTTCGGCATCTCCTTCTTCAAGCTTTCGAGCGGATCCACTTCTGTCCTCTGCGCCTCGCTGGCCTCCTCGGCCTGCGTCTCCCGCGGCTTGATCCTGCTCACCTTGCTCCCCTCGGCCTTGGACGCATCCATCAAGAACTTGGCCATCTCGGTCTCCGAGGCGCCCATGATGTTCACCGAAAGGTTGTCCCCGAGCGCCCCCCCCTCGCCCATGAGGTGCTGGGCCATGCGGTCGTCCACCGAGGCGCGGCCCTCGATGCCGAACGTCTCCTCCGTCTTCTCGAGCCTGGTGTGAGAAACTTTCACGCGCACCCTGTACCAGCGCTCCCCCACGTCGTCTGGAAGCCCCTCGTCTGGGATCCACATGGCCTGCTCCGACACCTTGTTGACCTTAGTCTCATTCATCCCGTACATCGGTAAGATGCCCCGCCTCTTCAGGAACTCCCATATGTTGTTGTTCTCCGTCTGCTTCGAAATCGATTTCCGGGCGAACACCTCCACCAACTTCTCTAAGTCCCGATTGCACGCCATCCACGTCTCGAATAGTCCTTGCTTGTCGCTCTTGAGCTCCGGGGCGAGTGATACAGGCCACTTCTTGCAATTCTTCGTGCAGCGCGTGAATGCCGCCCGCGCCGCTGGGCACGTCACTGAGTTGAGCACCGCGCGCTCCAGCTTCTTGCCTGGCGCAGTCCCCGTCTCTGAAGCGGCGCAGTCGGAGCGGCTCGCAACTGACGACTCCGGTGCTTCCGGTGCCGTGCCGATCTTGGCCAAGACGGAAGCCTGCTCCGTCTCCTTGAGTGTCGAGGTCGCGTGCCCGTCGATGGGCAAGCCTTGCATCTGCCGGAGCGACCATTCAAGGCCCTCATTGCCAAGCTTCGACGTGGAGTTGAAATCCATGCCCTCTTGTTGGCGGAATTTCTGCAGCAGGTCTCTGGGCTTGATGACGTTGGCAGGGTTCTCGGCTTGCACGGCATTGCAGACTTTAACGAAGATTGCCATGATACCAGCGGCGTCCAATTGCTGAGCATCAGGTGACGATATACATTGCCCCGCCGCAGCAGCAGGATCCTTGGTCTTGCAAGTGGGCTTCCGATTAGCAGGGGCACTCTTCGCAGATGACATATCCGACAACGGTGCCGCCGCATGCTTGGCCGGAGGGGTGCCATATTTCATCTTCTTCTCCGGGGCGCCCTCGAACATTTGTTCTAGCCCTTTTGGCCCAGCAGCACGTTCGACTGGTTTGGGCCCATGAGAGCGCTCTGCACCCTTGCAGCGCTTCTTGATGACGCGCCTGGGGGCCATGGCACTGCGAGACTGCAGCGGGCAGCGCGGCAAGAAAGACCTATGGGGCCAAAATGGCCTGCGGAACGAACCCCATTGCAGTTTGGAAAGCGGGGCTATCATTGGACATGGGCCCGCGAAACGCTCGAGTGAGGGATGTGCCGAAATGACCGCGCCGTCATGCCCATATTGTTGTCTCATTATCCTCGCCCCTCCTTGTTTCTTCCCGCCCCCAGACCCTTGCCCAACAGCATCTTTCGCACGTCCTGGGCTTGTCGACGGCTCCACAACATCGCGACGTGCAGGTTCGGTCGCGGCCCTCGCGCCCATGTCGGCACGCCCCTCGCGCAGTGCATGGCCTTCCTTTTTTATGCATAATTACCCCAGTGCGATCCGACCTAGAAGTTGGAGCCCCTAGGAAAGCAACATTAGTTGCTATGCTAGGCTATGCCATGTTATGTTGCGCTATGCTATGATATGCTATACTATACTGCGCTATGATATGCTATGGTATGCTATGCTAAGCTATGTGATGTGCTATGTTAAGCTATAGTATAATATGATATGTTAAGCTGCGATATGCTATGATATGATATGCCATGTTTTGATAGGCTATGATATGCCATGCTGCGCTATATGCTATGATATGCGATGCTATGCTTGGCTATGCGATGCTAAGCTAAGCTAAGCTAAGTTAAGTTCAGCTAACCCTTTAGGCAGAGCCCATGCTAATGATTTGCGCTGCTTTGCGTTGTTTGTGCGTTTCTCTGCCGTCGCTGATGTATGCTATGCTATGCTATGGTATGCGATTATATGTGGTGGTATGCTGCGCTGTGCTATGCTGTGCTGTGCTGCGATATGCTATGCTATGCTATGCTATGCTGCGCTATGCTATGCTATGCTGGGCTATGGTATAACATGTTATGCTGCGCTATGCTATGCTACGTTATGCTATGATATGCTGTGATCTGCTATGCTAGCGCTCAGCGAAGATAAGATGAAGGTAAGCTAAGCTAAGATAAACCTGAGCGAAGGTGACGCTAAGCTAAACTAAAATGAAATAAGCTAAGCTCAGATGAGAGAAGCAACGCTAAGCTAAGGGGACGTAGCTGGGGGGGCCGCGGGGCGGATTCCGGGGGGGCCGCCAGGGGCGAGCCCCACTGCCCGGCCAAGAACCCTTCTAGGCAGAGCCTAGGTAGGGACAAATTGTACAAAACCTCATCGGGCCTCGGGGCTGACAAACTCGCCCTGGGCCCTCGCTGGCCCTGGCGGTAAAAATGCGGCCCCAGGGATGGGCCCCAGGAAATCGGTTCGGACGAGAAGGAGGAGGAGCAGCAGGAGCAGCAGGACGAGGATGGGGGAGGAAGGGGAGGGCGGGGAGGAGGAGGAGGAGGGCGGGGAGAAGGAGGGCAAGAGGAGGGGGAGGAGGAGGAGGAGGAGGAGGAGGAGGAGACGACGGAGGAGGACGAGGAGGAATGCGAGGAGGAGAAAAAAGGAACAGAGGGGGAAGGAGGAGGAGGAGGAGGAGGAGGAGGAGGAGGAGGGGGAAGGAGGTGGAGGGAAGGAGGAGGAGGAGGAGGAGGAGGGGGCAATTCCCCCGGCCCTGCTTTTCTCGGCCCCTGGGCCCGACGATCACCCAGTGGCGAATCCCCGCGGATCGAAAAGAGTTCCTAGGATTCCCGGGGCCCGAGGGTAAAAAAAGCGCGCCGAGGGGCCAACCTCCTGCTGCCCTCTTCATCCTGCTCTTCCTCCTTATCCCTCCTCATCCTGATCATCCTGCTCCTCATCCTCCTACTGCTTCTCCTCCTTCTCCTCATCTCCTCCTCCGCCTCCTCCTCTTCATCCTCCTCCTCCTTTCTTCGCCCCCCTGCTCCTCCTCATCCTCCTGTTTCTCCTCCTCCTCCTCTCCCTCCTTCTCCTCCTCCTCCTCCTCCTCCTCCTCCTCCTCCCCCCCCCTACTCCTCCTCCTCCTCCTCCTCACCACCGCCGCCACCACCACCGCCGCCACCGCCGCCACCACCATCATCATCATCATCACCATCATCATCATCATCATATCATCCCTGCTCTTGCTGCTGCTGCTCCCCCCCTTCCTGGATCATCCTCTTCGCCCTCCTTTTCCGTCCTCACCCCCCCTCCCCCTTCACTCCCCCCTTCTCCTCGGAACGACGTCGGCGCCGACGAAGACGACTGCGACGACGATGGCGACCCTCGCGCGCCCGCCGCGCCGCAGCGTGGCCTGGGGGCTTCAAGTTCTGCAGCACGAAGCGCGGCATCGCCTGCGATCCGGCGAGGCGGGGGGGGGGGGGGGGGGGGCGGCAGGCGGATGGGCAGGGTAGCAGCGGCAACAGCGGCGACGGCGTCGCTGGGGGAGGTGGAAGGGGAGAGGGGGGGGAAAAGGAAGAAGGGGCCGAGAAGGAGGAGGAGGGGGGGGAGGGGGAGGAGGAGGAGGAAGAGGAGGAGGAGGGGGAGGAGGAGAAGGAGGGGGGAGAAGAGGTAGAGGAGGAGGAGGAGAAGGAGGATAAGGAGCAGATGGAGAAGGAGCGCGCAAGAACAGGTCGGATTCGAACACCGAATGAGCACCGACGCCGGCGATGGCGATGGCGATGGCGATGGTTGCGATGGCGATGGCGATATGGCGCGATGACGAGAACGCAGGGGTGACGATCGCAACGGCGATGGCGATGGCGATGCGAGGTGGGGAGATGGACGCTGCTGACGCTGATGATAACGCGATAACGAGATAACGACGATGTGGCGGACCGAATCTCTGCTCGCTAGGAACGTTCCGAACGGGACCTTCGACACGTCCGACATATCCTACGTCCTACATCCTACTTCTGACTGTGCAAACAAACATACAAAGGGAGGCCTCGGGGCTCCAAGAAGGGCTCCAGGCTGGCTCCGGGGCCCCAGAGGCTTGGGGGATTCCCGGGATTCCCATGGGGCAACCTTATTGCAGCGCCCCAAAGCGAGCAAATTCCAGCCAGCGCGGCAGCGCGGGCAGCGGTGCGACGCAGCCGCTATGTAGCATATATGGCTGGCAGCAGAGATGAAAATGAATTGGCAGTTGTGATGCAGCATCACCGCGGTGATGTTCTTGTCTTCCCTATCCCACACCTCCCTCGCCATCATCTCCGCCACTCCTCCGCCCATCCTCCCTGTCCTCATTCCTCCTCCTCCTCCTCCTCCTCCTGTCCTGCTCCTCCTCCTCCTTGTAGCTATCTAGCTAACCCGATTGGAAAAAAAAACGTGATCTCACCTTTGTGCGTTCACGCGCCGCCCATGCTGCTCTTGCCGACGCCCCGCGCCGTCTTGGGCGGGCGCTTCGCGCTCTCAGGCGTCGCGCAGCGACCAGGCGAAGGCAGCGGCGTCAGCGTCGAAGGATCGGCCAGTTGGTCGAGGTCGGCGAGCCGCTGGGCCAGCTGGCGGAGCGAGGCCGCCTTCTCCCCCTCCGCCTCAGCTTGCATGCGAAGTGCACGCTGCAGTGCACGCTCACACGCATCCGGGTCGCCCATGGAGATCAGGTCAGGGCTTGCTGGACGTCTTGGCGGCGACAGATAACCCACCATTTCAGCAAGGCGGTCAGCCAGAGGGCGAGCCGCTTCTGCTTTGGCTAGAGCACGCTCACACGCATTCGAGCCGCTCATGGAAACCAAGGAGACGGCCTCGGAGACGGCGGACATGTCGGACCTAGCGCTTGGCGGCGGCGACAAATAATCGACCATTCCGTCGAGCACCTCAGCAAGCTCGATGGTCGCCGCTTGCTCCTCTGCGCTTCGTGGGGCCAAGTAAAACTCAGAGCCGTCATGATAACCATCGTCACGATCATCATCGCTCACGAGCTTGTCATCCTGGCAAGCATCGCCCCACTTGTTCCAGTTGTCCCAGTCCCAGTACTCCCAAGACGTGGCCCACCAGCTAGCGCACTTGCCGTCCTTCTCCCAGTCGCCCCACTTGTTCCAGTTGTCCCAGTCCCTGTACTCCCAAGACGTGCACTTGCCGTCCTTCTCCCAGTCGCCCCACTTGTCCCAAGACTCCCAGGGCGCACCCCAACTCTCGACCGTCTCGTCCTCGTCCTTGTCCTGCTTCTCGTCCTTGAAGAAGTACGCCCAGAACATCTGGGATTCCTCGGAGGGGCCGTCGTCCGTGTCCTTCTTCTCGTACTTGCCCTCCGCACCGTCCTTGTCCCACTGGTCCCAGAACGTGCCCCAGCTGCTCTCATCGTACTCGTCGTAGTACTCGTCGTCAATGGCCATCCCCCAACCTTCATATCGGCCGTCGTTCTCGTACTCAGGCTCCTCAGTGCGAGGCGCGGGAGCAGAAGCCGCAGAAGTCGTGGCCGCGGCGTCGATGCTTCGACGTTGGGAGAGGCTAGAACCTGAAAGTCCTGAAGAGCCTAAATGGCTACAGACCGCGACAGGTGAGGGGGTGGGTGAGTGACGGTGAGTGAGGGGGGCAGGACTATCACCCCCTGGCCTCAGCACCTCACAGCATGGGATCCCCACCCCACCCCTCGACGCAGCTGGGAGGAATACAAGGTGGGCAAGAGGGGCCTGGTCCTGGGGCCTCGGGGGCCTCCGAAGGCCTCGGCCAGGCTGA
This sequence comes from Prorocentrum cordatum, assembly GCA_963575745.1. Taxonomy (NCBI): domain Eukaryota; class Dinophyceae; order Prorocentrales; family Prorocentraceae; genus Prorocentrum; species Prorocentrum cordatum. The sequence goes on along the minus strand of CAUYUJ010017382.1, from coordinate 138,872 downwards.
ACGCCAGGGCGTGGAGTCCTGGAGGCTGCCGAGCTTTCGCAGCTAGAGTCCAAGTGTTGGGCCATGCAGTTCTCACTAACTGACGATAACCTCTCCTGGGTTCGTGCCCGGAGGGGGGGCTCCGACGCGTCCATCAGCCCCGCTGGATTCGGACGCCCCCAAATGCACTGAGTGGAAGAAGTGACACCTTCGTTATGACCTGGGATCTGAGAGCAGTCTCCTCCACACGGCCCAGCGAGATCTTGCTAAAAACTCCTCATCCTACTCCTCACCATCTGGGGTTTCCACCGAAGACTCCAGGCGCGCGCTCGCGCGCGCGCAACGCGGCCTCGGCACCCCTCACGTGTTTCGCGGCCCAATAGGGGGCGCAACCGAAGGCGCCAAGTCCGCTCGAATGCGCCCGTCACAGTAAGCATGTCGACGCGCATCTCAAACGATTCGTGGCCCCATCGGGACCTCTGCCACAGGCGCCAGTGGTTACCGCGTCGGTTACTCCCCCTCCTCCTCCTCCTCCTCCTCCTCCTCCTCATCCTCCTCCTCGTCCTCCTCATCTTCCTCCTCCTCTTCATGATCGCCTTCATCCTACTCCTATCCTCCTCCTCCCCCTCCTCCTGCTCCTCCTCCTCCACCTCCTCCTCCGCCTCGCCATCATCCCCTTCCGCATGTTTCTCTTCCTCCTTATCATACTCCTGAACTTGATCCCGCTTCTGCCGCTGCTGCTTATCCTGCTCATCTTCCCCCTCCTCCTCGCCTGCCTCATCTCATCATTCTATTTCGAGTCCTCATCATCCGTCTCCTCCTCCTCCTCCGCCTCCGCCTCCTCTTCCGTCTCCTTCTCCTCCTCCTCCTCCTCCTCCTCCGCCTCATACTCCTCCTTATCATTCTCATCCTCATCCTCCACCTCTCTCGCTCATCCTCCATCTCCACATCCGTATACATCGCGCAGCGGTGTCCCCAATTGACGCTGTCGACGCCGGCGTCGACGCCGGCGTCGATCCGACGCCGGCCCGGCGCGCGGTCGCCGGCGCGTCGGCGCCGGCGCGCCGGCGCCGGCGCCCGATGCGCCGGCGCCCGCGCCAGCGTATATAAATATATAAATCTATAATATTCTATATATATATATTGAATATTAATACTAATATAATTATAAATATTATATATAATATGAGAATTCAGATATCAATGCCGGCCCGGCGTCGTTTCTGCCCCGGGCCGGCGTTGAATCGACGCCGGCGCCGGCGCGCGGAGGAGGAGGAGGAGGAGGAGGAAGAGGGAGGAGGAGGTGGAGGAGGAGGAGGAGGAGGAGGGGGGAGGAGGAGGAGGAGGAGGTGGGAGGGAGGAGGAGGAGGAAGAGGAGAAGGAGGAGGAGGAAGAGAGGAATCGCACGACGATCAGACGATCCGACGCAACGCTAGTTGCCGATCGCGTTATCATCGCTGGCCACTTCCTCGTAAACCCAACACCCCACACTCGGGCTGCGCACAGGGCGCTGACGAGGCAGCTGCAGAGGGCGGAGAGGGGAAGGGAGGCTGAGAAAAGGGCCCCGATGAGTATATACAGGCATCTTAAGATGTCCGACGCTATCCAGAAGCATCCAGAAGTGCGCAAACATTTCTATAATAACATATTATCAACATCTGTGATCTAAGAGCAATCTAAAGATTTAATTTGGGATTAGGCGAAATACAAAAGACATATAGACCTCCAGCTTCCGGCATTCTACTCCAATCCACGCCGTTTCTACGGCTTTTTTCCGGCATTGATTTCTGCGCAGAAGTTAAAAATAAGTAGAAAAAGGCGAGCGATGTCCAAGGCGATTCTATCAGGGCACTAGTTAACCTCAACAGAACACAATGCATTCGATATGTCACAAGTTTTGAACAGCAGATCCCCCTTATAACCTTGCCACGGTGCCCTCGACAGGCACGAGCGCCCAACGGTTCGAAATAAAACGACCCCTACAGGAGATGCCGTCGCGCAAAGCTTGCATCGGGCCCGCAAGGTCCCAGCGCGGTCACGATATGAGGTCGGGGCGGGGGGCGGGGGCGGATCCAGAAATGCACCGAGGCCCGCTCCATTGATCGATGCCGCCAGCGCTTGAAATGCATAACAAAAAGGGGAGGGGGGGGGATCGACGGAGGGAGAGAGGGGGGGGGGGCGGAGGAGGGGGGCGAAGGTGAGGAAGAAGAAAAGAAGGAGGGGAAGGGGAGGGCGGGGGACTGGTCATTTCTGGCGACGCTGGCTCTGACCTGGGCTCAGCTGCCGCGCGCATATGGATCCACCGCATTCACAATTGCAGCAGGTAGCGAAACACTGGCGCAAGGTCTGCATCGTCCCAATTATCACCACCAACCCAATCCTTCTCGGTCAACGTTTTTCGTCGAGAAAGGTCCGACACGGCAGAAGCCCAACCTCGAATCGACTCTCGATGTAAATCGTACAGATGCTGTATATTTTCCCCAAACAGTTCGGGATATGCCTGCGTGCCTTTCAAGTCTTTCCCACCGCTCCACTTCCTGACACCTTGCGCAGTCCACTCGGTGTAGGTCTCAACAGAAGGGTCTGGCATGAAAGGCTGGGCGAATCTACTGATATCTTTGAACCACGGGAAAGGCGAGTAAATCCACCGCTCCACATTGGGGACCCCAGGGTTCAGTGCTTTGGCTGCCCCTCCCGCCCCCCCCCCCCCCCGCGACGTGCGCTTCTGTAGTAATCCCGCCACGCAGCCTTCTGGGCGCAGGTGGTCTAGGGCGCGCACTTTTCCAACATCTCTCCTGCCCCTGCTTGGGAGGGCCTACCCCCCCCCCCCCTGCGTTTGGGCGGGGGGCGGGGCGACCCATGGCGGCGTCCAAGATGGCCCAATATGGCCCCAAGAGGGCCTCAGAGAGCGCAATATGGCCTCCAAGCTGGCCCAATCTATCGGCAGTTTGGTCAGTAGCTTGCGACGCGCGCCCGACAGGCCCCAAGACGGCCCCAAGACGGTTTCAAGCGCTGCCCGAGGCCTCCGAGGATCCCCCCCAAGAGGCCAAAATCTTTCAAACACATAAGCTTTCGTGCTTTCGCCTCCGACGGGCGACTGGGGCCTCAAGATGGCCCCAAGACGGCGCAAGATAGCCCCAGGTGGGATCCAAAAGGACCCAAAGACGGCCCCAAGAGCGAGCGCCCCAAGAGCTGCATGGCCAAGAGTGCCCCAGGATGGCACTTTTGAGCCTTCGATGGGGGTCTGAATTAAGCCCCCCCCCATGTTTTTTGTTAACGAAAGGGCCCAAGACTGCCCCAAGAGGCCCCTCAGGCAGTCCACAGACAGACCACGGGAGCCCCAAGCAGCCCCTCAGGAGCCCCAAGAGGGCCCCAAGACGCAACAAAGACGCCCCAAGAAGGCCCTAAGAGGACCTCAAGAGAGCACCAAAAAACGTCCCAGGAGGCCCGAGGAGGGGCCCAAGAGAATCCCACGAGAGCCCCAACATGCTTCCAAGTTTCGGAACGCACGCGAGCTTAAGATACAGATCAGCGCAACAATTACACCAGCGCGACCCTACCTAGAAGTTGGAGCCCCTAGGAAAGAAGCATTAGTTGATAGGCGGTTATATGATATGCCATGCGTTGCTGCGCTACGCTGTGATATGCTCATATCCTGCGATATGATATGCTACGATATGCTACGCTATGCGATGCTATGTCATGCTGCGCTGTACTATGCTAAGCTACGCTAAGCTATGCTATGGTATGCTAAGCTGCACCGTAACATGCTATGCTATGTTATGTTATGATATGATATGATGTGATATACTATGCTGCGCTATGTTATGCTATGTTCTGCTATGCTTGCCTATGTTATGCTAAGCTACGCTAAGCTAAGCTAAGCTAAGCGAACTTTTGGGCAGGGCCTAGGTAGGGAATTACACCCATGCTAATGCTTTGCTTGCTTTGTGTTGCTTGTGCTTTGCTTTGCTGTCGCTGCTGTTGCGTTGCCTTTGCTCTGATGCTATGCTATGCTATGCTAATGCTATGCTATGCTGCGCTGTGCTACGCTGTGCTGTGCTGCGCTGTGCTGTGCTATGCTATGCGATACTGGACTATGCTATGATATGCTGTGCTGCGCTATATGCTATGCTATGATATGCTGTGATCTGCTATGCTAAAGCTCAGCGAAACTAAGATGAAGGTAAGCTAAGCTAACATAAACCTGAGCTGAGATGAAGCTAAGCTAAGCTAAGCTGAAATAAAGTAAGCTCATATGAGATAAGCAACTCTTAGCTAAGGGGGCGTCGCTGGGGGAACCGCGGGGCGGATGCCGGGGGGGCCGCCCAGGGCGGGCTCCGCTGCCCGGCCCCTTTAAGATAGAGAGTAAGAGCCCTTCCAGGCAGAGCCTAGATAGGGAACCATCACGAGTCATCGGAACACCGCTCACCCCTCATCGAAACATCGGCGCAGCTCGCACTGACTTCAATATTAAGCTTCAATGCGAGAATCTATGCGTGATCCTTGTTTCCCAGAGACGGCCGCGCTGCATGCGTCCTGCCGCCCCTGATTCACCAACTCCCCTGCTGATCGTTTCTGGATGGGCTGGTAGGGGTACTTTTTGTTGGCAGCTCCCTGGCGAAAGTCAAGAAGCGGGGCATCGAACGGGGCGCGAAACGGTTAATTGGCCGAAGAGGCGATGGTGGGGATGCGCGAGCGTCAAGAATCCCACCGGCTCTCTGGGCGACGGTGGTTTAGATCGTTTCCTCTTCCACTCTCCTTTTTCCCCTTCGGGGGGGGGGGGGCCCCTCTCCCTACCCCCCCCCTGGACCTGGACAGGGGGTTCTGCGAGGTGTCGGAGCGTCCAACGCGGCCGCGGCGAGGAAGCTAAAATCAATTGCTTCATTAGGGCGTTGGCCCTACGTTGGCCCCCTGGAAGGGGGGGGGGGGCCTAATTGAAGCCCCCCTCTTGCCTGATCGATCTCCTCCAGGATGGCTCCAAGAAGCGCCCAGGGGGGCCCGGGAGGTCCCAAGAAGGCCCCAATATGGCCCCAAGAGGCCTTCAAGAGGCCCCCAGGAGGCCCCCGAGAGACCCCCGAGAGACCCCAAAAGCCCCCCCAGAGACGCCCAATATGCTCCAAGAGGCCTCGGCGAGAATGCCAATGCGGCCTCGGCGGGGAAGCCAGCGTCATTGGGTTCACAAAGGTGTTGACCCCATTTTGGCGTTCTGTGTGTGCGTGTGTGTGTATATGTGTGTGTGTGTGTGCGTGCGTGTGTCTGTGCGTGTGCGTGTGCGTGTGCGCGTGCGCGTGCGCGTGCGCGTGCGCGTGTGCGTGTGCGTGTGCGTGTGCGTGTGCGCGTGCGTGTGCGTGTGCGTGTGCGTGTGCGTGTGCGTGTGCGTGTGCGTGTGCGTGTGCGTGTGCGTGTGCGTGTGCGTGTGCGTGTGCGTGTGCGTGTGCGTGTGCGTGTGCGTGTGCGTGTGCGTGTGCGTGTGCGTGGTGCGTGTGCGTGTGCGTGTGCGTGTGCGTGTGCGTGTGCGTGTGCGTGTGCGTGTGCGTGTGCGTGTGCGTGTGCGTGTGCGTGTGCGTGTGCGTGTGCGTGTGCGTGTGCGTGTGCGTGTGCTGTGCGTGTGCGTGTGCGTGTGCGTGTGCGTGCGTGTGCGTGTGCGTGTGCGTGTGCGTGTGCGTGTGCGTGTGCGTGTGCGTGTGCGTGTGCGTGTGCGTGTGCGTGTGCGTGTGCGTGTGCGTGTGCGTGTGCGTGTGCGTGTGGGGGTGCGTGTGCGTGTGCGTGTGCGTGTGCGTGTGCGTTTGCGTGTGTTGTGTGTGTTGTTGTGCGTGCGTGCGTGCGTGCGTGTGTGTGTGTGTGTGTGTGTGTGGGTGCGTGCGTGCGTGCGTGCGTGTGTTGTGTGTGTGCGCGCGTGCGTGCGCGTGCGCGTGCGCGGGCGGGGGGGGGGGGGGGGGGGGGAAGAAAAAAAAAAAAAGGGGGGGGGGGGGGGGGGGGGGGGGGGCGCGCGCATTAATGCCCCCCTCTTGCCTGATCGATCTCCTCCAAGATGACCATAAGAAACGCCCAGGAGACCACGAGGGGCCCCAAGGTGGCCCCAAGATGACCCCAAGAGGCACCCAAGAGGCCCCCAGGAGCCCCCGAGAGACCCCCGAGAGACCACAAGAGACCCCAGAGGCGCCCAAGATGCTCCAAGAGGCCTCGGCGAGAATGCCAAAATCATTGGTTTCACCAAGGTTTTCGTCCCATGTTGGCTTCCTGGGGGGAGGGGGGGGGGCGCTAATTAATGCCCTCCTTTCGTTTCATCGATCGCCCCCCAGATGGCCCCACGAAGCACCCAGGAGGCCCCCAGAGGTCCCAAGGTGGCGCCAAGATGGCCCCAAGAGGCCCCCAAGGGGCCCAAAGAGGCCCCCAAGAGACCCCCAAGAGGCCCGAAGAGACCCCCCAGGGGCACCCAAGATGCTCCAAGAGGCCTCGGCGAGAATGCAAATCATTGATGTTAAAACGATGTTAGCCACATGTTGGCCTCTTGGGGGTGGCGCTGATTAAGAGCAAGAGTGCCTGGGAGAGCCCAAAATGACCTCCAAGATGGCTCAAGATATCCCAGGATGTCTCATAATGGCTCCCTCTGCGTGCTGCCCACTTCCCTGATCGAGGCAATTCCTCCGGGCGTCGTTTCTGGATGGGCTGATGGAGATTCGCGAAGCGTCAACAATTTATCGATGCCCCTTACAACAACGGCGGATCTTGGCGACAGCCAACGCATCCAAGTGTCTTTCTTCGTGGGCGCACCGTGCGAGCCCATGCAGAGATAATGTTTCCAAATGCGCATGCTGATAATGAACTCTCGAAGCCGGGGATGGTTCTCCATGAGCGACCCCTTTGGCTGCTCCAGAAACCACGGGCAGCCGAGCGCGGTGAAAAGATAAAGCAGAAGCACTACCCGCCCAACCATAATGTTGGATTCCTTGAAGTACTGATGAGTTTCATCGCCGATAGGGTTAGACCGAGTGCGTCTGCTTGTCGCCAGGTTCACGGGCACCCAACTGCTACACACTGGCGCGAACGGCGAGATTCCACTGGCTGGTTTGCATCGTAGGGCGACCAGGATCGCAGTAGCGAGCCCTTGAGGGCTCAAAAAATTGAAATATTCACTATTGTGCAAGATCCGCCAGCGACGGGATCCCCGTCGCACCGGGCGAGCCAGTGCAGGACGTGAAAGACTTTCTCTAGGGGGAATGGAGATAGGCATGGTCAAAGCAAACGATTTTCGAGCACCCCTCCTCCCTCCCCCTCAGCCCCCCACCGGCCGCGCAGCGGCGTAGCCCGCTTAATTTCGCAAGGGAACGCGTGCTTGCCCCTGTCCCAAGCTGCTCGTGTACATGCGTGTTTTCCTGCCATATATTCAATTTGATCAAAATGCGGCTCGCCGATGGCAACCTTTGTGATGAACAATAGACAGAGTCGAATAAGTACCTGGGGTGCGCCTATGGACTTGAGAGCTTTGGCAGTACTCAATTTGCGACACTCTTGATCATGAAGAGAAGGTCTCACAATGGGGTGCAACACCTTCTTCTGATTCCGCTCGAACGCTCGTCGGCGAGTTTTCCGTTTCAGCGTGTGACGACGGACCATTGCGAGCACATGGAATGTGAGCGCGGGGCTCTTCGAAACGTTTGAACCCAAAAGGCATGTTACGACCAGATCCTCATAAACCCAACGTCGCTCTCTGTGTGCGACGGCTCAAGTGCGTGGGTCACCCCCCCATTCCTCGCGGTTCGTTTGAAACATTCCCCCCTCTTTTGCGATATCCTCCCTGTATCATCCTCCCATCTCCTGTGGTGCCCTCTCCTGTGATATCCTCCTGTGACCTCTTTGCGCAGCCTCTGATGTCTGCGCAGAGATCTAGAGAGGGGGCGGCGCGGGATGCGCGGGAAGGGGGGGGGGGGGGGCGCGGGCAGGGAAGGAGGGGCGAGACATTGAGGAGGGCATGAGAACGCAGGAAGCGCAGGGAGGAGGCGAGGAGAAGAAAGACCAGGCTGAGCAAGGGGAGGGGCTGCACGAGCACGCGCGCGAGGAAATATATATATAAAATAATATATATATATATATGTATATATATATATATATGTTTCTTTTTTTATATTTTTATTTTTTATATAAAAAAAAAATGAGAAAAAAAAAAAAAACAAAATAAAAAAAAAAAAAAAAAAAAAAAAAAAAAAAAAAAAAAAAAAAAAAAAAAAAAAAAAAAAAAAAACGCCCGCGTTCAGGGATCCCCCCCAGGGATCAGGTCGCCGCCGCGGTCCGGGACGGGGCAGGCCTCAGGCTCGTGGCGGACAGCTGGGGCAGCAGAGTCATCGCCGACTTCCATCGAGATATCCGCCAGGAGGCTGTCGAAGTCGGAACTGGCCCCGCGGCCCTCAGAAATCTCCATGCACGATAGGCTGCTTTCTACATCTTGGGCGCGCTCGCTGACGGGCGGATCGCTCTCGGAGGCCTCCAGGAAGTGCTCGGTGTCTGCGTTCTCCGCGGGGTCGGGCCCGTGGGCGGCATCTGCGGGCTCGGCCTCGCCATCGACATCCTCGGACTCGGCCTCGCTCGAAACCACCACGGGCTCAGCCTCGGGCCCAGTCTCGCTCGCATTGGCGCGGTCCGATTCCTCGTCGTCGCTAGGCGATGGCGGCAAGCCCCAGTACTCCTCGCGATGCCTATCGCGATGCTTCCAGTCTGAAGCGCTCACCCATTCGACTTGGATCCGCCACCGCGCGTTCGCGCAGTTAGGAAATCGCGTTTTCTAGAGCCGACCCCCTCCCACCCCGGGGGACATCGTGGACATCGTTCCCATGGGGCACTCACAACTATATAGCGAAGGACCCGATCATGTGCATGTGAGGGCACACCGCGAAGCAGGTTTGACGAATCCGGACGATATCCCGAGGAGGCCGCAGCATGCGTGAAGGGCGTGCCGACATGGGCGTCGATGAGTCGATGCGGAGTCGACGATGGCCCCTAGAATGGCACGAGAGGGGGGCCACGAAAAGCCACCTCGAGCTTCCGCCCCGACAGGGCCCCTGGAGGCCCCAATTGAGGGGGGCTCTCAAAATGCCCCCGAGAAGCGCTGAGAGATCACTGGGGGGCCCGACATCCCCAAGTGGCCCCCAACCGCAATATCCCATCTAACAGACATGTTGCCACAACTCAGGCACAATGGCGGAGCTTGCCGCAGGCAGCTGGTTGCGCCCCCCACGATCGCGGATTACCCACGGGTACACGTAGTCTTGCAGCGCGGGAATCCACATCGGCGAGTATTGTTCTTCCTCGTCAGAATATGTACCGCGTGGCATCGCGGGCGAGAATCTAGGGGGCCAAAATTCTTGGCCCGCGTTGTTCGAGCCTAGAAGGCAGTTGGGACAGGATTCCGTTAGGGAAAAGGGGAGGAAGGCCGAGGGGGAAACAGGTGCAACGGTGGCCCTCTTCTGTCAAGCCCGCCCCACGAAGTCCAGCACCGCTCCCATTTTCCACGAGGAGTCTCAGAGACCAGTCAGGCATTCACACCGGCAGTCCAGCCATGGCGACATGCAAACAGAACCCTCTGATGCGGCACATTCCCCGTTGCACCGTAGATTGCACCACGCCGAAAGAGTGCACAGCATAGATTGCCCCACGTAGATTGCACCGCATATAGGTTGCATTAGCCGCGCACGCAATGCACCACGTCGATTGCACCGCATACATTGCGCTGCCGATAAGGTGCGCCGAGTGAATTGGTCAAAACAAACTGCATTACATAAGCCGCACCGCATAGCGCACCGCAAATATTGCATTATAAGGTAACAGCACGTGCATTGGCCCACGTAGGTTGCACCACAAATACTGAAAATAGATTGCACCGCCTGGACTGCACCTCACCATAAGTCGCATCGCGTATCGGCTTCACCGAATGTAGCATTACATGTTGCCGCGCATACTCTGCACCACGCAGGTTGCACCGACTGCACTGTATAGCACATGTATGGCACCATATATGTAACCACGCACGTGCGATGTATTTCATGTCATACATTGCTGCGTACATACACACATATTTATATATATATGCATTTGTGTGTATATATACATATATAAATGTATCTCGTGCGCCGCGTAGATCGCGCCGCATAGAGCTCAGTTTGGGTTGCGCCGCCTCGGTTGCACCTCATTTAAATTGCACCAACTACTTTGCGCCGCTTGCACTACGCGCTGCCGCGCATACATTGCACCGCGTAGATTTCACCACATAGAACGCATGGCAGATTGCACTGCCTGCAGGTTTCACCACATAGGTTGCACCGCACGTTGCATTGCAAATAGACTGGCGTGGGTCAGCACGCTGCAAAGAGCGCATTGCATTGAAGCGCCGCGTAGAGTGCACCACGGCCTTGCGTGCATTGCATCTTGCACCTCGCGCATTGCACCACGTTGCTCATAATGATCTTCATGAAGCAATGGCTTGGGGCTTGGGGCGAACGACGGCTAACATCATGTACATCGTACGCCACTATTTTAATTATCCTCATCCTCGTCGTCCACATCCACACCATCCGGTCATTGTCATAATCAAGGCCACCATCACAATGCTCATCATCGTAGCCACCAGCGCCACGCAACACAGCACGGCGACGACGCTTGCAACGCTTGCGAGGAGTCTCAAAGGAAGCGCCCCATCCTCTCCAGCGCCCTCCCGCGAGAAGAGAGGGGCGAGAAGGAGAGGCGAAATGTCCTCCCTCCACTTCCATCCCGTTCCCTCTCTCCGAATTCCTCCTCTCCTCATTCGTTTCGCCCGTCTCCTCGCCAGCGTCTCCCTTCCAATGACAGCAAGGCTCGCTGGGGTGGCCCCCTGGTCGATCTCTAGAGCGGCCATGGTTTCTCGGGTGGTTTGGGCCGCGCTGGCACCCAGCGCCATTCCTGGAGTCGATCTGGTTCCCCGTCAACCGAACCGTTCTCGAGGGGGAACGGGGGGGGCAGGAGCGAAGCGCACCGAGGGGGGGCCCACGGACGGGGGATCAGGAACGCGAGGGGCAGGGGAGGAGGAAGACGACGATTGAAAACGAGAACGAGGGTGACGACGATCCGTCTGCCTTGCTGCCACCCCCGCGGGCCAGGCGCAGGCCCTCGGCAGCGGCCGCTGGCGCCGGCGGCAGCTGCACCCCATGCCTGGGCGGCGCAGGCGGGAGTTGGCCGGCCGGGGGGCGAGGGGGGCAGCGCAAGAGACAGACGAGAAAAGAGCTGTCAGCAAAAAGTCCGACAACGCCCACGGGGGGTTGCGAAATCGATTTTGAGCCTTCCTTTGAAACCTACAACCTTGAAAACAATCGGACCTTCTTGAAATCGAACCGGGGCTCGGGGACCTTCGAAACGGAATCGGGTGGGTGATCCCAGCCACGAAGATGCGAGGGCGTCGTCGGGCTCTGCATCCTCGTCCTCCTCCTCTTCCTCCTCCTCTTCCTCCCCCTCTTTCTCCTCCTCTTCCTCCCCCTCCTCCTCCCCCTCCTCTCCCTCGCCTCTACCCTCTCGCCATCCCTGTCCTCCTCTTCCAATTCCTCGTCCTCTTCGCCCGACTTCTTCTCCTCCTCTTCCACTTCCTCATCCTCTTCTCCCTCTCCTCTCCCTCATCTGACGCCCGTCCTCCCGAGTTCGGGAGTCAGCGCGATGCAATCGGGCGCTGCGACGGGGCGCAATGCACTCGGGGTCGGAGGAGGCGGCGGCGAAGATGGGGAATGAGAGGGAAGAGGATGACAGGGCGGAGGAGGAGGAGGAGGAGGAGGAGAAGGAGGAGGGGGTGAGCAGGAGAAGGAGGAGTGAGACCCCAGAGATCTTCGGCCAGTGACCCTCGGACCTGGGCCCGACGCGGGCCTGGCGCTTTCCTTGGGCAACCTGGGTGATTCTGGGGCCCGACGCTTTCCTTGGGCCACCTGCAGGGCCCCGATTCTGCTGATGGTGCAGATGATGAAGATTTCACCCCAGAGCTTGGCGCGAAAGGCAAGCTTCTGGGCCCCGTCCTCCTCCGCCGCCTGTCATGTCACTGGCGACCGACAGCGCCTCTGGCAGAGGAGGTCATGCTTGAGCTCTGCGTCTAGCTCGAGTCGCACCCCTCGACAGTCGAAACGATCGCGCTCCATGCCTCTGCCACCGAGTCGAACGACAACCACGTGAAGTTCAACCTGCTGCAGCTCTGCAGGTCCCTGTCGTTGGCCAGCTCGATGACCCTGAACAGGCGATGATACAACTGCACCTCCACCTTGCCGCCGTTGCCGAGGTCGACTCTGTAGTTCTTCTGGTTGGTGTCCAGCTTGTACGGCGGGGTGGCCTCCGGCGGCAGCATCGCCAACGAGACCAGCACCTTCTCCGACAACTCGGGGCCGTTCTCCCAAGTCTCCACGTCCGCGGCGGCCACCCTGTTCACCGCGTCCGCAAACTCTGCGATGTCATCCCATGTCTTCCTCTTGGCCTTGATGGTCGGCAACTCCTGCTCGGCTGGCTCCTCCATGACCTTCTCCTCGTCGATGTCTTTTTTCTTCTTGACCGCCTTGGCCTTCTTCAGCTTCGGTGGCGTGGAGTCGCCCAGGCCCTCGATGGCAGCGGCAGCCTTGGCCCTCTTCTCCTTCTGGTTCTTGCCCGGAGTGATCACCTCCTCGCCCCCCCAGTTGTCCCAGTCGTCGCCCCACTGCTCCCAGGCCTCATCCCACTTGTCATCTGCAGCGGCCCTGGCGCCCTCGGCATTCTTCTTCTTCTTCTTCTTCTCGCTGTTCTTCTTGGGCTTGGGCCCTGCGGCGTCGCCGCCCTCAGCCCCCCCAGCGCGCTCGCTCTTCTTCTTGCCCGTGCCGAAAGAAGCGCCACCCTTGAGCTCGCCCTTCTTCTTCTTCTTCTTGTTGCTCTTCTTGAGGGGCGCGCCGCTCGTGGGGGCATTCTTCTCGAGAATGGCATCCATGAGCTCCAGCTCTTCCTGCAAACCACCCTTGGGCTCGTCGATGCCGCGGCGGTCGCCCGCGCGCAAGGTGGCGCTCCAGTTGAAGCGGCAGCTGTCGGCCAATTCGGATTCCCCATCATCATTGACTTCCTCGATGTCCTCCTTCGCGGCGAGACCCTTGTCGCCGTCCTTGGCGTCGGCGGAACCGTCCATCAAGGCCTCGAGCATCTCCTCTTCCTGCGCGGGGCCCCCGTCCAAGTCCCCAGTCGACGTGATCGGCGCCATCGAGAGCTTCGCGAACTCGTCTTCGCAGGCGCCGGCGCCGCCTGCCTCCTGCTCCTTGTTGTCGCCGTCGTCGTCGAGCTTGGCGCCGCCTGCCTCCTGCTCCTGGTTGTCGCCGTCGTCGAACTTGGCGCCGCCTGCCTCCTGCTCCTGGTTGTCGCCGTCGTCGAGCTTGGCGCCGCCTGCCTCCTGCTCCTCAACGTCGCCGTCGTCGAGCTTGGCGCCGCCAGCCTCCTGCTCCTCGACGTCGCCGTCGTCGAGCTTGGCGCCGCCGCCCTCCTGCCCCTCGACGTCGCCGTCGTCGAGCTTGGCGCCGCCAGCCTCCTGCCCCTCGACGTCGCCGTCGTCGAGCTTGGCGCCGCCGCCCTCCTGCCCCTCGATGTCGCCGTCGTCGAGCTTGACGCCGCCGCCCTCCTGCCCCTCGATGTCGCCGTCGTCGAGCTTGGCGCCGCCGTCGTTCCTGTCCTCCTGCGCCTCGAGGTCGCCCATGAGGGCGTCGAGCTGCTCATCAGATCCCGCCATTGACAGCACGCTGGCAGATGACGGTGGCACTTCGAATGCGGCGGCGCTCTCTGGGACAGCGAGGGCGGTGGCAGCGCTATCTGTCGTCGCAGAGGTTGCAGCTTTGGATGGGCTCTTTCTGATCATTATTTGTTTTAGCGCGGCCACCTGCGGGGAGTACGAAGCATCTGTCATCCGCCACAAGAACCTCGGGCCGGCGCTCCAACGCACGCAAACCCAAGGCAAACGAACGGACGAGCGGAGGCGGGAGAGGACTTGCAGGGGGAGAAGGGGGACAATAACGAATAGGAGGCGGAAGGGGGAGAGATGCAGAGGAGTTGAAGGGGGATCAACGAAGAGAAGACGAAACGCAGGTTGAGGCTCTTTTGCCCCCGGGCCTGGCGCGTTGGAGGCAAGCCTTGATGCGTTTCGCACAATTGCCTGCTGACTCGATCTTGCGCGCGGGATCCTTGGACATGAGTTTGAATCCTACCATCCCTTTGGGCGCGAGCGTTTTGGGCCTCTGTTAAACCCCCAGCTCCCCCTTCCCCCTGGGCCTGGAGGGGGGAAGCGTTGCAATTTGACCCCTCGCGGGGATCGCGGCTCCGACGGGGGATTGCCCTCTCCTCTCCCCCCCCTTCCCCCCCCCCCCTCGCCCCCCCTCACTGCGTCGTCTGAAGCTCAAGTCCGAGAGGTATCCTCCTCTCCTCCTCCTCTCCTCTCTGCCCTTCCCCTCTCCTCCTCCTCCTCCTCCTCTCCTCCTCCTCCCTTTCTGCCCGCCCCCACTCCTCCTCCTCGTCCTCCTTCTCCTCCTCGTGTCCCTCCTCCTCCCCCTCCTCCCCCCCCCTCCCCCTCCCCCCCCTTTCGCCCGCTTGCCCCCGTTCCACTTCCGCCTCCTCTCCCGCCCATGTCCGCGTTATCATCCTCGTCTTCCCCCTCTTCCCCCCCCCACCCACCCCCCTTCTTCGCCCGAGGTGGGGGGCGACGGGGGGAGAGGTGGAGGACGGGGGGAAGAGGTGGAGGAGGAGAAGGGGGGCGAGGAGGAGGAGCAGGAGGTGGAGGTCGAGCAAGGAGGAGGAAGAGGAAGAGCAGGAGAAGGAGGAGCGGGAGCAAGGAGCAGGAGAAGGAGCACCAGGAGGAGGAGGCGGGGAAAGGAGGAGGAGAAGGAGGGGGAGGGATGAAAAGGAGGAGGACGAGAACGAGGAGAAGGAGGAGGGGGAGGGTGGAGAAGGAGGAGGAGGAGGAGGAGGAGGAGGAAAAGGAGGAGGGAAGAACTCCCGATGGTCGGCGGAAACTCGCGAAGCGTGGTCGATTCGAAAAGCCGGTCCAGCATGATCATCACATCTGTTATCATGAACGCCGATGGGACTTCGTCTGGGAAAGCTTCGATGAACGGATGCAGGGAGACAAAATGTTGTTCCAATTTTGTTATGCCGCAAGCCATGTTTGTCGGATCATCTTTGTTGAAGGGCTGGGCGATATCCGTAATCATCGTTTCTTGTTCGACGAGCTGCTTGACTGCCGGCGGGATCATTTTGTAGATATTGACCGCTCTTCGTTTGACATCTTCCTCTCTCCAATCGATTTTGCCTGGGCGCACCGACTTCCAGGTGCGAACTGCCATCCTCTGGCAAGGGGCACCTCTGAGCCAAACGCGGCTGCAGAATGAGAAGGGGGGGGCGCGCAGCCCCCTGCGCCCCGCATCCAGCCAGAGGCGCCGATGTTTTAAGATGACCCAAACGAAACAATGAACACGATACGATCAGGTTTGCTACATTATATCTCACATCCCGTCGCAGGCACCGATGCGTCAAAGGATGTCGCAGGCGAAACCCTCATGTTGGACACGTTTCCCTATGGGCGAACCCCTCAGGCGGATCCCCCAGGCGAATCCCTCACGTCGAATGTGCGTTCCCTTTCGAAGGCTCTCTATCATCGTTCCTTCTCCTCTGCCCCTCTCCTCTTCCGCATCGTTCCTTCATTCAAGTTGCATGGCCATTGTTGTTTGGATCCTCGTTTTATCCGCATCTTGGCCACGCGCCGCATCTGTTGGATCTCCCATTACCATCCATCCACTCCTCCTCCTCCTCCTCCTCCTCCTCCGACCGTTATGTTTGCTCCTCCCTGTCTTGGGCGATCCTCCCCCCTATCCTAGCTCTTCCTTCTCGTCGTCCTCATCCTACTCTTGCCTTCTCCTCCTACTCCTCGTCCTCCTCGTCCTCCTCCTCCTCCTCGTCGTGCTCCTCCTCCTCCTCGTGCTCCTCCTCGACCCTCGATCCTCAATCCTCGATCCTCGATCCTTGATCCAAAGCGGGGCGGGCCCCCAGGCCCCGCCCGGGCACGCAGCCGCCGCGGCGCTGCCGCGGGAGAGACCCCGCTCGCGGGCCAGGGCCCGGGCGGCGGCGGCGACGACGACGACGACCCCCGAACCTCTCCAGGGACGCATTCTGATCAGAACACGAAGCGAATCCAGCCGCGGCGACCAGCGCGCCGAAGGCGCCCCCCCCGGCCCCCGGCAAGATTTCCCGGCGACCGCGACGCCGCCGCTGACGACGGCGACCGCGGAACAAAACTCGAGGCGAATCCAGCCGTCGTACCAGGGCCACTACTGACGACAGCGACTCCCCGTCTTGTCCTGGAACGCGCTCGATCAGGACCCCATGTCGAATCAAGCCCCCCCCCCCCCGAAGAAAAAAATACCCCAGTGCGACCCTGAAGTTGGAGCCCCCAGGAAAGCAGCATTAGTTGCTATGCTATGCTATGCTATGCTATGCTATGCTATGCTATGCTATGCTATGCATGCTATGCCATGCTATACTGCGCTATGCTCTGCTATGCTGTGCTATGTTATGCTGCGCTGTGCTGCGTCGTGCTGCGATATATGATATGCTCTGCTATGATATGATGCGATATGCTATGCTACGTAGGACTACGCTATGATATGCTGTGCTGCGCTATGCTATGCTACGCTCTGCGATGCTATGCTGTGCTCTGCTATGCTAGAGCTCAGCGAAGCTAAGATGAAGGTCAGCTATAAGCTAAGATAAACCTGAGCTAAGATGAAGCTAAGCTAAGCTAAGATGAAACAGGCTAAGCTAAGATGAGATAAGCAGGAGACTTAACTGGGGGAACCGCGGGGCGGATGCCGGGGGAACCGCCCGGGGCGTTTTACACTGCCCGGCCCTTTAAGCATAGAGAGTCAGAACCCTTCTAGGCAGAGCCTAGGTAGGGAACAAACGCGCCTGAAGACGCGACGGCGACGACGACGACGCCGAGGCCGACGACGGTCGACGACCACGACGCACGACGATAAACGATTCGCGTCGACACCGCCACCTGGATAAAGGGGGCGTGGAAGGAGGGGTAGAGGAGAAGGCCAGCGGCCTTTGGGATACCTGTCAGAACGCACAAGGTTCGTGGGGCGTCTGGCGTCTCGGTTGATTAATCTATATGCCCCCCCCCCGTTTCGGTGACCCTTGGGCGCGTTTCGGAGTTTCCTCGGGGGCCCCGCGGGGCCGTCGAACCCCGAAAATGCCTTTCGAACATGGCTTGGGATTGTTTGGGGACCCTCTTGGGCGCATCTTAAGGCTGGCGGATATTCAGTGGCCGCTCGGGGCCACCTTGAAAAAAAAAAAAAAAAAAAAAAAAAAAAAAAAAAAAAAAAAAAAAAATGGGAATGTAACATTCAATGAAGTGCGCTATGTGGATGCGTGCATGGGATGAAGAGACGTTTTTGCTGTTAAACAACAACATATGGAACAACGCGTATGCAAACATAGCATTTCACAATCGGGCGATCGCTGTTGGTGCGCCAAAAATGGCAGGCGTTCAGCCGCAACCTCACACAATGGCGCAATGCAGCTTAAAGTTTGCCATGTATTTTCCAATTTCGATGTCGCACAAGAAAGATCAACAAAATACAACAACTAGACAACAAAGGGCGCAGATTAACGCAATGGTCGCAAAGTACAACCATCGGTCTCTCTCGGTGTTGTGGTGGTGCCAATGTCGTTGAAATCCACAGGGGCAGCGTCCAGGTGCTGCCTGATGTTGATTCCGGATGGGGCTTCGATGCCCCTGCACTTGTGCGCTTCGACGAGGAGCCCTGCCGATCTTGCGAGCCAGGGTAGGGCGATGCCGGCACGTAGTGATTGGGCAGTGGCGCCCAATAGGGCAGCCAGGTCATCCACGTACGTCGGATCGTCCGCCCCGGTGATGTCGGCCAGGGCGCTGATGGGAGGGTCATAGCCCAGGCACCAGAGGAGCAGGGAGGCCGTGCCTCCCATTCCGATGGACCGCAACAAATTTCTTATTCTGCTCTTGCACCTACCTTTGCAGGTGCGCACACTCCTGCTGCCGACGAGTCAATCCACGGAGTGCAGGAGCCAGGTCGGGAGTTGCCAACGCCTCGTCAGCTGCCCCATCCATTGCAAGGATATGCGCTCAAAGGCTTTGTTCTGATCACAGAAGAGGACAGCGGTGCTCGGGGCGGGGCCTAGGTGCCGTGCGGCGCCCAGTATATACCAGTCAACAGCTTCTTGGTGCGCGCCAAGCAGGGCGGCCCACGAGGACCCAGGTTCGGTGTCGGCGACAGGATCCAGGGCTAGGTGGTTGGTGGCGGTGGTGATGTTGGGACCGCATTGCCCTCCGCGCTTGGCAGCCTGATGGGGGCTAAGCCTGGGTTCAATCACGGGGCCGAGGCAGTCGGCCACGGTTGCTCCGCGCAGTCTTCGAAGGCAAGTGGGGAGCTGCAAGGGGCGCATGTCGTTGGGCAGCTCAGCGGCCGGTTTCTTGCCGATCCAGACCAGGAGGTCAACAGAGGGGCCTAGAACCAGGTCCAGGAGCTCGGGGTTTAGCTCCGCGGCGTACCAGGCCTGAGCGAGGAGTCCGGCAACAAAGCGCGCTCCGGGGCGGCACAGTTCGCGCGGCTCTCCGTCCACACCGGGGGCACTGCCGCCAGGTCCCAGTACAAGGGAGGCGATCCTGCCCCACAGCGGGCTGGGAGAGCGTGGGAAGTGTCCGGTGTCTTTTTGCCTGAAGTACTCGTTCAGGATGCAGTCCGCTGCAGGGGGGAGAGGAGGGGCGGTTTGCCAGATCGGACTTCGGCTTCGCCATATGACATCGTCAACTTCCTTCGTGCGTTCCTTCCATCTTCCGTCCTCGTCGCGTACTCCGAGGACGGCATGTGTCCCGACGAAGATTTCTCGCCCCGTCCGGTAGTGGGAGGCGAGAGCGGGGCGCTCAACTCCAGGGCCCCTTTGCGCGGGAGTGAGGCGGGCGGCGCGTCTCTGCGCGCGTCGTTGCCCCATCTTCGCAGCCAGAGGGCCGCCTGCTGAGGTGTCAAGTCATTGCCGTCCCACTCATATTCAGCGAGCCATGCCGCAAGCGCCCCCACTGGGCGCGTCGTGGAGTCCGATCTTACCGCTGCTGCGAGTAGGGTCCCTGGCGAGCGGTTGGTTTTGCTTCTGCGCCACTTTCTCCACCAGTCCTGTATGGCAGCGGACATGGCGTCGCGGCCAAGAGAGAGGAGGGCGGGCAGGAGCGGGACGGTGTGATCATCGCCCAGGTTAGCAGCGGGGGGTGGAGTGGAGGGTTCCTGTTCTCTTTCTCCTTCGCCGTCGTCGTTGTCACAGTGGCTGGCTGGGAATTGTCCAGGGGGGGCCGGGCGGGCCCAGCCGGCGGGTTGTAGGAGGCCGGTCAGATCGACGTCCGGTAACCCGAAAGTGCGCTCGAGGAAGGAGTACAGGGTCCTTAATGCGCTTCGCTCGGAAGTAGGCGCAGGTCGCCCGCACGGATGGCGTTGTCCCGGCGGGTTCTGGGGGCGCCCTGCGGCTCCATGTGCAGGATGGCGTGGTCGGAGACCGAGGGTTTCCAGGCCTTCCTGACTCCGTAGGCACCGAGCTGTCGAAAAGGGCAAGCAAGGATGTCGATCTGTGATTCATTGCCCGCGTCCACTCTGGTGGGCCCGTCGCAGTGGCAGACGCTTGATCCTGTCAGCGAGAGCAGGTCGGCGAGGGCCGCAGCCTCGTCTGTTTCACCATCCCTGGGATTGTCGAGCTGGATGTTGACGTCCCCCCCCAGTATGCACGGGTGTCGTCCCACCCTTCGATGGCCTGTCTGATGGCCTCAATGGTTTCGGCTCTCCTGGAGGGGTGAAGGTACACCGAGACCAGGCGGTAGGTGTTGTCACCTCGTCTGATGGTGGCTGCTACCGCGCATCCGGGGACGAGGTCTTCTGCCCAGAGGAGCGTGGTGCCGTGCGGAATGATAATCGCCACTCCGCCGGCACATCCCCCGGCTGGTCCGCTGTAGGCTGGTGAGGCGACGAGCGTGCGAGCGTGAAACATGGTGGACCAGACGGCAGCCTCGTGCTCCGTCCAGTGGGTCTCCTGAATGAGTCCTATCCTACCGTTGGTGGTCATCTGCGTTAACAGGCGTGTTTGATCATGTTCTTATGAGCCGTCGTGCTTTTGAGGTACCTCACGTTCCAGCAGCCCATTTTGAGTGAGCCGGCCTGTGTGGCGTTGGAGATGGCGTCGACAAGGGCGCGAAGGGAGAGGTCCCCGCAGAGATCCGCCCAGGTGGGGTTGCTCCAGGGGGTAGAGTGTAAGAAGGCCCAGAGGGAACGCGGCCGCCGGACGGTGCAATTACTGTGCAGGGCAAGAGCGCGGCTGGTTCTGACTATGCCATCTGGACAAGGATTCCCGGCGAGCGGCGCCCAGGGGCAGTTTCTGTCGGCAAAGCTGCGCGCCTGTCTCCATGCAGCCCAAATGTGGCTTTCGGTCGGAGCCTCGTGCTGACGGCCGGGGATATCCTCGTTCCTGCTCCACTCCAGGATGACGGTCGCAAGTCTGCGTTGGAGACACCTCGGGTCAAGGTGGGCCCCCACGGCGTCGTAGAGTTTCTTTCCTCTGATGTCCCGGGACCGAAAATAAGACCCAAGGCCCGCACCTCGGGCCCGTTCCTCCAGGGGTGGGATCCTGAGTCCGTGCTCTCTCCCGTGCGCCAGCAGCCAACCTGCCCAGGCTCTCGCTTTCCCTTCGCTGGCTAGGCTCTCACGCTCTCTTCCGTGACAGACGAGCGTCAGTCCTTCAGTGCAGCCTTGGAAGTCACGTTCGGCTCCAGTCTCCTCGAGGATGTTCTTGATGCCGTTCCTGGTGTCGGCGAGGGTGCGGAGTAGCCACCTGTGGCTGCTGTCCCCATTATATAGAAGGCACAGGGGGTGCGTCTGGTAGCTGCACGGAACTATTGCCTCCGGGGCGTCGGCGAGAGCCTTGGACTGGATCCAGGTAGGGACGCGACCGCCCGGTCTGTACGTCCATCGCCTTTCCCAGGGACTGGGGAGTCGGGGATGCGTAACGAGGTCATCCGCGGGAGGGCAGTTGCTGAACCATAGTCGATCCCTCGGGCTGGCGACAGTGGGGGCGGCGTCCAGGCGGACCGCCCAGTCTGGGGGGAGTGCTCCCAGCGCCGTGCACATTGCCTGCTTGTGCGCCTGTAGGATCGTGGCTGGGCATTCGCAGCATATTATGACACGTGCATCTGCATCCGGGGGGGGCATGCGAGCGGTGCTCCATAGGAGTGGCACTGCGAAGAAGTGCGCTGCCTGGGAGCCCGCCAGTCCGTCAAGTCCCCTGTGTTGACTGGTTGCAGAGAGGCTGGTACCTGGGAGCCCCGCAGTGATGACAAGGAGGCTTCCGGGATCCAGGGTTCCGAGGTGTTCGGTCCAGGGACTTCGGCGGTCGTCTCCTCTCAGGAGATCCCATACATCTGCTCCCAACCTCACGTGTGGGGGCCCTCCATCAAAGTGCGTGGCGCTGTCGCGGTCCCAACGCATCTCGACTCGAGCTGCCACCTCCTCGTTGCTTTCGACGAAGACGGAGGATCTGAACCGAGTGGTCGCGGCAACTTTGGTTAAGAGGTCGCCGATGGCAAGTCTCGCCAGACTCCATTCATCTAAGATTGATACGAGATGAAGGCTTGGTCCCGCGGCGGCACTTGGGCCGGGTCGAGGGTTGACTATGCGTGCTCTTGTTTGCTGGGTGAAGTCGTACGTCCAGTCGTCCCCGTGTCTGGGATCAAAGATTGGGTGGAGCCTGAGGTGTCCCGTGATGTCCCATGTACCGTCGGGGGAACCGCTGGAGACAAGGCCGTCCTGCTGGAGAGTCCTTAGAGTACTGATGATCTGTGTATTGTCCAGGCCCGCAATCTGGTACGCGGCGAGTGTCGTGTCGGCAGGTGCGACTGGGGAGAGACCGGTTCGCCCGTCCCTGTGTCGCTCCCATACCTGCTGGAGCACATCGGCAGGCTGGGGGGCGGCCGTGGGCTCGTCTGGTGAGAAAACGGTTGGACGGGGTCGCGGTCTGCGGATCCGCGCGCCCTCCGCGCTCGCCGGTCTGGACGCCCGTCTTGTGACGCCTCTCCCAGCGACACCGGTTGGGGGGGCCCTCTCCAGCACGGGAGCGCTCCCAGAGATCGACCAGAGTCCTTGGGTTGGGAAGTCTGCTGCCTGGTCGGGTGGACCTTTCCCTGCCTGGGTTACTCGCAGCTCTGAGGCGGGTCGCACCCCGTAGCGCGGTCCTGCGCGTGCCGTCATTCCTCCCTCGGGGGGCCCGGTGCGCCGGACTCCCCCGAGCTCTACCAGCGGCGGTAGCGCGAGGCTGTGTGCTGGGCTCGACCGGTCGCGGCCCGGTCGCGTTTCTGTTTCGAGCGCGCCTGGTCGACCCGTTGTCAGCCGTGCTCCCAGTAGTCCCGGCCGGGGCTCGTGCAGGTCTGGGTGTGCCGGCACGCCGGGCGGCGTTTCCGCTTCTGCGCAGGTTCCTTGGAGAGGCCTCTACAGTCTCGCTCAGAACCTGATCCCTGTCGTCGGAGAATGGGGCGCCAGCTCCCGCGCGCAGGATGGTGCGCAGCATGGCGGGCGTTAGGCTCTGAAAGGGGGCCTCGAGCGCCGCCGCGCTCTCCGAGCGAGAGGCCGGGCTGCCTGCGAGTTGTCTCAATTGAGCGCAGGCCGCGTCAGCGGTCAGCGCCGCTTGGCGTGAGTGTATCCTCCTGCCAGCGGGGCTGCGCGTACCCGGAGGTGGGTGGGTATTCCAATAGGCGCTGAAGGCGTCTGGGATTCGCATGGCCAGTCCAAATTCTTGGTACAGGTCCCGAATGGTTTTTGTCCAGCTGGGGCATCGCTGCAGCCCACGCTATCGCGCTGAGAACTTGGTTCCATTCGCTCTCGGAGGGGGGGTTACCTGAGCCGTCGGAGGCGTGCACCTGTGCCTGTCTGAGCGCGCGCGCCATGGCTTCATGCTATCGCTTCCAGTCCGCCTCCATGCACGGGGGGAGCTCAGGCCCACTTCTCGGCGTGTCTCCTCTGGGTCGTTGCACGTACTATGTACCGTGCCTGGCGGCGGTCTCCTGCTCTGGGCTGTTGCCGCGTCCGCGGGGGCCCGTGGAGGTGCATCTTCGCTGCCCGCTGCGCCCCCCGTGCCCGCAGTCCTAGCGGCAGTGGGCGTGCGTTGCGCGCCTTCTGTGCTGTCCAGGGTCATGGTTCCGCCACTCCCAGCCGCGCACTGCTCCGTGCTGGCAATGGGCTCAGCATGAGAGGTCCGTGGGCTTCCAGGGATGTTCACGCCGGCGAGGCTCTCGCGAGGTCCGGTGGGGTCAGAGCTATCTCGTCCCACAGCAACCGCAGAGTTGCCGGCTGGGGAGGGCCCCTCCGCCACGCCCGAGCTCGGCGTGGTGGCACGGGCCGGGGTGAGTGGCCGAGCCGGCCCCTCCCTGGGCGTCGCGGGGTTCGCAGAAGTCGCCCGGGGTGGGAGTTGACCGATGCTGTCAACCCGGGTTGCGCCATTGTCCGCTACTCCGTCGCCGGTCGGTCTGGCCACGGAGGGTGGTGCCGTATTCTGCTCGTGTGGCGCCATCTGGGTCTGCGGTTGCACTTCCTGCGCGGTGAGGGCCGGGCTGTCGTTAGCGCCACCGCTGGGACTTGTGTTTGTCTGTGATGTCACCGAATCGGGGAGCCCAGGGCTTGTGGGTGTGGCTAGCGGTCCAGGGCCCGTCGTGGCGGGTGGCATCGCAACGCCGGCTTGCGTGCCTGCCGCGTCCGTCTCGTTGTTCGCCCGACTGCGGCTTCTGCGCTGGCTCGTGCCTGGGTTGTCCGCTGGTCTGTCCCCCGCTTCCATCGTTCTGGAGGTCTGGGAGCCTCCTCTCCGTCCACGGGTGACTCTTCCAGGATCGTGGCGCTGCCGCTCCTCCCAGTGAAGGTTAGACAGCCTGTTGATCAGGGCGCCCAGGGCACTGGCGACGCTTGCAGGGACAGATAGCGAGGTAGTGGCGTCGACGTCTGCGCCTCTGGAACCAGGGACTTCGAGCCGGGGCTGGTGGGCTGAGTCGGTGTCGTCAGGTTCCGGCGCAAACCATTGCGTGAAGGGGAGCTGTCTCGTGACCTCTTCTCGGATATCAAGCTCTCGGATGAGTTGCCAGACGTGGTCGCGGTCCAGGCTCCCCGGGTTGGCCAGCTGCAGGATCCAGATTGCGGCGAACATGTCCCAACTGTACCTTTGCATGGGCCGACCCTCGAGTTGCCTGCGGATTTCGAGACCGATCCGGCGCTGGACACCGCGCGCCATGTCGTGGGCCGCTTGCTCTGGGACCACGGCTGCGTATCTACCCAACATGCCCCGCGCGATGCGGACTGCATCTTCGTCGGCTCTCACCAGCTCGGCCAGGGGCGGCCTGCATGTACTCGCTAGTACCTCGGCGAGCTCTGGAAAGTGCGTGGGCCTGGCGGGCCCAGGGAGTGGGTTGAGGGATGCGGAGGTGCGTCTAGGAAGTGGCTGCTGGGAAGGAGCATTAACCCTCAGCCCCACAGAAGCGGGAGTTGGTGTGGATGCAGGGGCGGAGTCCAGGCGCGCAACGTGAATGGGGCCCGCGGCGAGCTGTAGTTTGAGTCTGGCCTGTGGTCTGTCCGCACCTCTCGTGGCTGCCCTGATGTCCGCGTCCGCGGGGAGGAGCATCGCCACCCAGGCGGGGACCGACGTGAAGAGGAAACCGGATTCACCGCTCGCGGTGACCTCCGCGGCTCCACCGGCTGCTATTGCAGCGAGCAGGTATTCTCCAGGCTGCAGGACAGTCTCGTAGTCTCGTAGGCCACTCTCCTGAGACACGCTAGGTACCGTGTTGGGCGCACTCCTGCTCATCGCCCTAGCGTTCTCCCGGAGCCAGTCCCCTGTGATGATAGCTGGGGCAGCTCTGGTGTTGGCTGGGTGCGAGGCGCCGCCAGGGCCATCCGGGAGCGGCCAAAGCCGGGTTAGTAACTGGGCATTCGCCGAGCCAACCGAGGCGGAGAAGAGCCGAAGTGCGTTGCGTCCAGGGAGCCAGGCGTCCGGGCGCATGCTGCGCGGGCGAATTTCTCCGAGCTGCGCCCCGTGCCTGTCGAACGTGGTGATCTCGAGGACTTGGGGTTGAACGGCTCGTCTGGGGGCTTGTCGGACCGAGATGCAGGCCAGTGCATCCACGTGTTCCTGTAGCTCCCTGGGTGCCGCCGCTGCTCTGTGCATGGGGTCCCTGCTGGGTATGGCAGGGAAGATCCTGACGGTCTGGGCTCCGATCACTATGCAACTGGTGCCCACAGAGGCTGCCGCCATGGCGTCGGCCGCAGCTAGGCGTATGCGGACTTGCGCCATGTATATGTAGTCAGAGACATCTGGGAACCAGGCGTGCACGGTGGAGACCTGCTCGACCGTGCCAGGACCGGTGGTGGCCTCTACGGCTTGCAGGGCGTCCTCCGGCCGTGTTTGTCCCATGTCCGCAAGGTTCCACCGCAGGTGGAAGCCGTCCTCGGGGTCGGAAAGGCGCACGAATGAGGGCCCCCCATCCCAGGGCCCTTCCAGGAGGACGCGGCGAGGTCCTAGCGCCGTGGAGGAGGAGCCGTCTCCAAAGACACGCGGAAGCTCGTCCCGGAGGTGTCTCAAGACGGGGGCGGCGATCCTTTCTGGAGTGGAGATCAGAAGAAGCCCCGTCCCGCAAATTCCCACTCTGCGCCCCATGGCTCCGGCTGTTGCGGAGGCAACGGAGTGGGCTATGCAGATCGCCCTGGGGTGCACAGGGATGTGCACATAATCACTTGTCTCGTGGGTTCTCCAGGCGCATGCCGTCTGGTGGGCCAGTGTGGTGGTTTGGGCTGCCGCCTGCAAGTTATCCAGGGGGGCACGTATGCCGTCTTCACCGCTCCTGGGTCTCGCTGCTCTGCAGCGAACAACGTGATGGAAGAGAATCTCGAGTCCCTGGTATCGTAATAGTTCGTCCCGGGGGAGTTGCACTCTCGTGATGACCCAGTCAGCTGCGATCGCTCCGTTGTGGGATCGTCCTAGCTCGTTCTTCCACCTCATGATCTGCGCGACGACACCGTCGTTGCCAACTTCAGGGGTTAGGATGTGTAGTGCGTCAGAGGTATCCCCGCTCCTCCCTCCCCAGTGCACGACTATTGACGGGGGTAGAATCGTGCGCAGTGTCCTGCCCGCTAGGTCGAATTGAGCGGCAAAGAGCTGCTGCATTGGTGGGCTGGGCTTGCCAGTTCGGTAGGGGTGCCCGATCGGGGCGAGGTGGGTAATTCTGCTGGCGGCTCGGTATCCCCACTGCGCGTTTGCCACTGCCGCGAGCTCGACCGGATCCGGTCCTCCAGGGGATGGAACACCCTCGGTGGCCAGGGCGACGAGACAGCATGGGCTACCCGCAACGGAAGCTGCCGTCAGGGCGGCGTCCATCTGCTGAGCGACGGCGTCTACCACAAGGATTGTTGGGGCGGCGTTCCCCTGAGGCTGGTTCCTGCGCTCCGTGACTACTGCTTTGATATGCTCCCAGGCGTCTGGGCCTGCAAGGGCGAAAGTGACTCCAGTCTCATCCGCTACACGTTCGCCGAGGTACGTGCTTCTGGAAATTACCAGATCGGCTGCGATGTCTCTGACGGCCGCGGTAAGCAGTCCCACCGGGAACCGCCCGGGCCCTCTCTTCCTGGGTTCGTCCTCTGGGGGGTTCCGTCCCAGAAGAAGGGCCCATCTTCCGAAAGTGATCCGCGGGGCTTGCCGTATCCTATCTGCCCTGTTGGTGGGACCAAGGAGTCGCTGTGGAGGCAGGGTTCCAAGGCTCTGCGAGCTGTCATGAGTGTCATCGGGGTCCATGCCGCTTCCACCGCTTCCCCCGTCAGGTGGGGTTCCGTCCACCTCCATCGGGGCATGACGTACCTCCTGCGCAGTTTTCCTTTCCGTAACGTGCGCGTGGATCCTGCGCATGTCTGAGAGCGAGACGTATGTGTGGGGCCGTCGGATGGAGAGTGCTTGTGCTCTGAGGCAGTCCAGATCTGGGGCCAAGTGCCTGAATGCCTCGGCTAACTCTTGCAGGCTCAGGAAGGGCTGCAGCGGGGGTAAGGTCCCATCGCGGAGTTGCAGGAGGTCTGGTGGTACCGCCACCTCGGCAGCGTCGGCGTCTCGGATTCGTCCTGGCAACCTTACGGTGACGCTACCCCTATCATTGGAGCGGCAAATCGGACAGTTCACTGGGAAGCATTTTCCGTGGGAGTGGGCCTGCGCGGGTTGGCTAACCCTCCACTGTCTAAGGCATTCGGCGTGGTACAAGTGGCCGCAAGGCACCAAGGCTTCCGCGAAACCTAAGATGTCTTCGCTGCAGATCATGCATAGTGGGGTATCAACTTCCAGGTCCCAAGGAGGAACGTCCACGGCGTCCATGCTTTCCGGGGGAAACCTGGCGTTGTCTCCAGGGGGGGGCCGAGTTGGGATAGGCCGTCCTCCAGGCTCCCAATGAGGGCCCTGGCGGACACACTAGCATCGAGGTGCGTCAGACTAGCTCCGTCACTGAGATGGCATATGAGGGCCTGGATTTGTAAGTTGGTGAGTTCGGAGTATGGGGCTAGATCGGCATCCGGGAAGTCTCCCCGGAGGCGGGCCACCAAGTCTTCCGGCGTATGTATTTCGTTCCTAACCATCCAGCGATATAGAACGTCGTAGGGTCGGGAGTCCACTGCCCGCACAGTCAGCACTGGTCTGAGGAGGGGAAAGTAGTGTGGTGCCAGGCAGAGCCACAGGGCTCTAGAGATCCAGGGTCCTGGTTGTCGATCTACCCTGTGCTCCAGGAGCATACTCTGCGCCAGGCACTGTGCCTGGTCACCGTTGACCGAGGTCCTTTCTCCGGGGGCCGGCATGGTCCCCCTGCCCGCCCCCTCCTCATCCCGCTGTCTGGTTGGGTTACGCGAAGCGTCAAACATTTGCCATGCAATTCTTCCAAGATTTCCCACAACGATTTGGGGGCCGCTGGCGTTCCCGAGGCCAGCCACACAATTCCGCCGCCTCTGAGCGGATGGACGGAAGGGGGGGTATGAAAGCGAAGGGAACCGAAAGACGGGGGAACCAGCTCAGCGGGGGGAAACAGTTCCCTTGAAAAGGGCTTGGGCACCGCTATTCTCCAGAATAAACCTGGTCCAGATATGCCTTAACAGAAAAACCGTTTGATCCCTCAGGAGAATGCTGCACAGTAACCACACGGGGCAGAATGCAATCGGTTGCAATCCAGGGCGACTCCGGCGCGAAGCCGGAATCCACATCAGGAAAAAAAACGACCTCCTCCTGCCCTGAAAACCCAGGGTTCGGACCAGCAGCGGGGGTCGGGGAGCGGCTGCTCCCAAAGGGGGGTTCGGCCGAGCGCGCGCCACCGCGACGACGCCGGCGTTGTTGTTCTCCGCGTCGGGGTCTTTCGCGGCCTGCTCAGGGGAGGAGGGGGTGAAGGGGAGGGGGGGAAGAGGAGAGAGGGGAGAGGAGGGTGGCGGGAGGGGGGGGGCAGGGGTGGAGGAGGGGGAGAGAAGAGGAAAAAGAGGGGGAGTGATGATGCAGCGTGCGGCTTCGCACTGGGCGTGTTCAATCCTCAGTGCTGGTGAGCCTGGGCAGAAGGTGGCGCAGTGAGCCTGAGATTCGCCACCTACGCCACCGACGCGAAAGAGAAGGGAAGGGGGATCCAAAATTTTACGTCTGGCTGCATCATTTGGGCCGCGGCGGTCCGAATTGAGAAGACGGGACTGCAGAACGGAAGGAAAACTGCGAAACATATGCGGAAGAGGGAGGAGGAGGATTAGGGGGAGTAGGAGGAGGAGGAGGAGGAGGAGGAGGAGGAGGAGGCGGAAGAGGACGACGACGACGAGGAGGGGGAGGAGGATCACTGGGTAAGCCTCCAGGCCTACAAGCGGGCGGGCCGCCATAGTCAGCCCAGCGAAATTGCTGAAGGATCTGGCTACGGGAAAGCACCTCTGCTTGGGGAGAACCCCAAGTCGTAGCCTGCAGGCGGGAAATGATCGCGTAAGAATGTCATGTCCATTGTGAAAGTCAGAGGCGGCGAGCCTGAGAGGCATCCTCTTCTCCGCCGCGATTGCGCACTGGTTTTCAGCAGAGATGGTGGATGCCGAAATGTTTCCTGATGTGCGGGGGCGCAGCTGGCACACTCTGCGGGTGCCCCGGACGTTGCGCATTTGACGCGGCTGGAGCATAGGGCACACTGCGCGCACACTTGGCACATGTAGAACACGTGGCACACCGGGCGCACCAAGAGTGCCTGGCACGCTTGAGCCTCAGGGGCGGCTGATACGCGCGGCGCGTTTTACACGCGTGGCGCATCCCACCCCTGCGCCCCGCAAGTGGTGTCCGAATTGGTTCCCAGTAGCTGTCCATCCCAAAACGACCGCTGAATTCACCGAGAGTGGGGTACTCCCTGTGCGTTGGGGCGGGCAGCGTGCGCCTGAGAGAACTGTCTTGGTCTCTCCCCTCCCATCCCTGCCCCCTCCCCTTTGGTCTGGACGGGGGGGAGCGGCGACGGATTGGAGCGTCCAAGATAGTCCGAGATGGCTGCAAAAGTTTGACAGGGGTTGGGAGGCCCAACCAGCAGCGTCGCCTTAGGCGAAGCCCAGCTCCAGCTCTGTTGTATCGTAGTAGCGATTGTCCCAGTAGTAGGAGGTCGTCACGGGAGCGGCGGGCCATCTCAAGCGAAGGATGTCTTCGGTCTCGATTTTGAAAGGTACACCTCGCACTGAGGTGTAGTCAGACTTGGGCGGTCGGCGGCATTGAGCGAAGCGGCCGCGGGCACACGTTCGCTTCCACTCACCTGTGTCCCCAGCTCACTGTAGATTCGGGGGGGAGGGGGGGGGGGGGAACGAAACGTGAGTCCGCCGCCTCTATACAGCAGGCACAGCAGCTACTCTGTACAAAAGGGTCGCAAAAAAGGCGGGCCATAAGGAAGGTGGCCCCGCGCGCACGTTGCCTCGCCTCTACCTTACTGTGCATTCGAGTATTCCTCAAGCGGCTGCAGACCGAGATGTCTGGCCAGCCCGATAAGGAGTATAACGCTTTAAATCATGTTTGAAGCACTGCGTACCTCCCATGCCCTGTAGGAGCATTTATCTGTCGATGCCCCCCTTTGTGTGACCGTCCGTGGTCATATCGCGGGTGTCACACCATTGGATACTGTGCACGATTCCTCGCTCCACCATCTGTCGTATCCAGCTAATGTGTCCTAGAAGTGTACACTCAGTCGGCTTCTTCAAGCTTTTGCTCGACAAAGACTTAAAACGGACTCAACACAGATGCTCAGAGAGACCTCGATGATCCGGCCACCCAACTCAAGTATGTCTTTCACATGAGTCGGAATTAACGGCCCTGCGTGGAGCTCGCGCAGAGTCACGATCGTGGGACAGCAGTCCTCCAAGTTGTGGGCTGCTGCGAGTGTCTCTGCTGAATAGCTCGAGCGGACCTGCGAGCGGTGAGACTTGCAACGCGTCGATCAAAAGAGCGACAGGCTTGCCAGATGGCGTGCTTCCGCGCCGTAGCAGGTTTGCCCCGCGAGAACCATGGCCTTTGACTTCGGCATCGGAATATCCACTCAAGCGTCGATAACCTGAGTCGCCGTGCAGGTCAACTTCGCCCGTGGGAGTCATCGCTTGGTAGACGATCTTCTTGGGGCAGGCCTGCAGTTTCCTGGCAATCGCGCTCAGTCGTCGCACCTGCATGTCGGCCGGCCCCTGGGCGCGATGCAAGGAGACAGCATGTGCCATCAACCGCGCCTGGGTGATTAATGCATGCGCCAATGCGCCTCTGAGGCTGACGGGCATGTCTGCAACCATCTTGGAGGCTTGGGCGTCAGCGTCGGCGCCTGTAAACTCAGGATGTTGTATAGGACGGAGCTGTTTGGTGTATTCGTCTTGGTCCAACGTAGCAATGCCGCGCTCATCCTTGGTATATCTCACAGCGCAATTGGTTCGCGTGTAATTGTTGAGTTTACACTTGTCAAACGTGTCCTCCACGCACTGGACAGACTTGTCAATGGTGTCCTCTGTGCCGGCCATATTGAGGCATCAACGTGTTTGGCCGCGGGCCGTTTGCAGCTCGTCTCGAACTCCTCGTCGTAGGACGTGGGCTTGAGTGAGACAGCTCGAGGTGCGTCCTTGGTGCCAGTGACTGGCTTGAGGCGCTGCAAGCAGCGCTTCGACTCGTCGCGGCGCTCGAACCCAGGGAGGGGCTCGAAGAACCGCAGCCGATCCAGGCGGCAGAGTAGAGCACACCACGCGATATCTCACCAGTTGCCTCAGCAGGTTCCCGGTAGGTCAACCCTGTCAGGGAGGCCATGTCGATGTCGAGGGAAGCAATGCTGCATTGCTAATTGCACGCTGCCGCGCTCGCGAGTAGTCTCTGGCTTGGCCGCCGCGCCGTTCCTGAGAGGGCTTCCACGTCGAAGGTTTCGAGGTCCATGCAGCCTCGAAACACTGGGCGCAATCTGATGGTACGTTCCATCTCGCCCTTCTCGTCCTTCGCGAACTTCCATGTGTACACGTACCTCGAAGTCATGATGCTTGACGCATTAGATATATCTTGCAGTTTGAAACACCCGTTGTCAAACCATGTCTTGGGTTCAGTGCACGGGGCTTTGGATACTTTCTCGGGATTCGCCTGGATGTCAACCTTCGCGAGAAGGTCGTCTTCTTTGACGACCGAAGCTCGCTGTGCAGCGGCGCATACATATATATGTATATATATATGTGTGTGTATATATATGCATATACAGACATACATACACACAACTATAAATATTCGCATGGTGGTAACACGGTCGGCATCTAATATCCTGTGCTGTCGTTCGGATAGGACTACCTTTGACATTTCTGCCGTAAAGCAGAGTTCTACATATTGCTCGTTTTCGCATGAGTCCAGCCCGTAACTGCAATCTTCGACCGCGGGGCACAATGGGACATGATTCGTCTCCTCGATGTCGGAGTCGCGTGGGCGCCCCCACTTAGGCAGGTGCCCCCGCTGTCCTTCAGCTACAGCGATCAGCACACAGCTGTCTGAAATCATCTATGCGGAAAGTGTGAAAAAGGTCCTCTAGTGGAGTCGCCTCCAGCACTTTCCGGACATCTGGTAGTTCTGCATGCCGCACTTCCATGATATGGGCCTCGAGGGCAGCCTCCGATTCCTCATATATCGTGGGAAGCTGTCCATCCTCCTGTGGTGGTTCGGCTTCTGGGGCTTCACTTGCGTTTCCGTCCTGTGTCGGTATATCCGCGACGCGAATTCCTCAAACTTTGTAATTTCCTGGTCGACGCCCGCCTGAGGTCTGGTGGACTTCAGGCACTGGGTGATACTTGAATGTGCTGATCCAAGTAAATCGTGAATGTTACGAGCGGCGCCTTCTGCTTCATAATAGCGAAATCCTGGATTCACCTCGTTGCCATAGTGGACCAACGTGCAGCTGTCAGCGTAAGCCACCGGACTTAGCTTGTGGATACTCTTGGCTAACCTAACACAAACTACATTCTCGATGCGGAAGGAGTTTCTGATGAGGTATTGTAAAGCCAGATATACCTCAGGAGTTAGTCGGCTTGCGCTTGTCATCTGCAGCGCCCCCTTCCTGGTCGGGACACAGCCAAATGTCGCAGCAGGTCTCCCCGCAGGTAGACTGGCCACGCGCGTCAACACTGTCCGCAGCGCAGTGTTGTCGGAGCCAATCTCTCTGGCTATCAAAACTTCTATAGAAAGTGAAAGTCGTGCATCGCCGTATTGTGCCTGTACGTCGCGGCTTCCAGCTCGAATGATGACTTGACCCCTGTCGGGATCGATTCTTACGACCGGGAACGGGCCATTCCAGCCTCCCCAGTCGTCCTTCGTGGTTGCGGGGCGCTGGTAATCAACTAAATTTCCCTCGTCGTAGTAGTGCTGACTGGCCATAGTTGTCTTAGTGCGTAATGCTCGATTGGTCTTGGCGACTGCAGCGACCTGCGTGGTAGCTCCCATGCATGCCTTGCGTATCATCTGTTCACGAGAATGATCCGACGTTTCCGTCGGCTGCTCGTGATCCCGGATAGGCAAGTCAGGGAGCATTGCCGGTTGCCGTCGAAACAGGGCGTTGCATGGAGACACATCGGTAGCCAAGGTGAACGCATTGACGGCAAAGAAAGCTTCATGCAGTAGTCATGTGAACACCACAGGTATGTCTAACCTACTGAGTTCAGCTTCCGCGACATGAAGTAGATGGCTCAGCATGCCATTTCTAGCCTCGATCGCGGTCGCGCGTTGTCCACGCGCGCGTATCCTTAGTTCAGCACCCTTTGCCTTAAGGACTGCTTTCGCAGTGTCGTTGTTGAGGGCACCGTCTCCATCGGTGTAGAGTACCTTTGCAGGTGCAAACTGCATCCAGCACCGATGGCACGCATCCAGGATACTGGTCATTGTCTTGTCCGGTGTATCTCCACTCCAGTATCATAGCGAATACCACGATCGATGAACTGGAATGTCTTATGTTCTTCTTTGTAGAAAATGAGGTCACATTCAACTTCTTCGTTGAACTTGCCAGGCAGCGCAGTGGATAACATAGCCGTATGCCCAGGCTTGCCCCAAGCCCTATACTCCCGACGCGTGTCGCAGACAACTTGGATCTGGTTGAGTCTGACGCGCTCCAGACCTTACCTTGGTCATCTGGGGCTCCTTCGCATGGAACCAACGCAACTGTAGCTTCCGCAGCTCGCGCGTCACCACACTTGGATCAAGGCTCCGTAAGTTGGGTAAAGTAAAGTGTACGTCGTACCTTGACCAGTCTGGAAGTCGCGGGCGCACAGCAGGGTTACCCGCAAGTGGCGGTGGAGGTGGATATCCTCCTTGCTGTCGGCCACGTCTGACTGACCTGCGGCAGTCGGATGTGGTCATCCGAACTACCCGATCCACTCGAGGCAGGTTGCCCTGCAGCAGGTTCAGCAGCATGTCTGCCTACTGTAATGTCGTGGCTGCTGGCGCCCGCTGTGGGTCCAGCTCTGTGCTCGTAGCCGCACAAATGGTGGTGCGGCTTGTGCCTCGGGTGGTGGTGCTGCTGATTCGGCCGGAGCTAGTGGTGCCTGTCCGTGACTGTCGAGGAGTTTCCAAGGTTTGGCAAATTTGCATTTGCCAGATACCCGTACATGTCCAAGCATGTTCCCGACGTTCCCAATGGTAGTCTTCCCTATCATACCACCTGCAATGCTTAGGGTGTCTGTCGTGTGCTGGAGATTGCACGCTAACATGATCCGCGCACGCAGGACATCCTAACCCTTCCGAAGGCGGTCTCGTCATCGACCCGTCGGGTTGTCGAAGGATAGCTGGATCGTCCAAATCATATCCCCTCACGTTGATGACTAGCACGGTGGAAGGGATTGCGGTTTACTTGGAATAGATCGCGTGCGATCTGGGCTGCATCGACGAAAAGCGACTGCATCTTTCAAGTCTAATGTGCAGCCATGGACAGTTCTTTGTTACACAACGATGCATGTTGATGATGGCCAATACCTCGCTTTCGTTCAAAAGGTATCAATAGAAGGCGGCGGTTGGCCATGATCTCGGTCGGTTTACGTATCAATGCCCCACGGGAATCACGTAAGCCAGTAGTACATTGATCCATGTTCACTTTGCAACTGCCCTTGCATGTGGCCAATGGTCCATGGTGGTATCTGGTCCACCCAAGCACCCACTGGTTCTCGTAAGTAATACCGTCGAAGGTCGTTTTGACGTATGGCATGTTTCCCCATAACTTGATATGTGGAAGATCTGCTTTGTGGTGTGCATGCGAATTGTCATAGTTGGCTTGGGGGTTGAAATATGAAGGTGCCCCAGTCGTTCTACAGCTGGGTTGTAGCACGACAACACCGACGAAGCACACGTCTAGGCAATGCATCACTGCATCCTGGAAATCCTTGTTTCCAAGGACAATATATATGCGCTTGTCTACGTTTTCCCCGGAAGACAAACCTCGGCTGAATGCCAGCTGCGATGTACCTCTCCACTTCCTCCACATTATGCCAACATGTCAACCTTGTGTCGTCCATAGCATAACGTTGGGATTGTGGAGAATACATATGCGCATGATTCAGCAGGTAGCCCAACAAGTAATGCGCCTAAGGTTTCCTTTTTCATAATTGCTTTCCGTGTCGGAGTCAGGGGGGGCGTCGGTATAGTACGCGCGACATCCGAGACCTTTGAGGTCACCCCCGCAGTCGTCGTGCGTGGCTTGATGCCCGCTTCTTTCACCTTTTTATGTTTTTCCTCGTGTTTGATGCAGGCATCAGTCGGTAGTGCTGTCTGTCGTTCAGCACCTGGTGAACATAGCGTCAGAAGTTCGGGGATCGAGGGGGGCACGCGGCCACGCTCCATCGAAGAGCGAAGGGGGGCGATCGTCATCGACGGCCGCAACTCGCCTTGGGCGTGGTCGCTGGTCCTCTGGTCGGATGAGAACCAGTTCTGGCGGCTCTCAGTATAAACGAACACCAATGTTTGTCACACCACTCGGCAACGGCGCATTGTAATTGTACCCGGTAGGCTGGTCCTGGATCTCGATGTCTTGTATGATCCGATTGTCGCCCACGTTCATCGTGGCCCGTCGTGCGACATGGTCCCATTCAGTCTTTGGAAACTGAAAAATTAAGCCGGGCTCATTTATTCACTCGTGTGTGAATGCTGAGGTGAACAGCACTCGTGTGGTCTCTCTTTGTTTTGTGTAAATCCACTTGATCAATCAATCTCGCGGTCATGATAGCCCATGTTTTGTTGCGCCGTTCTGCCTTCTGGGCGCCTTGCCCATGCCAGTCCAACTCATGCTCAGCAAGTTGGGCAGCTACCCCTGCAGTTTGACACGTGCATCTCCGCGAGTTGGTTGGGATGCGCGCGTCGGTGGTTGCCACTAGCAGATATGATCCGCTAGGCAATGCACTTGGACGGTCGTATTTCAGACCGAGCTGACAGCATCGCATACGCATGACCTGCAAGTCGAAGTCTCCAATGGCATCTAACATGGGACTCTGCTTCCAGAAATAGCCTGGTGGCCCCACAAGTACCTAAAACATACGTAGAGCCTGAGCCTTAGTCATCTGTGTCTGGATGCATTGATAATGTGGCCCTGCCCGCTTCCCAGGCAACCTAACGTACCAGTCAGCGGCCGTTGCCACCCATAGAAATTGATAATCCCCCGAGAGTAGAGCCCTCAGATACTGTGTACCGGTAGAGGTCAGAAGCTCTGCATGTGCGATGCGGCCACATGTAAACGCGAGCTCGGAGTTCAGCGCAAGCTGCCCGCATGTCCTCAATGACAGGTGCACGAGAAAGATAATAATGCGATGAGCGCTCGTTGGCTACGACGGCCACACAGCCGGGCCCACTGCTGCCCTTGGCAGCCGCACAGCCGGGCTTGCCAATGTCCCTGGCGCGCACAGCCGGCGCCCGGGACAAGAATGCAAGCTTCCCCGCGCTAGATGACAGAGCCCGGGTGTTCGACCTGTCGGGGCATGCGCGGGTGGCCGTGGCACGCGCCTGCACCCGCCATTCATCTTCAAACGATGGGGGCGACCAAATGCCCGTGTCATGCTGCGCTGCTGAGCCGCTGCTCGAAATAAGAATATCAAACTTCT
The DNA here is from genome assembly GCA_963575745.1 of Prorocentrum cordatum. Lineage (NCBI taxonomy): Eukaryota > Dinophyceae > Prorocentrales > Prorocentraceae > Prorocentrum > Prorocentrum cordatum. The sequence continues at coordinate 102,216 of CAUYUJ010017382.1, read as the reverse complement.
CAGCGGCATCGTCCCCTCCCGCAGGTGCCCCTGCCTTCGCGTCGGTCGGCGTCCACTCATTGCCGTCCTCGTCGGTGGCCTGATAGAGCTGGGCCTGAGAGTTCCGCAAGGCGAAGTCCTGGTCGGCAGGTGCGGGGATGCCCCCGAAGGACGTGTTCTTCTTCGTTGATGGAGAAGCTGATGCCCTTTGTATCCTGAGACATCATGCATGCGTGGGCATCGATCATAGCAGGTGCCCCCGCACTACTCGAATCAGGTTGCCCCGCGACTGGCTCCGCGCCAGTTGCCTCTTTGACGAGCAGCGGGGCATCCTCGCAGAGAGGGTTGGCCGCAGTAGTAAACGACATCGACCTTTTGCCCTCAGTTGCGGCCCCGCACTCGTCGACTTTGAGCGCCAGGTAACCTGAGGCGCTTCCGTAAAATCAAGTACACTGGCACCCTTCCCAAGGAGGAGCTTGCACATATCAGAGCCGGGGATGGCCGTCTTCTCGCGCCCTTGCTCCAGGATCAGGATAGTCCTCATGTTAGACATGCTCCTCATACCCAGGATAGCAAGGATATTTCCCCCTGAGCCCTCAGCCACGCTAGCAGAGTAGGCATCAAGTCTAGGCGCAGCAGGCGCCCCCGCCGGATCTCCTTCTTCTTTGCGCGAAATCTTGCAGTGCGAGGACTTGTCGCATACAGCGGCACCATGTCCCCCTCCAGACACGTAGAGCCTCTTCGACAGGTTCAGCTTCTTGATATCGTGTCTATGAGAGCGGGGCGCGCGTTCAAACATTTGTGTTGTTTCCAGACCAATGATGTGGATGTTGCTGCCGATGTCCAGAAGGATCGTCAGCCTTCCATCCACCATGGTCCCACTGTTCGCGGCCAGGGCCAATTCAGGGCGTTCTCAGAATATTCCTGGCACTTCAGACAGCGTCGTACCATGCATGCCCTTGCGACGCCTCTGCTCCAACACCCAGTCGTTCCTCGTAAAGACGTGAAAACGTTCATGCATCCGCGGGCCTCCTGCTCCGTAGCGGGGTTCTCCTCAAAAACCCACGCTGTCGGATACTCGCCATGAATGCGAGGGCGCGGTGCTGATGCGAGCGGGAGGGTTCATGAACGTATCCCCGTCAGCGCGCATGCCTATCTGGCCATCTGTGTTTACCATCAACACAGTGCTTAGCATGTCGCACTCGGATATCGCACTGATTGCAACGCTGGCGGGCCAACCGCATTGAGAGGTTGGCCTGCTGCGTCGCGTGGAAACCAGAATCTCCGGGGGCAATTCCCCCATGGATGATGGCACTACCAGGCCGGGGGCCTGTTGAGTCCAATATGAGTCCATAGGGGTAGCCAGATATCCACAGTGAGGAATCTGGCCCAGCACATCTGAGGTGCAACCAGAGCCGCGTGTCAACTGAGACTGATAGAAGTCGTCGGCTGTCGCCCATAGATACGGGTTCTCCGGCTGCGTTCCCACGCGAGGGTTGCCCGTCACCTGGGCATGGCAGTCAGGATATAATGGGAAGTCCACCAGTGGTGCTGCGGGGCGCTCTGCAGCTGTCGGATCGCATGTCGGATGACTGAAAAAGTGCTGGCACGTATCCGTGCGGGTCCGGGACATACTCCCAAGGCGGCGTCCAGCTAGCGATGGGGAGGTCGATGCCGCCCCTGTGCATGCTCTCTGCGGCTTCGCGCATTTGCCGGTGCATCCACCCTTGCTGACCTGCCAAACTCTCGGTCCTCTGCGCAGCGATGCGGTCAGGGAAAGCAGGTTGCCCCGCGTGTGGGCGCGGCGATGCGAAAGGCGATGTCGCCTGCAAAGCCTGGTAGAAGTGCGGCTCCACCCGAATGCTCTGGAGCCTCGCCTGTAGGCTGCCGGTGCCCCCAGCACTCTGTGGAGTCCCAAAGGGAGTTGTGGCCCGACTCATAGATGCAAGGTGTTGGCAGCTGCTGCATCTGGGCGCGCCGCGGATCGTTGGCGCACAGCGTGTCGCTGGGAGTAGTCCCACTCGATGTCATACCAGTTGCGTCCGCACCCTGGGCCTGAATGCATGATCCGTCGGATCCCCCTGCAGGTGTCCCCGCTTGATACCCTTCTTGCATCGAAAATATCGCAGAAATCTCGGCCTCCTGGATAGGCGTCGGTTCGGGGCACTTCACATTGTAGGGGTCTTTTGGAATAGCCCAAGCCTTCAACGATGGTGCATCATTTTGAAATTCGTACAACTCGTCGAAGGTAAGATCAATGTCCATTTATGTCTGCGCGTTGTCTCACAGGTACAAGGGATTGATCCATACATGTCCCACACGGTCACACCTGCACTTATCGTTATGCAGAATGCCTATGAGCTGGACGATGTGAGTCGGGGGAATTCTGTCGTTCCGGCCTGCCGACATAATATCCTTTGCAGAGCGCCAAATAGCAATAGTATAACAAGTTTTCAGACTAACCATAATTAATACTTCGGAGTCGACGCGCAGGCCGGACTGGATTCTGTTGTCACCAGGGGTAAATATGGGCAAACATGAACAAACTGTGTGCCTTGTCTCTTGATGGTGTCGTCGGCACGGCATGGCAGTCCTGTGCGAAGTATATTCTGGATATTTTCCCATTGGGTACCATGGACGAAATAACAAGGTGTACCTGGAATGGTCAAAGCCGCTATCCATATACATAGTGACTCAGGGCATTGTATCCCAGGACTGCTGCGTCCATTACTTGGGCGCATGAAGTATGTATCGCGAGTCTCGGTAGCGAACCTGCACTTCTTGATCGGGAGCCTGTGTTCATGCATTCCAGCGTTGTCGACCATGCCGATCAAGCTCAGCACAGCTAATGCTTGACATGACCAATGGCGGTTGCTGAGACAAGGACGGACAGTCTCCAGGTGTTCGGGGTGGTGACGGTCACACCCCTTCAGGTGGTCACTTGTTAAGCAGCTCCGGGAGCTCCACCCGTCCATCGAATTCGTCGAAAGACGGTATTGCTCTCAGAAACCTATCAGAGAGGTAGTCGTTTTGAAATGGTCTGTGACGAGTAGCAGTAGTAAGCAACTCTGAGCAGCAGCGCTGCTCCTCAGAGGCCAAATCTGGACCATCAACTCTGTCTGCCTTAAGGATCCCCGTCAAGTAGCTCCTCGTACAGATACGTGAGAGCCGAGCGTCTGCGCAGGATGTTGCGTACAACCATACGCGTGCGAGCGTCCTGGTCAGCAATGACGGCAGTACCCTTGATGTCGCACTTCACCGCGATGTATCGATCAGACCCGTCATCAATACGGGGGTGATATGCTGGGTCGGTCTTCATGCGCCTGGCGGTGCGTATACATTCCCAGTGCTGTCGGCATTGAACAGGCATCTCAAGAGTAAGAGCAGGATGCCCAGTGGACCTCTGGTCTTGCTCATCAGTCCGCCCTGCAGACTTGGCTGCTGCCGATGCTGCAGGTGCGCGGGCACCTGCCGATGACGAGGCGGAGCCTGCGGATCCTCTGGGCGACCGATGGGGTCCTTGGAGGGGTACGGATGTCGAAATCCGGACGTTGCTTCTCATTGATGTTGCAGTACTCGTACTTTTTGTCTTTGGGAGCTGCCCCTGATGCCTTTGATGTAGTTGCCAGCAATCTCTGCTCGGTACCGCGATTCGATGAAGAAACATCCCTCGATGATCCCTCCAGTGCCGGCGCCCGGCCAGTCCTGTGTGTCCGGCCAGGTGCAGGGCCGCGTCGTGGTACAGGGTCCTCTGGAGTAGGAGCGCTGGCGCCTTTCAATGCAGCTGCCGCGGCGTCCGCAGCTGGCCCCCTGGATCGACGTCGATCAGCAGGTTGCCCCGCAGGTCGCCGTTGCTTGCTATCTCCAGGATTGGGGTCACCCGGGCTTTTCCTCTTCTTCTGTTGAGGCGGTGGCCAGAGGTGGTCAGGGCCAGTTGACCTGGGAAGGATTGAACAAATATTCAGGCACAATAACAAGCTTATCTGTCTTTGACCTGGTCCTTGTCTTAGGGAGAGGTGCCTTTGGCGTTGCCCCTGCAGGTGCCCATGGCTCATATCGCATGGGACCTCTGTCAGGGTCGAGGTCCTCTCCATCAGGCTTTCTGAGTGCCATATTCCCGATAGTAACCTTGCCCCTCATGGACCGGTTAGATTTAGTGTAGCGCTAAATCTTTTGTCAATCGTAATCCTTGCCCAACCTACAGATCCAGCGCGGTGAGCGACTTCTCTTCCTGGGGAAAGATCCATGTCTTCCGTGACGATGTCCACGGGGTCAATGGGGGTGTCCGTTTCAAAAATGACGCCCGTGACAGTGGAGAGGGAATCAGAGTGATCCGAGCCGTGCCCTGCAGGAGCTGCTGCCGCGGGGTCTACCGCTTCGGCCATGTCTTCAGCTTCGGCATCTTCTTGCTGGTCGTCTTCTTCTGGTTTGGGCAAATCAGGTTCCCCTGCGTTCCAATCGCGGTTGAACATCTGGAAAAATGAACAGGTGAAAGGTTGTTCCATCTCTTCATAGGTTGGGATATTTCTTGGGCTGTAGTAGCTTGTTCGTAGTCACCTTCCGTCAACTGCTCGTCGTATGGCGTTGTATTCGGATCGGCGCAGTGACCCCAGCCATCGCCGTGAGACCGGACCCGCGGTGTCTTGCGGAAGTTGGGGCTCCCTGATGGACGTCTCATGGGGCAGCCGAGCCTGTGGTCGGCATGCTCGAAGCATGCGCAAACAACTCCTCTGTAAAATTCCCGTTCCTCGATGATGGCCCTCTTGGAGACGCGCTTTGCACGGGCTTCTTGCGATTTGACAGCCCCTTACCTGCTTGCGTGAATGACTCTGCCTTCTTCATTTCCATCAACCTTGCGAAGAGAATACCAGCGGCGAGTCTGGTGCTCAGTCCAACCCTTGTTCAACCAGTGTCGCATCGTATCTGTGTCTATGTACTAACGAGGCAATCCAGCAGCCGAGCGGTCAACAAGGCAGTGTGTTTCGTCTTCTGGATATTATTCGCGAGGTCCCCCCCTTCGACGCGGGTGCCCCCGAAAGCGCCCCCTCCTCGGAGGGGCGCCAGAGGTCCACTGCCCTTTCTTTTCTTTTTTTTTTGGGGGGGGGGCCTTGGCTTCCTCGCATCAAGAGGATGAGGGGGCTGAAGGCCGCTGGAGCCAGCGCCGCTGGAGCGCGCGCGCGCGGTCGGGCGAGCCACTGCGGGCCCGACCGCGATGTCCCAGACGCGCGTCATCTCCCCATTCTTCGTCATCGTCGTCGGCGCGATACTTGCGTCTCCAGGCCCCGCGGCTTGCCGATCGCTCCAGGCGGCTCATGGAGCGGCCCGAAGCAAGTACTGAAGTCCTTCGCCGTGGCCGAGCTCGCACTGGGCGCGCTCAGACAGATCGCCCGCATCTCGCGGCTTCCCCCGCAAAGGGTCATCATCACTCAATTTCATGTTTGTCGGATTACCAATAACCCGAGGATAAAGCATCCACTGTACTTCCTCCTCTGTTGCAGGGGCAGTGGCTTCTGAATCCACGGGTGGCGCCGCCATTTCGTCATCTCCTTCGGCGGGCATTTGGAAACTCCAGACAAACTCAGGATCGGCAGGTTGCCCCGCGATGGGCATGCCCAGCCTGTCTGTCAGATCGATCTCATTGTGGCCAGTGAATATCTCCTCGGACAGCTCGCTGGTATAATTCTCGAGGGACATGCTGGCACTCAAACACCTGGCAGCCATGAAGTAAACGACTGCAATTGAGCTGCCGGCAGGGTCGGCCAAAAGTGACCCCAGCCAACATACTGTATCTCCGAATCAGTTTGAGCCAGATGCATCGACGGACCTCTGCCTCTCCCATCGCCCCGAGGGCATTCACGGCGGACATGTTGAGTGCTATGGCAGATGTCGCACTCCATAGTTCGACCGTTCGCACACCCTTCGGAGTGCCCCGACGTCCCTCACCGTTTCCTGATGTATGCCTACGGTTCCTGCCGGCACCCCAGAACATCTCTCCATATTGTGGTCCAGTGAAGGGGCGCTAGAAATGCTAGCATGCCTCTGCCATGCAGTCGCCGGCGTTCACCTTTACCCTTGCCTCGGCCCTTGCCCTTCGCTCTGAGTGTCCGTCGGATAGTGCGCCGTGCCTTGCGAACTTGCTTCTTCATAAATCGCCTCCAAATGCGTTAATGTTTCTGGTGTCCTAGGAGTAACCATTGCGCCTGTTGTTCTTCCGCGAGGTACGTGGGCATGTCGGAGTAGTCCAGGACGGTGGCCTCGTCGCCCGAAGACGCGTCGGCGTCGGTCCCAGAGTCGAAGTCGGACTCATCAGTTTGCCCCGCTGAGCCCATTCGGGTTGTGGCTTGCGCCGGGGCCGCCACATCGGGCGGCCTCCGAAACGTGGCCCAGGAGTCTTGCGACGCCGAGGCCGAACCACCATTCTGAGTCAGTCGTGCGGTGGTCTCTGTTGGTTGCGGATCGTCATTCCAGACGTTATTAGCAGGTTGCGCTGCGTTCGCCTCAACGTGGAAGGTCTCGGCTCGGTGACCGCGACTGAAGATGCCACCAATATTGCCGGGCAGTGTGAGCATATGACCTCATGCGTTCAAGTAAAGAATCAAATTGTTGCTGGCCCCTCGGCACGCGGTGGTTTCACTGTTGCAGGAGTTGCTGTGCACGCGCCGCCCCCACTCCAAGGGCTCCGAAGAAAATGACTGCTAGAATTTTGAGTTGGGGGTGTTAAAGCCTGCCGTTTCAGCTTCATAACGGGCTATCTCGAAGCGTGCCAGAGTCTGGTCGGTTCGTTCTCCCGCATGGACTCGGAAGTCAGTGAGAGCTGTGCCAAAGCTGAGTTGGCGTTCCTCGTCTAAGTTCTCGAACCTTGTACTCAACAGGAACATGATGTAGGTGGCGCCATCGGCCACCTATGTTAACGCCGAAATTGATAACTGCCGGGGGAACTCCCATGGCTATGGTCCGTGTGAGGCCCCCCAAGCCACGCTGCAAGGCTGAGCTCGTTGGGAAGGGCGCCACGTTGCCTGTGGTCACGTTGATCCCGGCATGCACCTCGCGAGCGAATTCGCGGAAAGGTACTTGACCGGACGGGCCCGATTGGGGGCTGGTCGTTCTTGCGTCGTTTCCGCCACGCATATGTACCACCGCACACCCGATAGCAACCCATGTGAGCCCAAATATAGCTATACCAATCCAGTGGCCTCGTAGGTCGTAGTCGGATGTGGTTGGTTGGGGTGTGCGGCGTGCGGTCGTAAGCCTGCGTGGGGGTGGAGGCGGCACAATGTCGTATCGCATGTTTACACGCATCATGTCTTCGAAGAAGTTTCCAATTGGAGTAGGTGGGTGGACTTCAGGAGTGTAGTAGCGCAGGCATGCAGGACGCGAGCAAGAGGCCTCTGCGTAGGCAGAGGTATCACTGCAAATGTCCTTGCTATGTTGCGTAGTTCTATACATTCCTCCGCGCAAACCCACTGCACCCTGATGTTCCACCACGTCAGTAGTCCGCCAGATAGTGCCGTGGATGGTGAGGAGTAGAGCAAAGAGCTGACCACCACCGGCCAGCTCCGCTACCAAGTTTGAAAGGGGCTGGGGGGCCCAACCAGCAGCTTCGCCTTAGGCGGAACCCAGCTCCAGCTCTGTTGTATCGTCGTAGCGATAGTCCCAGTAGTAGGCCGTCGCGGGAGCGACGGGCCATCTCAAGCGAAGGATGTTTTCGGTCTCGATGGCGAATGGTACACCTCGCACTGAGGTGTAGCCAGATTTGGGCGGCCAGCCGCTTTGAGCCAAGCGGCCGCGGGCCCACGTTCGCTTCCACTCACCTGTGTCCTCAGCTCACTGTAGAATGCAAGAGGGTCCCTAGACCACGATGGCCTCCAAGACGGCTCGAGGTAGCGCGAGGTCGCTCAAGATGACTTCTAAAATACTCCAAGAGATCCCAAGACCGCTCCAAGACGGGTCCTAGCGCCCTCGGGGGCTCCGCAAGACGCCCCCAGAAGGCCAAAATCATTCCAACACCTATGACTAATCAAGTGCGTGCGTCTTGTCGCCCGTTCGCTTCCAGTTGCCTCCGAGGCCTGAAGATAGCTCCGAAAGGGTCCACGAGAGACCAAAGCGGGGCCCAAGAGGGATCCAAGACGGGCCCACGAGCGCCCAAGAGCGCACCAAGAGAGCCTCAACAGGCGATTTTGGAGGCTCCAGAGGGGCAACGCTAATTGAGGAGTCCCCCGTGTTTGATCGATGTCCTCCAAGATGATCCAGAAACGGCCTCCCAAGGCTCCCAAGAGAGCCCCAAGAGGCCCCAGACCAGGAGGCCCATCGAGGCTCACAAGACGCCCTTAGAGACATCCCAAGCGACTCCGAGAGGTATCCAAGTATCCTCAGTTCACTGAAGCTCCCCGAGGTATCCAAAATACACCACGTTCCCCGAATAAGGGCAGCTCCCCTGGGCATCGTTCCTGAATGGGTGAGTGGACCCACGCGAAGCTTTAAGGATTGCGTAGCCAAGCGAGGGGGTCTGATCCTGTGAAAAGGGGACGGGGGGAAACGCCACCCCAGAACAAAACCAGGGGGGGGAGCCAGCCGAGACAGGGAACCGCCAAGATCTGGAAAAAACCCTTCCAGCGGCGCGGGGCGCCGTCGGAGGGGGCTCATCCGCGTCACGGCATTCCTCTGGAGAGGGGCGTGCAGAGGGTGGCGGCGCAGGCCTCTCCCCCCTCCCCTGACCTCAACCTGTCCTCCTGGCACATCCCCTCCCCGTCAGCACGCGGCGCATCGGGCGCGCGGCTGCCCCGCGCCACAGGGCTGCTCTGGAAATGTGTGCGTGCGGCGGTTGGTCATGACACTCTGGGCCCAACGGCTGGCGAAATGGGATGTGGCGCGTTCGGCGTGGGCGACCTGCGGGCAGCGCGGTGCGAGCGTGAAAGCGGGAAGGGGAGGCAAACAGTTGCCAGCGGCAGCTTCAAGCCAGAGCGGATCGAAGTGGGTTGACTGACCCCGTTTCGGCGTCCCCGACGGCGCAGCTCTTCTCCGCTGCCGGCGAAGGTCGCCGCGGCACGCGCAGCGGGCGCGGCGGCGGCGGTGGCCGGCGGCGCAGTGTGCGCCGCCGTGGCGGCACCGCTGGCAGGGCGGTCCGCCGCGGCCGTGGTCGCGTTGCGCTCCAGCCTCGCTAGCTCCTGCAGCAACAAGCCCTGTATCCGCCACCGTGCCGCGAAGGAGGGGAAGAAACCCATGACCAATACTGAGTGCGGAAACGTCAGTGTAGATCTTGGTCACCGTCCATCTTGGTCACCGTCGACTCGTGGATCATCCCCGCGAGTCGGCGACGGCCGGCATGGACCATGGATTGGCGTCGAAAGCTCCCGCGACATGGTGGTCATGGTCAGAGTGTTTCTTCCCTCGACTCGAGGCACGAGTTGAAGTGTCCTCAGGCCCCTTCAGCACTGCGCTTTCAGTCCTGAAGATTGAAGATTTTGGGGCGCGGACGCTCAACTGCCCGATTCTCCAGGACGTTCTGCGTGTTGTCAGGTGTCCCCGCGTGACTTTTCCAAAGCCAGCGGGCTCCGAAACGGGCCAAGCGGGCTCCAAGAAGCCCCAAAGAGGGTACACAAGGGGCTCGAGACGGCCCAAGAGTTTTCCAAGACACCCTAGATGACCCCAAGACAGCCCAAGAACGCCTCTTCGGGCTTTCGACGCTCAAAGGCGGCTCAACAGGCCCCCAAGATCGTTCCACTAAGGTCCAAGAGGCCACCGAAAGCGGCCCCAGACGGCCCAAGAGGGCCTACGGCGGCTCAAGAGACTCCCAAGACGGCCCAAGAGGAGCCCAAGAGAGGCCCCAGAGAGGGAGAAAGAACCGACACCTCGAGCCCCCCGCCCCAAGATGACCCCAGAGACGAAGCTCTAGAAAACCCACCAAAGGCTCAAACCACACCCCAAGGCAGCCGCCGGGAGGCTTCCGAGAGACATCTCAAAATATTCCCCACAGGCATACCGGAGGCTTCTGACCTGCAACCCAAGAACGCTGGCCAGGTTAGAGGAACAGTAAAAGGCATAAACATAAACTTTCAGAGGTCCGCGTGGATGTCTTGAATCCTCGCTGGACCCGACCTCTGCCGCGCGGAGCGCGCCATGAGCGCCGCTGGAGGCGCCTCCCTCTAGCGCAGATCCAAGAACTCCGCCTGGGTCTCCGAAAGGTTGTGCTTACGACGCAGACTTGTCTTATTCGAGTGATGGGCCGAAGGCCACCAGATGCTGGCGGCCTTGGAGTACCACGCCGCGGCCAGGTCGAGGTCCCGCGGGGCCCCGCAGTCGCCGAAGTGAAAGCACGTGCCCACCTCGACGGCCGCCGCCTCCACGGCCCAGCTCCTCCCCGTGCCGCAGCAAGTCGCCCGCGAAGAGGGCCCCGGCGGCAGGGTCGTTGCTGCCCA
>CAUYUJ010017382.1:0-91722 GCA_963575745.1 Prorocentrum cordatum | reverse complement strand
TCGCCATCACAAGCGCAGCACATCATAGCATATCGTAGCAAGCATATCGCAGTGCAAGCGATGCGTGAACACGAATCACACATCATAGCGCAACATAACATAGCATACCACCTCATACAACTAGCACTGACAACACTTAGCCTGGCGAAGGGCCCAATGCAGCTGCGAATGCCGCATGGTGGTTGCCGCTCTCAGTGGGGCTCCCTCTGGGGCCGCGAACCGCGCGGGGGGTGCGCCGACATTGGCATGCGGTGGGCTGGGGGGGGGGGGGGGGGCACGTGGACGCGGCCACTGGGGCCTTCGGTGGGGCTCCCTGTGTGGGCAAGACCTTGTCGGGAGTGCCGAAATGTTCACGTTGCGGGCGGGGTGGTGGTGGGTGGGGTGGGGAGGGGGCGTGCAGACGTGGCCGCGGTGGCCTTCGGTGGAGCTCCATATGGGGCTACGGGCCGTGTGAGGGGTGTGCCGAAATTGCGGGGGGGGCTTGTGAACTGTGCCGCAGAGGGCTTCGGTGCATGGGGCAACGAACCGCGCGGGGGTTGCCGAAATTGCGGGGCGGGGTGGGGTGGTGGCGGGGTGTGTGGTGGGGGGCATGTGATTTGCGCCACTGCGGCCTTCGGTGGGGCTCCCTATGCTGCCAAGAACCGCGCGAGGGGCGCGCCGAAATGGGTGGGGGAGCATGCGAACTGTGCCACCGAAACATTCAGTGGAGATCAGTCTGGGGGCGCGAATCGTTTGGGGGCGGGCCAAAATTGGGCGGCGGCGCCGTGCGAGCTGCGCCACTTGGACCTTAGGTGGGGCTCTCTGTGGGGGCACGAAGCGTGTGAGGGGCGTGCTACAATGGATCGGTGGCGCCATGCGAGCTGCGCGGCTTGGACTTGGAGTTGGCCTCCTCATGGGGCACCGGGGCGTGCGAGGGGTGTCCCAAAATTGGGCGGTGGCGCCATGCGAGCTGAGCCACCGTGACCTCAGGAGCTCCCTGTGGGGCCACGAAACGTGCGAGGGGTGTGCCAAAATTGGGCGGTGGCGCCACGCGGGCTGCACCACTGCGACCTTAGGTGTGGTTCGCTATGGGGCCGCGAAGCGCGTGAGGGGTGTGCCAACATGGCGCGGTGGCGCCATGCGAGCTGCGCCGCTTGGACCTTAGGCGGGGCTCCCTGTGGGGCCACGAATCGCGTGGGGTGTGTGCCAAAACGGGTCGGTGGTGCAATGCGAGTTGCACCATTGTGCCTTAGGTGGGGCTCCCGATGGAGCAGCGAAACGTGTGAGGGGCGTGCCAAAATGTGTCGGTGGCGGCATGCGAGTTGCGCCACTTGGGCCTTAGGCGCCCCCCACTGTGGGGCAACGAAACGCGCGAGTTGTGTGCTAAAATAACGCGGTGGCGCAATGCGAGCTGCACAATTTCGACCTTACGTGGGGCCCCGATGGGAGCCACGGGACTTGTGAGGGTGTGCCGAAATAGTGCGGTGGCGTCATGCGAACAGCGCCATTGCGACCTTCGGTGGGGGTCAATGTTGGGCCGCGACCCGTGCGAGGGGTGTGCCGAATGGGGCGGTGGCGCCATGCGAGCTGCATCGCTGCGACCTTAGGTGGGGCACCCGATGGGGCCACGAAGCGCGCGGGGGTGTGCCAAAATGCTGCGGTGGCGGTATGCGAGCTGCGCCACTTGCACATTAGGTGGGGCTCTCTGCGGGGCCACGAAACGCGCGAGGGGTGCGACGACGTGGGCGGCTGTGGGGGGGGGCGATGATGACTGTGACGATGGTGATGAGGAGGGTGTGGGCGGCGATGATGTTGCAGGTGACGATGTTGGCGAATGGTGGGTGATGGTGATGGTGGCGACGATGGCGCTGCTGATGGAGAGGGATGGGGAGCAATTTGGGGAGGAAGGAGGACGCGGGCGCAGCCTGTTCAAAACGACGACCCCGCAACACAGGTTGGTTGGGAATGGCCTGTCGAAGGGCCCAACCACATGCAGCTGCGAGTGCAGCGTTATGGGTACCGCTTCCAGTGGAGCTCACCCTGGGGCCGCGAACCGTGTGAAGGGGCGTGCTGAAATTGGCGCGCGGTGTGCGTTTTTTTGGAGGGGGATGCATGTGGATGTTGCCACTTGCGCCTTCGGCGGGGCTCCCCATGGGGCCACGAAGCCTGTGGTGGGGCGCGCCGCAATGAGCGTGCTGCTGCGGGCGGGGGGGGGGGGGAGCTGCGGACGCGGTCACTGGGGCCTTGGGTGGAGCTTCATATGGGGCCACGAAACGTGCGAGGGGTGCGCCGACATAGCGCAAGGGAACATGTCAACTGTGCCACTGAGGCCTTCTGTGGAGGTCCCTATGGGGCCACGAACCGTGTGAAGGGGTATGCTGACATTGCAGGGGGGGCTAGGTGAGTTGTGTCACTGAACCCTTCGGTGGAGCTCCTTATGGGGCAACGAAGCGTGTGAGGGTTGTGCGGACATGGGGGGGTGGCACTAATTGGCTGTCTTCGGGGCCACGAATTGGCTGTCTTCGGGGCCACTAATTGGCTGTCTTCGGGGCCACTAATTGGCTGTCCTCGGGGCCACTAATTGGCTGTTTCGGGGCCACGAATTTGATGTTTCGGGCCACTAATTGGCTGTTTCGGGGCCAGTCGCTAACTGCCACTAATTGGCTGACTGGTGTTGTGAGGATTTCGAGCGGTGCCATGCGTTTGCTTCTGCACCCCGATGTGAGGTCCATGGCGCTCAGAAGAGTCAAGCATATCAGTGCGATGCGTTTGTTGCCCAAGTTCACTTTGTTTTCTTGCACAGCGCAGTTCCAAGTGATACTCGCCTTCCCCTCGCAATTTTGTTGGAACGGGCCATGGCCCAGCGTGGTTCAGAATCTGGAGGGCAGAATGTATCCGTGGAAGGGCGCTTGCTCCTGAATCACGTTCTTGCCCGTAATTGCGCACCCGGTGGAGGGCTCGAGGTGCGCCAAGTCAAAGGCGACCTTCGCATAACGGGCACAGTGACTATTCTTCCAGTTGAGTGCCAGGGGAGCGCTTCTTCAGCAGATGTACGTCAGAAGCCACTCACTATTATGCTTCAAGCTCAAAGCCCTATCGGCCCACAGGCGTGTCCTCCATTTCCAGAAGAATCTTGGGCCCCTCCACCACCTGAGGCTGCTCCAGGACCAGCGGCTGGCCGCAGCGAAGCTCATGGACAAGGGGAACAGCCAGTCTCTCAGGCTGTACCGAGTGCTGCTGAGTGGGAGGCTGTATCTCAGGAGGCGCCTGCTCTTGAATGTCCGTTCGAGTTGGATTTCAACGACTTCGACTTCGATAGCGCCAGGGGCGTTGACATGGCTGTGGCTGATGGACTGCGTCCGCAGATCTCGGTGGGTGAGGAGGGCGACGCCGCTTCCGCTGGCGCGAGCTCTGTCGGCAATACCCACCTGCCTTCAATTGCCGATCCAGTCGAGGTTGCCGATTCCCCTGAGGCCGCAGACAATACGCCTTCTGAGCCTTCTGGCAGACCCGCTTCGTCTATGCTAAAGCGGATTCTGACAGACCCGCACATGCCCGATGGTCATCGCCAAAGATCCGATGATGTGGAAGATGATCCTTTCGGTGCCCAGCAGCTTGTGTATGCTGAGGAGTTATTGGGCGAACTGACGCAGACGCGCAACTGAAGGCACTTACGTAACTATGGTGATATACTGGATTATGGTGTGATACGCTCGAGTATGGTGGTATTCTTCATTGACTGTTGCTCTGTTGATGTAGTTCATGCCGTGATGTATTTCACTAAATAATTGTCTATGCCAGTACGGTGCACGCCATTCCATGAGTTACTTTATGACGTGATCTACGTTACGCTTGTCTGCGAGAGCTGGGCTGTCAGACACCAGGGGCTGCCACCAGCCTCCAGAGGAGCACTCGTTCAGTATGGTTACCACGTCCGCTGAAATTAACTCGTGCGTCATTGCTTTGTTGGTCTTAGTTCTTCTGTGACTGTGCCCACACTCCACCCAGGACCCCAAGTTCACTGTGTCACAGTACATACTCAAACGTTCACAATACATAATCGTTATCGCAGTACATAAGGGTTCTTAACGTACCGAGTACATAACGCACTACCACAGTTGATCAACCTGCTCTCACATCATATACTCGAATTAGTTGCCGCAGCGCTTTGCAGTAGGCAGTAGGTGTGAGCAGTACCAGATGTACTATGTATCAGCGTTGCATTTACGGCGCTGGTGTGAGCGGCATACGATCATGGTGCGTAGGCAGTATATGGTGTGTATTCCCTGCATGGTGCGTATGTCATATATTTTGAAACGCTTCCGAAATACACGAAGCATTGTCATCCCCGCCTCTCCCCCGTCCATCTCCTCGTTGCCCTTTTGGCACCAACTCTGCCGTCTTGGGGGTGTCGTCTTGGTGGTGCCGTCTTGGTGGAGCCGTCTCGGGGGTCGTCTTGGTGGTGTCGTCTTGGGGGCCGTCTTGGGAGGCCTCTTAATGGCCGTCTTGGGGGAGCCGTCTTGGGGTTATTGTCTCGGGGGTCGTTTTGGTGGCGCATCTTGGGGGCCATCTTGGGAGGGGGGTGTCTTGGGGGTGCAGTCTTGTCTTGGGGTATCGGATTGGGGGGTCCCCCAGTCAAAGCGTTGCCGTTGCCCTGCGATCTGAACGTGTTTCGATGTACCTTGCGCCTTCCGACATTGACAGTGTACCTTCCGACTTCCGACGTCGGGCTGTATAGGCTCTTTAGTGGCACACTTGGACTCGGGTTTTTTGTTCAACAGGATACAGGACTTCCAAGATCAGTCTTTTCTGTGCGCGATGGCATTGACTACCGCCGCGCTCGCCGCCCTTGCCAACCAGAACGGGTTGCCACCACAGGGGCAGGTAGTGGCGGCGGCGGTGCCGCCCCAGACTCGCGGCCGCGCGATGGTCTGCTGTGGGTGCGACGTCCTTTCCACGGACTGGGCATTCCCATAGAACCTGTTGGGGGCCCGTTTGTGTGTCTACCCCCGTGGCTCTCGAGTTTTCTTTCTCCGCATGTTAACCCCCTCCCCCCGTTAAGTAGAGTGGGTGGGCGGGGCGGTGGTCTACCCGCTTCCAGGGCCCCGCTTCGGGTGGTCGGAGGGGGGACTTGAGGAGGGCGGGGAAGAGGGAGGGCGAGGGGGAGGAGAAGGAGGAGGAGGAGGAGGACGACGACGATAACGACGACGACGACGACCACGACCAAGGAGGAGCTGGAGGAGGAGGAGGAGGAGTGGGACGACGTGACGAGGGGGGAGTGAGTTTTGTTTTGGGGCGCCATCTCAAGGAGAAGCCTTTCGGCGCCAACTCAGAGGGTGGCGTTGGCCCTCTATGCCAGGATTGCGTCGGGGAGATCGGGAGGCGTCGCATTTTCAAGGATGTTGACAGCGCTGCGTTGGCCTTTCGTGAATCCCCGACCCTGAAAGAGCAGTGGAAGCGGACCCGCGACCTGTCATCGGATCACCCTTCGGGTTTCAATCAGAGAGTTGCTTCCGCGTTGGGTTCTTCTACTGATATATATGTTGAGTGCCTTTGTCTTAACGCTGCTGAACTGGAGTACCTGTCGAAGAAGAAGAAGAGATCCTTCAAGGTTGCGCCCTTCAACGGGTGGACGCTCGACGGTCGCCCAGAGCAGTGCTATGCCATCATGATAGACCTTCCGTACCATGAGACTGCTGCATACCGCAGGGTGAAGGTGTCTCTCGGCTCGGCTACGGAGCTAGAGATCTTGCACGCGGACCAGCGCTCGGCGCCTTTTCAGTCTCAAGGCTTTCTCCAGTGGCAGATGTGGACAGCTGAGCGGTGCGACGCCATTGGCCACAAACAGCTCCTCGGCACCACCACCCGCGTCTCGCAGATCAAGGGCAAGCAGGACGAGCTGCGCAAGAGGAAGTCTTTGGACTGCTACTCGGAGGCCGAGATGGTGAGGTTCGGCAAGGCGTCCAAGAAAGGCACCCCAGCAGGAGAGGACGACGATGACATGGGAGGTGATGTTGACGACTGGCGGTCGACCGTCACTGGGATGCCTGCTGGGTCCACTGCGAGTGGTTCTGGAGGTCGTGGTTCGGCTGATGCTACGGTTCCGAGGGCCTTCGGCATCCCTACCGACAGCCTCGGCGCCGTGCGTGGCCTCGTGGTTCCGTTCAACTTCGAGTCAGCTGCTCGCTCGACGACCCCCGTGCCAAAGGACCTTCAGCGCTCGCCTTCCCCAGGTAGCCGACCTGGCGGGTCAGCCACTAAACGGGCACCGAGCGTCAACCTGGACGATGCGGCCTCGGCGGCTGCGGGCAGTGCTAAGAAGTGGACGTCCTGCCCCAAAGATCCAAAAGATAAGGCCTTCTACTGGATCCAGGAAAACAATCTGACAGACATCCTTGACGAGAAGTCCCTCGGCAAGGAGAGGTCCGAAGGCAACGACTGCTTGGGCAAGTTGGCGAATAAGAAGGAGCTCAGCGGCGTGTGGAGCATGCTTCGTGATCACATGACCCTCGTAGACATCTGCTGGAAGGTCAAGGCCAGCGCAGTGAACCAGCTCGACAACAGGGGCGAGGCGGCGCACCACGCGACGCTGAAGAAGCACAAGGTGAGGCACCCGTTCCGCATGCAGGACTTCATGACCAAGCGCCTCCTGAGGAAGAGGGCGAAGGCTTTCGAGACTGCGTCGGCGGCCACGTCGCAGAGCGACATCGGCCTGTGCCCCTCCGAACAGCCCAAGCTTCAGGATAATCCGAAAAGGAATGGCGATGAGGAGGGTGAAGAGGAGGAGGAGGAGGAGGAGGGGGGTGGTGATGAGGAGGAGGAGGGGAGGGAGATGGGGAGGAGGAGGAATGGCGGATAATGAGGAGGAGGAGGAGGGGGGATAATGATGATGATGTTGGTGGTGGTGATGATCTTCATCACAATCATCAACATCACCACGATCAACATACCATTGTCATCATCATCACCACCATCAGTACCATGATCATCACCACCATCATCACCACCATCATCACCACCATCAGTACCACGATCACTACCAGCACCACCACCACCATCATCACCATCAGCAGTACCATCACCATCAAACACACCAGCAAGTGATCACCAACATGTACCCAAGAAGCGGAGGTCAGCGCCCCCGCCTCGGAGTCGATCTTGGGCAATCTTAGCCGTCGTGGGGGCTGTGTTGAACCATCTCGGGGCGGGTCGGGGCCAGCATCCATCCATAGGTGGCCCTCTTCCGTTCTCAATCCTGTCGCCGTCTCGGCCCGCGAGGGCATGGGCCCCCCTACCGCGCCCCAGGGGCGGGTGCGCATGCGACCACCGCAGCCTGCTGCGCCGCCGCCTCCGCACCTGCTCGTGGGCAGACCGCCGCACCCCGTGGCGACTTCCAAGTTTCAGGGCGGGCCTCCGCTGTCGTGTACTCAGCCTGCTCCCAGCGCGGCTCCCCCAAGGCCGACCCCCCGACCTCCCGAGCCGCGCGGCGAGGTGCAGCGGGCAGATGGGGTCGCACCCATCAGGCGCCCCCTCGCGATCCACAGCGATGAGGACAGCCGCCAACTGCCAGAGAGTGCCACCGCCACCGACAGCGGTCGCGCTTGCTCCGAAGCCAGCGATGACAGTGTTGGCTCTGCTGACTGCTGGTGGCAAGCCCGATCCTCGGCCGAGCGGCGGTGGACATGACGTGCTCCGCCAGCCCAGGGTCCACGGAATCGACTTCCTCGACCGCAGCGGCAACCTGGTGCACGTGTCGGCCGAAATCGTGGCATGTGCAGAGGAGTGCGACGACCTCTTCGAGGCGCACAGGGCTGCTGAAGAGCGGCACAGACTCGCACAGCAATTGGCAGCAGAAACGTGTGCAGCAAGTGTTGAAGCAGCCGTCGCATGGCAGACCTCTGAGGGAATCGCAGATGGCGCGACGTCGGGCTTGCCAGACGAGGTCAGAGACCAGCTTCGCCACTGGGTACGCAGCA
The DNA here is from genome assembly GCA_963575745.1 of Prorocentrum cordatum. Classification (NCBI taxonomy): domain Eukaryota; class Dinophyceae; order Prorocentrales; family Prorocentraceae; genus Prorocentrum; species Prorocentrum cordatum. Next base: position 83,767 of record CAUYUJ010017382.1, on the reverse strand, counting down.
CGCGGCACCGCCGCTCCAGCTGAACAGGACTGCCAGGGAACAAAAACCTTGACACCATCACATCAATGTTCTCCTCGTCCTCCTCCCTCGCGCTTCCCCCCCCCCTCCCCCGCCTCCTCTTCCTCCTCCTCCTCTGCCTCCTCCTCCCCCTCCTCCTCCTCCTCCTCCTCCTCCTCCTCCTCGCCTGTTCGCCTCATCCCTCCGCCGCCTCCCCCCTCGGGGGGGAGGGGGATTGGCGGGGGAGAGGAGGAAGGGGGGGGGATTGAAGGAGGGAGGAGATGCTCCCTTCATATAAAGACTCGGTAGGGTCCACAACGAACCCTGCATTACCATACTTCTTTGTTTTTGTTTTTCAGTGCTTGCGCCTCGACGCCGCAAGCACCCCCTACGAACAGCGACGTTCCCGTTCGCAACTTCCTCCGCTGTTACTTCGGGTTTCCAGGAGGCCCTGAGACGTTCGGTGGAAACCCATATGGTGCCACGAAGCGTGTGAGGGGTGTGCCAAAATAGGCGCGGTCACACATGCGGTCGTGGCCACTGGTGCCTTCGGTGGACCTCCCTATGAGGCCTCGAAACGTGCGAGGGGTGTGCCACATGTGCGCGGTTACACTTGCGGTTGCTGCCGCTGCCGCATTCGGTGGGGCTCCCGATGGGGCCACGAAGCGTGTGAGGGATGTGCCTAAAGTGGCGCGGTCGCACATGCGGTCGCGACCAGTCGGACATCTGGTGGAGCTCCCTGTGGGGCCGCGGAACGTGTGAGGGGATTGCCAAACTGAGCGCGCCCACGCGTGCGGTCGCGGTCACTTGGGCCTTCGGTGGAGCGTCTAAGGGGGCACGAGACGGTTGAGAGGGGTGTTCCAAACAGAGCGTGGTCACACATGCGGGCACGGCCACTGGGGGCCATCGGTAGCTACGTTTGGTGCCACGAAGCGGGCGGGGAGTGTGCAGCAATGTGGGCGGTCTCACATGCGGTCGCGGCTTCTGGGGCCTTCGCTGGAGCCCCTTATGGTGCCACGAAGCGTGTGAGGGGTGTGCCAACATAGGCGCGGTCACACATGCAGTCGTGGCCACTGGGGCCTTCTGTGGAGCTCCCTATGGGGCGTGGAAGCGTGCGAGGGGTGTGGCAAAATGGGAGTGGTCACGCATGCAGTCGCGGCCGCTGGGGCCTTCGGTGGAGCTCCTCATTGGTCCAGGAGGCGCGTGGGGTGAACCAACGTGTGCGAAAACACGCATGCGGTCGCTGCCACTAGGGCCATCGGTGGAGCCCTATGTGGGTACACGAAGCGTGTGAGGGGTGTGCCAAAATTGCCGCGGTCACACCTGCGGTAGTTGCCATTGGGGGCTCGGTGGGCCCCACTATGGGGCAACGAGGCGCGTGAGTGTTGTCTAACGACCGCGGTCACACATGCGAGCGCTTCCACTGGGGCATTCGGTGGAGCTCCATATGCGGCCGCGAAACGTGCGAGTGGTGCGCCAACATGGGAGCGGTCACACATGCGGTCGCTGCCACTGGGGCATTCGGTCGAGCTAATTGTGGGGCCATGAAACGTGGGGGGTGTGCCAAACTGTGCGCGTGCACACGTGCGAACGCGGCCACTGGCCTTCGGTGGGGCTCCTTGTGGGTCAGCGAAACGTGTGAGGGGTGAGGGGCGTAAATTGGCGCGGTCACGCATGCGGCTGCGGCCGCGACAGCATTCGGTGGACCCCCTATGGGGCCACGGAGCGTGTGATGTGTGCGACAGCATGAGCGCGGTCACACTTGCGATTGCGTCCGCGAAGGCCTTCGGTGCAGCTCAAATTTGGCAACGAAGCATGTGAAGGATGTGTCGCAATGGGCGCGGTCACACATGCGGCCGCTGCCATGGGCGCCTTCGGTGGAGCCCCCTTATGTGGCCGCGAAACGCGTGGCGGGCGTGCCAAGCTGGGCGCGGGCACACATGCGGTCGCTGCCATTGGGGCCTCAAGTGGGGTTCCTTATGGGGCCGCGAAACGTGTGAGGAGTGTGCCAACATGAACGTGATCATACATGCGAACGCTGCCACTTGGGCGTTCGGTGGGGCTCCCACTTGGGCAACGGAACTTGTGAAAGATGTGCCAACTTGGGCGTGGTACACATGCGGTCGCAGCCACTGGGGTCTTCGGTGGGGCTCTGTATGGGGCCGCGAACTGCGTGAAGGATGTGCCAAAAGGGGCGCAGTCACACATGTGGTTGCGGCAACTAGTGCAGTCGGTGGAGCTCCATATGGGGCCAAGAAGCGTGTGAGTGTATGCCTACATGAGCGCGGTCGCACATGCGGCCGCTGCCATTGGCGCCGTCGGTGGAACTCCCTATGGGGCGCGCGAAGCGTGTGAGGGGCGTGCCAGAATTGTCGCGGTCACACGCGCGGTCGCGGCCATTGGGGCCTCCAATGGGCTCCACATGGGGCCGCGAAGCGTGTGAGGGGTGTGTGTCAAAATAAGTGCGGCCACACAAGCGGTCGCGGCCATTGGTGCCTTCGGTGGAACAACCTCTGGGGCCACGAAACGTGTGAGGGGTGTGCAAACATGTGCGCGGTCACACATGCGGTCGCGGCCATTAGGGCCTCCTGTATAACTTCGTATGTTGCCACGGACCGTGTGAGGGGTGTGCTAATTTTGGCGCGGTCACACATGCGGTTGTTGCCACTAGGGCCTTCGGTGGAGCCCCCTCATGTGGCCACGAAACTTGTGAAGGGCGCGCCACAAGTTACGCGGAAACACATGCGGTCGCGGCCACTGGGGCCTTCCGTGGAGCTCATTGTGGGACCAGGAAGCGATGAGGGGCGTACCAAAATGGGCGCGGTCACACATGCGGTCGCTGCCACTGGGACATTTGGTGGAGCTCCCTATTTTGCCACGAAGCGTGTGAAGGTTGTGCCCAAATGGCAGCGGTCACGCATGCGAGCGCGGCCGCTGTGGCCTTCGTGGGGTTCTCCATGGGGCCGCGAAACGTGTGAGGGGCGTGCGTAAAATTACGCGGTCGCACATGCGGTTGCGGCTACCAAGGCCTTCGGCGAAGCTCACCATGGGGCCATGAAGCGTGCGCAGAGTATGTCAAACTGGGCGCGGTCATATATGCGGGCACGGCCACTGTGGCCGTCGGTGGAACTCTATGGCAACGAAACGCACGAAGGATGTGTCCACATGTGCGCTGTCACACATGCGGTCGCGGCCACTGTGGCCTTCGGTGGGGTTCCATATGGGGCCACGGAACGTGTGAGGGGTGCGCGACAATGCGCGCGGTCAAACATGCAATCGCGGCTTCTAAAGATTTCCGTAGGGCTCATCCTGGGGCCACGAAGCGCGCGACGGCTGTCCCAAATTGTGCGCGGTCACGCATGCGGTCACGGCCACTGGGGCCTTCGGTGGATGTCCCTGCGTGGCCACGAAGCGTGTGAGGTGTGTGTGCCAGAATGACACAATCACGCCTGCGGTCGCGGCCACTGGGGCGTTCGGCGGAGCTCCCTGCGGTGCCGCTAAACGGGCGAGGGGTGCGCCAGAATGTGCGCGGTCACACATGCGGCCGCGGCCTGTGGGATCTTCTGTGCAGCTCCTTGTGGGGCAGCGAAACGTGTGCGGGTGTGCCAACGTGGGCGCGGTCATGCATGCGGTCGCGGCAATTCGGGCATTCGGCTGAGCTCCCCATGGGGCCACGAAACGTGTGAGGGGTGTGCCAAACTGTGCGCTGTCACACATGCGGTCGCGGCCACTGGGGCCTTCGGTGGACTAACCTGTGGGGCAACAAAACGTGTGAGGGGTGTGCCAACATGCGCGCGGTCACACATGCGGTCGCGGCCAGTGTGGCCTTCTGTTGGGCCCCCTACAGGGCTCCGAAGCGTGTGCGGGGGGTGTGCCAACAATGTGGCTGCCCAGGCGGTCGCGGCCACTGAGGCTTCCAGTGGAGCTTCCGATGCAACCGCGAAGCGTGCGGGGCGTGCCAAAACGTGTGCGACCACGCAGCATGCGGCCACGGCCACTGGGGCCGTCGGTGGAGCTACCTCTGTGGTCGCGGTACGTGTCAGGGTATGCTAACTCAGCGCAGTCACACATGCGGTGGCGGCCATGGGGGCCTTCGGTGGAGCTCATGGGGTGCCACGAAACGTGTGAGGGGGCGCCAAAATGAACGCGGCCACGCCTGCGGTCGTGGCCACTGGGGCCTTCGGTGGAGCTCCGTGTGGGGCCGACAAACGAGTGAGGGTGTACCAAAATGCGCGCGGTCACACATGCGGTGACAGCTACTAGGGCTTTCGGTGGAGTTCCTATGGGGCTAAGAAGCGTCCGAGAGGTGTCCCAAAACATGCGCGGCCACACATGCGGTCGCGGCAACTGGTGCATTCGGTGGAGCTGCCGATTCTGCCACGCGGCGTGTGGGATGTGTGCCAAACAGTGCGCGGTCACACATGCTGTCGCGGCCATTGGGTGCCTTCTGTGGAGCTCCATATGGGGCCACGAATCGTGTGAGGGGTGTGCTAGATTGAGCGCGGTCGCACACGCGGTCGCGGCCACTGGGGCCTTCGAATGGGTTCCCGATGTGGCCACGAAACGTGTGCGGGTGTGCCAAAGTGAGCGCGGTCATGCATGCGGTCGCGGCCACTGGGGCCTTCGGTGGAGCTCCCTATGTGGCTACGCATCGTGTGAGGGGTGTGCCAACATGTGCGCGGTCACACATGAGGTCGCGGCCACTGGGGCCGTCGGTAGAGCTCATAATGTGGCCACGAAGCGCGCGAAAGGTGTGCCGATGTCAGCGCAGTCACAATTCCGATCGCGGCCACTGGGGCCTTCGGTGGGGCCCCTATGGGGCCACGAAGCGTGTGAAGAGTGCACCAAAACATGCGCGGTCACACATGTGGTCGCGGCCACTAGGGCATTCGGTGGAGCTCCCTATGGGGCAGCGAACATGGTGACTCGTGTGTCAAAGTGATCGCAGTCACACATGCGGTCGCTGTCATTGGGGCCTTCGGTGAAGCCCGTTATGTGGCCACGCAGCGTGTGAGGGGTGTGCAACAATAGGGGGGCGGCCGCACATGCCGTCGCGGCCACCGAGGCCTTCGGTGGAGCTCCTTCTGGAGCCACGAAACGTGTGAGGGGTCGTCCAAACTGGGCGCGGCCGCACATACGGTCGCGGTCACCAGGGCCTTCGGTGGAGCTGCCGATGTGGTCACGAAGCATGTGATGGGTGTGCCACAGTGGGCGCGGTTACACATGTGGTCGCGGCCATTGTGGCCTTAGGTTGAACTCCCTCTGGGGCCAAGAAACGTGTGAGGGGTGAACCAAGATGCGCGCGTTCACACATGCGGTCGCGGCCATTGGGGCCTTCGGTGGAATTCCTTATCTGGCAACGAAACGTGTGAGGGTGTTCCAAAATGCGCGCGGTCGCACAGGCGGCGGCGGCTACTGATGCCTTCGGTGGAGCTCCCCATGGGGCCAAGAAGCGTGTGTCAGTTTTGCCAACATGTGCGCGGCCATAACTGCGGCTGCGGCCAATGGGGCATTCGATGGAACTTCCTCTCTGGGGCCAAGAACCGTGTGAGGGGGGTGCCAACATGAGTGCGGTCACACCTGAGTCGGGGCCATTTGAGCAGTTGGTGGGGCTCTCTATACGGCCACGAAGCGTGTGGATGGGGGTGCCAAAATTGACGCGGTCACACATGCGGTCGCGGCCACTGGTGCATTCGGTGGCGCTCCCTATGCGGCCACGAAGCGTGTGAGGGGTGTGCCAAACATGCGCGCGGTCACACATGCGGTGGCGGCTACTGTGGCCTTCGGTCGGCTCCCTATATGGCCACGAAAGGTGTGGGGGGTGCGCCAACATGTGGGCGGCCACACATGCGGTCGCGGCCATTGGGGCCTTCGGTAGGGCCCCCTATGGGGCCACGAAGCGTGTGAAGGGGTTTCAAACTGGGCGCGGCCACACATGCGGCCGCGGCCACTTGGGCTTTCGGTGGGGCCCCCCATGCTGCCACCAAACGCGTCAGGGGTGTGCCACAATCCGCGCGGGCACAAACATGGTCGCGGCCACTGGGGCTTTCGAAGGGGGCACCGATGAGGCCACGAAACACGTGAGGGGTGTGCCAAAATGAGCGCAGTCACACATGCGGTGGCGGCTACTGGGGCCTTCGGTGGAGCTCCCATATGCCGTAACGAAACGTGTGAGGAGTGTAACAAAATGTGCGCGGCCACACCTGTGGTCGCGGCTACTGGGGCCTTCGGTGGAACTTCCCATGTGGTCACGAAACGGGTGAGGGTGTGCCAAAGATGGTGCAGTCACACATGCAGTCGCGACCAATGGGGCATTCGGTGGAACTCCCTTTGGGGCCACAAAGCGTGTGAGGGGCGTACCAAAATGCGTGCGGTCACACATGCAGTCGCGGTCACCAGGGCCTTCGGTGGAGCTGCCGATGGGGCAACGAAAACTGCGAGGTGTGTGTCAGAATGGGCGCGGTCCCCATGCTGCCGCGGCCACTGGGGGCCGTCGGTGGAGCTCCCTATGGGGCCAAGAAGCGTGTGAGGGGTGTGCCGCAATGGGGCGCGGTCACACATGCGGTCGCGGCCACTGAGGCCTTCGGTGGGGCTCCCTATGAGGCCACGAAGCGCGTGAGGGGTATGCCAGAATGTGCGCAGTCACACATGCGGTCGCGGCCACTAGGGGCTTCGGTGGAGCTCCCAAGGAGGCCACGAAACGTGTGAGGGGTGTGCCACAATGGGCGCGGTCACACATGCGGCCGTGGCGACTGGGGTCTTCGGTGGAGCTCCCTATGGGGCCAAGAGACGTGTGCAGAGAGCAGAGGAGAGCAGTAGGGAGGAGGGAGCAGCGGGCGAAGAGGAGGAGTGAGGTAGCGGGGCGCTGTCTCTTCAAAACGATGACCCAACACCACAGGATGCTCGAGAAAAGCTTCCCAGCCAGGGAACCACGCACGCACATTTCATTGCTGGAAAATTGTTCAGGGAATCAACAGTAGTGCAATAGTAACCGTCTTAATAATAGGCGCCCCCCTTTCGATTATGCAGTGCGCGCCCCCCGTCTGGGTTGTCAAGTCGGCGCCCCCCTCTGGGTTGTCATGCGGGCGCCCCCCTCAGGTCCCGAAGCGCGCGAGGGGCGTGCCAGACTGTGCGGGAGGGGGGGGGGAGGGGGAGGGGTATTCTATTCCCATAACCAAAGTCCAGCGTGGCTCCTTATAGGATCACGAAACGCGCGGCGGTCGTGGCACTATGCCAGGTGGGCCAAATGCTGGGGAAGCCGCATGCGAACAAGGGAAACTGTGGACCACAACGTGTGTGTGGTGTTCCGGAGTGGTGTGGCGTGGACACAGCATGCGGCGTTTCGCGGCTGGGTTTTCGGCATATTCCTCATGGGGCAATGAAACGTGTGAGGGGCGTGCCACAGTGCATGGGGGTGCCGCGTGCGAACACTCACATACAGTGTTTCTGTTGGGGCCCCCTGTGGGGCCTGTGGAGCCACGAGACGTGTGAGGGGTGTGCCAGAATGTGTGAGTGGGGGGGTGCCAGATGCGAGCATTACCATAGTGGCTTTCAGTGGGTGGTGGGCCCCTCGATGAGGCCACAAAGCGTTTGATGGATGTGCCAGCGTTCCAGGGCCCAGGGCGGGGGCCGCCTGCGCTCCATGCCATTGTGATTTGCGCTGTGGTTTCTAGTCCAGGGCGGGTGTACTACAGTCCACATGCGCGGCTCGTTTTCGAAGTAGTGCCGTGCCAATCCGACTTTCCTTTTCCGTATGATTCAGATTCAGATGCATTTCATTCCCCATGAGGATTTCGTGATGGAGTGCTTGACTTTCACACTGACTGGTGACGTCCTGGCGCAGGAGTTCGACCCCGAGGCGCCGTCGCTGCGGAACGGCGGGAGCACGGTGAAGCAGAAGCTCGATTTCGCCATGGAGTTCTTCATCACGGAGGTGCTGTGCTCGTGGATCCAGAGGGAAGCCGCGGCGTCGAACGCAGTGCTCTCGCTCTCCAAGGCAGCGCTGGCGGTGCTGAACCAGGACTTGCGCAGGGTTGACTTCCCTGGAGAGGTGAAGAAGGAAGCTGTGGAGATGAGGTCTGTGATGAAGGTGCTGCGGTCACTGTTCCACTCCGCAGACGATGCCGCCACCTTGGCAAGCAAGCTGGACATGCTGAAGGAGCTGGAGGCCGCGGAGGCGGAGAACACCGATGGCATTGCGGCGTTGGTCATGAGTTCTATGAAGGGCTCGCCTTATTACGCGGACCTTCTGACGCGTCTGTCTGCTTGCCAGCCTGCCTGGGACAAATACGGTACCCAGATCAGTACTTCGCAGGAGTGGTTCGATGGCTTTGATGACTCGGACTCTGTTGAAGACATGCTTTCGGACGCGAACTTCAAGCACACTGCGGAAGTGCTGGCGGCAGAGTACAAGAACATACTATCTTGGCAGACGGCTCCGTTCCGTGAGGGGTCCCTCGAGCCGATCATGTGCTCCGCGAAGAACGCATTGAGGATGGTTTTCAACAACAGTGCATACGGTACCTGGCCCAGTTCGTTAAACCGGCCTTGTGATCCTGCACATCTGGAAGCCGCCCTCACGTCAGCCAAGCAGCTCTTCCCAGCTGATGAAGATTTCGCCAAGTGGCACTTCCAGTTCGAGAAGCAGAAGCAGACCCGCGCCGCCATGGAGAAGCAAGCAGCCTTGAAGGATATCATCAGTGAGGTGACCGCCAGCATCACGAGGGATAAGGAGGTGGCACTGGACGCGCGAGCCCGCCTGGAAGGTGCGCTGAAGAGCAGTGCGAGCAAGCATGGGGACGCTGAGCTGGAGTTGTCGTTGAATCATTTGTTCTGGACATGGTCGGCCATCGTCTTTCAGAACCGAGTGGATGGTAATACTGATTACGTCGCGGATGAGACGTCCTTGACCCTCATCGCAGGGCACCTGAAGCCAGGCGACGTGAAGATATCTAAGAAAGCCGCGCAGTTCTTGTGCGAGTACCGCGCCATGCTCATCGCTGCCGACGCGTTCGATAAGCTCGGCAACTCCATGGAGGAGAAGGCGCTCCACGACCAAGCTTTTCGCCGCATCTCCGACCTCAAGAGCCGTGCCATGGCTGTGAGCGACCTTGCAGAATCAATCAAGGACTCTTCTAAGCAGCACTGGGCTTCATGGGATGCGTCCAATGCGAAGGTGGCCGCCGTGACGGATGACTTGGACAAGGTTTCGAAGCACATCGCAGAGTCCAAGAGGATGGTTGTGGACGACGCCCGTGTTGCTCTCAGCAAGGTCAACAAAGGAGGCGCGAACGGCTTGCACTGGCACGAGAACTTCAAAGGCAAGACCCTCAAAGCGGTTATCAAGTACGGCATGACGCACCTCGTGAACTCCGAGTCCGTGGACCTGGACGCCATGATGAACATGGCAACCCAGCTGGAGAAGGCGACTGCGACGACGACTCCGACGACGACTCCGACGACGACGACGAGGAGGAGAACGAGGAGGAGGAGGAGAAGGAGGAGGAGTAGTAGGAGGAGTAGGAGGAGGACGGATGACGGAGGATCCAAGAGGCCTTCGACGACTACAACTCGATTCTCGATGCCCTCCACCTCGACCCGCCGAGCTCCGACTACAAGCGCAGCGTCCAGCTGGCATTGGACTGGGCTAACGCGACGGAGCTGAACGTTGGTGTCATCAAGAGCCTCGACACCATCACTGACAGCACGCTCTTGTACGATGCCATGCTGAAGCTCGACGGGGACATCAAGAAACGCTGCAAGGTGCTCAAGATGATCGACGTGCTCCACAGCATCGTCTTCAAGAAGGTCGAGTCCGTGCTGGGGTGATCTCGGCGCCCCCTCGTGTCGCGCCGGCGGCCCGCGCCAGGACACATGGCGTGCGAGGGGCGCTCGCGACGTGCAGCGAGCGCTGAGAGAGCGGAGGAAAGGGAGGAGGCGGAGGAGGAGTAGGAGGAGGAGGAGGAGAACGAGGAGGAAGAGGAGGAGGAGGACGAGGAAGAGGACGAGGAGGAGGAGGAGGATGAGGAGAACAAGGAGGAAGAGGACAGGGACGAGGACGAGGACGAGGACGAGGAGGAGGAGGAGGAGGAGGCGGAGGAGGAGGAGTAGGAAAGGAGTGCGTGCGTCGGGGGTCCTGGGAAGTGCGTCGGGGGTCTAGGTAACCTTCACCCTTTTGCCAACTCCCCTCTTTGCTAAACCCCTCCTCCGCCTCCTCCTCCTCCTTCCCCCTCCTCCTTCCCTCCGTTTCTCCTCCTCCTCCTCCTCCTCCTCCTCCTCCTCGTCGCCGTCGTCGTCGGCCTCCTCCTCCTCCTCCTCCTCCTCCTCCCCCTCCTCCTCCTCCTCCTTAGTGGCAGGCCGCAGGCTTGGTGTGACCTTCTGGGAGCGTTCGGGGCATTTACTTCCGCTGGAGGTGATATCTCTTCAGCGCTTCGCGCCTTGCATGGCCAGCATCACTGAACGGAGCGCAGTATACAAGCGCGCGGGCACCCAAACGTGAATCCAATATTATTGGGTGCAAGCACTGTTTGGGGCATATCCAAAGGCCCTCTGGAAACAATTCGAAACTGTACCGTAACATCACTCTCATCACAGCTCTGACCCAACTAACTCTAGCTCAACGTTTGCCCTCCGATTCGCACCCTCGCCCGTGCCCCTGGCCCGCTCGATGGGCCGACGCCTCTGTGAATCGTTTCGTAGCTCTGTCGAAGATGCCGAGTGGCCCCACCGCTGCGGTAATCGTCATTTCCGTGGCTCCTTGCCGCCGACTATAGGGTATGCGAAACGCTTGTAGGTTTCAAATCGAGAGACTTGCGGATGCGCTTTGCGAAATACACAACGAATCAGTCATGCAACTCCACGCGCACGGCTGGCGGCACTGAGAATCACCATGTTTGCGAAAACCAAGATGCATCAAAACACCATGTGTTTTAAGGATGTTAAAAACCATCAAAATAGCATTTTCCTACATATCTTGTTTTGAAGGCCCAGAGGAGGACAGAACCATCATAACCAGGAGTGGTGCTCTTATTGTTTGTCCAAGGCTGATGCGTTCCTGTCGCGGGAACTCTTTTTTTTCGTCGCGCCGCGCGCGTAAAATGTCGCTCGCGCCGTTTTGCCGCGTCTAAATTCATTCGTGGTTACATTGCGTTTCTTATATTCCCCGAGCGCCGCCCCCGCTCCCTCCTCGTTCCGATGGTGCTCCACTTGGCCGCGGCTCACATTGTCGACGCCCATGAAAGTCTCCCCGCGCCTTGGCGCGCAACGCTCTAGCGACGCCGCTGATGTCTCTGATTTTCATGTTCCGATTGTTCACCTCGCGCGTCGACATCTCGCGCCCCCCTCGCATCGCCGGCAGAGGCCCTCCCCAGATGCTCGCTGCACTCTCGCGGCGCGAATTCTGTTGCGCTTTGACGCGGCAGCGACTCGCGCAATACATGGTCCGAATATGTGTCGAGCCTCCTCGTCGCTCGCACGCTCGCCGCCGAGACCGCCGCCGTGCCGCGTCGGCCCATCGACCCCCGCCCTCGTCGCCAATGCCATGCGCGCTTGTGCTATTTCTCGACCGCGCTCTTCATCTTCGCCGCGCATTCAATGCAAAACCCCGGCCTCATTCTCCTCTGAAGCTCGCACTTTGCGAGCGCCTTTACCAGCGGCCCCCGCCGGGCCGCTCGCGCCGGTCACACGGCATATTTCCGCCGCCCACTCATCCCAATCCACGCGCCCCCCCTCGGAGCACCTGCAACGGCCTCTCCGCGCCGGCAACGGCGGTTTCGCGGCGCGGCCGCCCATCGGAAGGCCGAGTTTCTCGCCTTCGCGCACGCGCGGTGGTGGCGGCACTCGACGCTCAACGCGCTTAGTGACCTCTGCCAAGGTCCGCAGATATCGCCGCGCCCGCGGCCCGCCCCCGCACGGCGCGCGCCGTCGCTGCCGACGACGGCGCGATCGTGAACTGCGCGCGTTTCACACCCAGCGCTGGGCGCCTTTGACAATGGCCCGAGAACCGCCAGCGCCCATTCGGCGCGAAGACTGGATGCAACCCTGGCCCATGGCCTGCGAGACGCCAGTCCTGCGCGCGCGAACCCAGCATCGCGACTCTCGGCAAATGCAACAACGCCTTCAAGCGTTCGCCGCGGCAGATGCAACGACGCCTTTTAGCCTTCGCCCCCGCGACCTCGCTCTCGCAAACAGGAGGGGAAACACGAAAGAGACGCGCACAAACCAAGTTGCTGCGCGCCCCGCGGAACCAGTTTTTCGCCCTGTCCAGGCGGCCCTCCAGCGCGACGGGCGCGCCCTTCGCAGACGGGGGCCGGGGGCCCGCCCTGCCTAGAGGCTGGCGCTTCTTATGTTAGTTAAGATAGCGATAAATACCTTAAACAACTTGGCCTACTTACCGTTGCTATATAGACCTAAACTTACTAAGTTCCTTACTGCTTTACTTAGGGTGGCATGTGCAAGTTACTTAGGTGATGCTTGACACTACCACTACCTTTGTCAAAGGAGGAGGGCGAGGAGGAGGAGGAGGCGCAGGCAGAAGGAGGAAAGAAAGAGAAGGAGGGGGAGCACGCAGAATAACGCGCGGGGGAAGCTGTCGTATACCCCAAGAAGGGAGTGGATAGAGGAGGAATCGTCGTCGTCGGAAGGGCGCGGGCGAGGAGGGCGCGCAAGGAGGAAAAGGAGGAGGCGAATGAGGAGAATGAGGATAAGGAGGGGGCGGAGGAGGAGGAAGGGGAGGAGGAGAAGGAGGAGGAGGAGGACGAGGACCAGCAGAATAGCCAGAAACATATTGAATGCCTCTCGGATGTCTCTTGGAAGCCTTTTTGAAGCCTCTTCGGGCGTCTTGGGATCTCTTGGCGGTCAAGGGGGGCTGTTGGGCGTCTCGTGTGCTTCGGGGGGGCCTCGAACTCCCCCGAGGTCCGCTCCGTGTCCTCGACGAGGACGAGGGCGAGGGCGAGGGCGAGGAGGGCGGGGGAGGCCCGAGAGGGGGCCGGATGGGGGGGGCCCGAGGCGGGCCCCGAGGGGGGGCCTGACCCCCCGGAGGTCCGCTCCGCGCCGTCGACGAGGACGAGGACGAGGACGACGAGGACGGGGGGGCCCGAGGGGGGGGCCCAAGAGAGGGCCCGAGGGGGGGCCGACCCCCCTCAGGTCCGCCGCGCGCCGTCGACGAGGACGACGAGGACGAGGACTAGGACGAGGACGACGAGGACGGGGGGGCCCGGAGGGGGGGCCCCAAGAGAGGGCCCGAGGGGGTGCCCGACGCGCCCGAGGTCCGCCCCGCGCCGTCGACGAGGACGAGGGCGAGGACGAAGGTCCCCGACCCCCCCGAGGTACGCAACGCGCCGTCGACGAGGACGAGGACAAGGACGAGGACGAGGACAAGGACGACGAGGACGGGGGAGGCCCGAGGGGTGCCCCGGGGGGGTCCCGACCCCCCCCCGAGGTCCGCCCCGTGCCATCGACGAGGACGAGGGCGAGGGCGAGGGCCCCCCCCCCGAGGTCCGCCCTGTGCCGTCGACCACGACGAGGACGAGGACGAGGACGACGAGGGCGGCGGGGGGGCCGAGGGGCGCCCCGATGGGGGGGCCCGAGCGGGGCCCGGGGGGGGCCCGAGGGGGGCCCCGGGGGGGGGGGCCGAGGGGTCGGGGCGGAGGGGTTGAAGGGGGAAGCGCTCTGGGCCACCTACGCCCAGAGGGCTGGTGGGACGTACCACGTATGAGTACTACAAGTGCCGCAAATCCCACACCATGTTCTCTTTGTTTGGTGCATTATTGCTATCTTGATGGTGCATTATGTTTTCATGGGAATCCAGCCTCCAGGATCTAGGGCGCCCACGCCGTCCAAGACGGCTTAGACGGCCCCGCACATCGTCCCAAGACAACGCACGAGGCCCCTAAAAAGGTCCCAGCACAACTCAAAAGGGCATCAAAACGGCCCAAGAGGCGCGCAAGATAGCTCAAAAGGCTCCAAGAGGGGCCCAGGATGGAGAACCCGCACAACTATTTCGAGCCCTCCACCCCAGAAAGAGCCCCGAGACGGCGAGCAGGCCGCCAAGAAACCCCCATCGGAGGCCCACAGACGCTCCAAAAAAGGCCCCCAACAGGCCCCCGGAAGGCGCCACCGCCACCTCCAAGAGGCTTGCCACGAGCCACGAACGCCACCAGAGCGGAGAATTAAGAGGGCGGCAAATGTGGCGCGCGCCTGTAGAATCTTAGAATCTTCTACGGCGTGCGAACGCGTACGCGGTACCCCGAGGAACCACGCCACATCCGCCGACCAGGGTACCCCCCCCCCCCTTTCTGGAGCCCACAAATGTACGAACAAAAACGCGTGGAAATGGCGGCGCTCATGGCGATGGGGTCGGCTCGTCCGTCGCACCTGCTGGGCGCCTCCGCGCTGGCGGTGACTCCCCCATGGCCGCCCTGGCGTTGGCCTTCGCCATCCACTTGGCGAAACGGCTGGCTCGCATCGCCGCCGCCTTCTGAGCAGTCCTCTCGGCAATCATGCGACCCATAAGCGCCTGCGGGAATGCCTTGTGCTTGAGCTTCTCCTTGCTGGCGAGGATGGTGGCCTGGGTCTGACTGGACGCCTTCGCAATGGAATTGGTCGTATCATGCTCGGTCTTGGCGGACATGGTGTCGCCGCGGGTCTGGAGCGCATCGATCCCTGTCTTGATGATGTGGGCCTTCTCGTTGCACAACCTGATGACGCGATCCTTCTCGGTGATGGTGCGCGTCTTCTTTGGAGCGCCCCTTCTCCTTGGCGAGCTGGAGCCTGCGCCTGATCTCCTGTGCTCTAGCCTTGGGGCATCTGCGCGGACTGAGGCTGGATGCGCCGTGTCGGGCGCAGCGAAATGATGCGGAACGCGCTCGAGCCCAAAACAGCTACGGCGGATGCACAAGAAGAGGTGGATGGAGGGCCCCGTCGGCGAACCACCAGGCGCAGCACGCCCATGCCCACGCTGAGACGCCATAGCCAAGTCTGCGGCGAAACCCGATGGATGGCGACGACGTCGGCATCGCAACGCCTGCGTGAAGCCCTATAGCGAAACTCTACTTTCGGAACGCGGCCACGGCCGACCCTACAACGAAACGCCAAGTCAGAGGATGCGCGAGAAGGATGGGCATGGGGAGAACGATGAGGAGGCTGAAGAGGCTGAGAAGGAGGAGGAGGCCCGAGAACCGCCAGCGCCCATTCGGCGCGAAGACTGGATGCAACCCTGGCCCATGGCCTGCGAGACGCCAGTCCTGCGCGCGAGAACCCAGCATCGCGACTCTCGGCAAATGCAACAACGCCTTCAAGCTATCGCCGCGGCAGATGCAACGACGCCTTTTAGCCTTCGCCCCCGCGACCTCGTTCTCGCAAACAGGAGGGAAAAAACGAAAGAGACACGCACAAACCAAGTTGCTGCGCGCCCCGCGGAACTAGTTTTTCGCCCTGTCCAGGCGGCCCTCCAGCGCGACGGGCGCGCCCTTCGCAGACGGGGACCGGGGGCCCGCCCTGCCTAGAGGCTGGCGCTTATTATGTTAGTTAAGATAGCGATAAATACCTCAAACAACTTGGCCTACTTACCGTTGCTATAGACCTGAACTTACTAAGTTCCTTACTGCTTTACTTAGGGTGGCATGTGCAAGTTACTTAGGGGATACTTGACACTACCACTACCTTTGTCAAAGGAGGAGGGCGAGGAGGAGGAGGAGGAGGTGCAGGCAGAAGGAGGAGAGAAAGAAAAGGAGGGGGAGCATGCAGAATAACGTGCGGAGGAAGCTGTCAGATACCCCAAGAAGGGAGAGGATAGAGGAGGAATCGTCGTCGTCGGAAGGGCGCGGACGAGGAGGGCGCGCAAGGAGGAGAAGGAGGAGGCGAATGAGGAGAAGGAGGATAAGGAGGGGACGGAGGAGGAGGAAGGGGAGGAGGAAAAGGAGGAGGAGGAGGACGAGGACCAGCAGAATAGCCAGAAACATCTTGAATGCCTCTCGGATGTCTCTTGGAAGCCTTTTGGAGGCCACTTCGGGCGTCTTGGGATCGCTTGGCGGTCAAGGGGGGCTGTTGGGCGTCTCGTGTGCTTCGGGGGGGCCTCGAACTCCCCCGAGGTCCACTCCGTGCCCTCGACGAGGACGAGGACGAGGACGACGACGACGAGGACAGGGGAGGCCCGAGAGGGGGCCCCGAGGGGAGGGCCCGAGGCGGGCCCCGAGGGGGGGCCCGACCCCCCGGAGGTCCGCTCCGTGCCGTCGACGAGGACGAGGACGAGGACGACGAGGACGGGGGGCCCGAGGGGGGCCCCAAGAGAGGGCCCGAGGGGGGGCCGACCCCTCCCCGAGGTCCGCCGCGTGCCGTCGACGAGGACGACGAGGACGAGGACTAGGACGAGGACGACGAGGACGGGGGGGCCCGGAGGGGGGCCCCAAGAGAGGGCCCGAGGGGGTGCCCGACACACCCGAGGTCCGCCCCGCGCCGTCGACGAGGACGAGGACGAGGACGAAGGTCCCCGACCCCCCCGAGGTCCGCAACGTGCCGTCGACGAGGACGAGGACAAGGACGAGGACGAGGACAAGGACGACGAGGACGGGGGAGGCCCGAGGGGTGCCCCGAGGGGGGTCCCGACCCCTCCCCGAGGTCCGCCCCGTGCCATCGACGAGGACGAGGACGAGGACGAGGGCCCCCCCCTGAGATCCGCCCTGTGCCGTCGACCACGACGAGGACGAGGACGAGGACGACGAGGGCGGGGGGGGCCCGAGGGGGGCCCCGGGGGGGGGGCCCGAGGGGTCGGGGCGGAGGGGTTGAAGGGGGAAGCGCTCTGAGCCACCTACGCCCAGAGGGCTGGTGGGACGTACCACGTATGAGTACTACAAGTGCCGCAAATCCAACACCATGTTCTCTTTGTTTGGTGCCTTATTGCTATCTTGATGGTGTATTATGTTTTCTTGGGAATCCGAATCAGCATGCTACCTTGAAAGATAAGATCACCAGAAACGTGTTATAGTTAAAGGTACCATGGTATATTCAAATATACCAGTCTACATTGTTGACATCGTTATCTGGGCATTCGAAATCCCAGGATAACATAATGTAACATTAGGATAACAATAACGTAACAACAACATGGTGTTATACGTGCGGCACTTGTAGTACTTATGCGTGGTACGTCCCACCAGCCCTCTGGGCGTAGGTGGTTTAGAGCGGTTCCCCCATTCCACCCCTCCGCCCCGATCCCTCGGGGTCCCCCTCGGGCCCCCTCTCGAGGCCCCCCTCGGGCCCTCCCGTCCTCGTTGTTTTCGTCTTCGCCCTTGTCGTCGTCGACGGCACGGGCAGACCTCGGGGGGTCGGGGCCCCTCGTCCTCGTCCTCGTCGACGGCACGGGGCGGACCTTGGGGGGGTCGGGGGCCCTCGTCCTCGTCCTCGCCCTCGTCGGCGGCACGGGGCGGACCTCGGGGGGGGTCGGGGGCCCCCTCGGGCCCCCTTCTGCCCTCCCCTGTCTTCGTCGTCCTCGTTCTCGTCCTCGTCGTCGTCGACGGCACGGGGCGGACCTTCAGGGGGGGGGGATCGGGGCCCCTCGTCCTCGTCCTCGTCGTCGTCGACGGCACGGGGCGGACCCCCCCTCGGGGCCCCCTGTCCGCCCCCCCCCGTCCTCGTCGTCGTCGTCCTCGTCCCCGCCGTCGTCGACGGCACGTGGCGGACCTCGGGGGGGGGGGCTCGGGGCCCCTCGTTCTCGTCCTCGTCCTCGTCCTCGTCGACGGCACGGGGCGGACCTCGGAGGGGGGTCGGGTCCCCCCTCGGGGCACCCCTCGGGCATCCCCCGTCCTCGTCGTCCTCGTCCTCGTCCTCGTCCTCGTCGACGGCACGGGGCGGACCTCGGGGGGGGGTCGCGCCCCCCTCGGGGCCCCCCTCGGGCCTCCCCCGTCCTCGTCGTCCTCGTCCTCGTCCTCGTCCTCGTCGACGGCACGGGGCGGACCTCGGGGGGGCCGAGGCCCCCCCGAAGCACCCAAGACGCCCAATACCCCCCCGCGACCGCCAGGAACCCCCCCAATCCTCCCGAAGAGGTCCCCAAAAGGCTTCCAAAGGACATCCGAGAGGCATTCAAGATGTTTCTGGCTATTCTGCTGGTTCTCGTCCTCCTTCCTTATGATCTTCTTTCTTATCCTCCTTCTTCTCCTCCTCCTCCTCCTCCTCCTCATCCTCCCCTTCCTCCTCCTCCGCCTCCTCCTCCCCCTCCTCCTCCTCCTGCTCCTTCCCCTCCTTCTCCTCCTTCCTCTCATGATCCACCTTCTCCTCCTTTTCCTCCTTGTTCGCCCTCCTCGTCCTCGCCTTTCCAATGACGACGATGCCTCCTCCATCCTCCCCCTCTTGGGGTAAATGACAGCTTCCCCCGCATGTGGTTATTCTGCCTGCCCCACGTTTCCCGGATGACCTCAACTCCCCTGGACATCGTTTCTGGATGGGCTGGTGGGGATGCGCGAACCGTCAACAATTAGATAGGGAAGCCGATTCCAGGCGCGCGAGTCGCGGAGGGGGCTGCGTGGAGCGTAAGATTCAGTTATGCAGAAGCGCTAGCAATAAGGGCTAAGCTACTTAATACTGAGCACGACTAAGTTACTTAGTGTTACTTCATAAAGTAGCGGAGTTCGCTGCCCAAAAGAAGACACATACTAATAATACGAACCACAAGTGTTGTTACAACACCAAGCAAGCCCTTAAATCACTTACAGGGTTATTACACAACTTGCGCCACTTGCACCACAAGAACAATAACTTCAGCCCAGCCACAACTAGTCCTCAAGTAGCACAAGAAGCTCCAGCCTCTAAGTGGCGGGCTGGCGCAGTCTTTGCCGCGGTACCCGGGGCACCGCGCCGCGTCCTCCACAGTGCGTGGCCGCTTCTGTTCCCCCCCAAGGCACGAGCGATCTCTCGCTGAGACCCAGAGCACCTGCTTCCCTCTCCTTTTTCGCCCACCGCGCGGCTCTCCGCTGCCCGGCGCGGCATCCAATGTCCCGATTCGCATCCATTGCGACGCCTTCGACATAATGTCTTTTCAATGACCGCGCGTCTTCCGGCGGCGGCGCAGCGAATGCCCCTTCCTCGCGCTCTTCGTGGCGAGCCTGAGAACTCCATCCCGCTAGTTTGACAGATCGCACCTGCGTTCTCTGCGTCGAACGTCGCCGCGCTGCGCCGCGCTGTTCGCGCGCGGCCGAGGCGAACCCCGCGGCCCTCCATGCGCGCGTTCTCTCGACGCTCTTCCCTTAAACTCACGCTGCGCACCAAGGATACAATCGCCCTGGTCCTCCACGAGCACGCGCCCCGTCAATTCCGCCATCCCCAGCACTGGCTAACCTCCTTGAACTCCAAAGAAAATGCGGTGCCCGCCGGCGGCTCCATCCGATGGTGGCCTCCGAAGAAAAACGCGCTCGCGCCCGCGAGCGGCCTGTCCGCGCCGCCCGCCCTCGCGTCGCTCGCTGCTGAGATGCACGACCGCAGATGCGAATCGATCTCAGCAAGGGAATTCGCACTCGCCATGCCCACCTGGTCGATAAACCAGCCATCCCCACTGCGACAATCGTTGATCGGCCATTTCCTTGCTGGTCTTCTTCCTCGAGTCTGCGCACCCGTCGCCCCCGGCAACCTGCCCCTTCGTCTCCGGCGCGCCCGCGCCAAGCGCGCCGCGGGTCGCGCTCTCGATGGCCGACGCGCTCGCGGCCTGCAACGCTGCCGCCTAGAAATCCCGGACGCGCGCCCACCCCATCTACTCCTCGACCAGTTACTTCCAGACCTTCTCCACGATGAAGCTCTCCCCAATCCCGAGGCCCCGCGCAGCGCCCGCGCGTCGGCGCGCCCCTGGCGCGGATTCCCCACCCCTCGCAAGGGCCGAAAATTCCTGCGCCAAGGCCCGATCGGCCACCCTCTCCACGACGCGACGTCGACAGGCGATCAGCGGGCCATCCGCTGGCCCGATGTTCCACCCGCGCTCGCTGGGCGCCGCTGCCCTGTTCCCCACCGCAAGCTGCGGGTCGGACCACTTCCCCCGCGCCGTCTCTTCTTGGGCCCTCGCCGCCGCGGCCGCCGCCTGCGCTGCGGCGCCACCCCGCTTCAACCCGCCCCCCCCGCCCGCGCTGCCGCCGTTTCGCGACCTTCCAACTCGTGCCCGTCCCGGCCATCGCTCCCCGGCCCCCCCCCTCCTCGCCATCCACGTCCGCGCCCGTCCGTCCGCCTCGCGGGCGCGCCCTGGACGCGCGTCTTCTGCCTGGTGGCCGGAAACTCCCGGCCCTAGGTCTTCGTCGTCGCGCAGCCTGTCGGTAGGCTTCGCGACGCCGTCGTCTGCGACTAGACGCAGGTCCGCCGCGCCCATCAAATTCTGAACGCGCCTCTTCGCCCCCCCAGACAGCATGCCTCTCCAGCCGCTCCATCGACGCATCCGCCCGCGGCGTCTGCGCTCTGCGGAAACCCCGCAGACGCGGCGCTACGCGCGCCACGCCTTCTCGCGAGATAACTGATCGAAAGTACGCCATTGGCAAGATCTCATACCCCCCCCGCCCCGTGCTTCGGCTGCGGCGCCTCATGCAAACTCTGATTAATCGGGCACTTATTCCGCGCCAAAACCCACGTTCGTCTTGAGATTGCCATCTCGGCGCCCGCGCGGCTCGCCCGCCGCGCCCCGCCGCGCTGCCCACTTCCGCCGCGAACTGCCCTTCGCATGACACGCCGCGTTCGCGGGCCGGCACTTCCTCGAGGCCTGCGCCGCGAACCTCCTGCGCGCCCAACGGCGGCAGCGCCGCCTGGAACCCATGGCCGGCAGCTGCCGCGAGCCCCCGCTCGCTGCGGGGGCGGGCCGCCAGCCCCAAGCGCCATCGTCGCAGAAACGCACGCGGCGATGACACAGCAAGGCCGGGCGCCCCGAGCTCGCCCGCGGGGCGCGCGCTGCGCGCTCGCGTGCTTTGAAAGGAGCGACGCTTCTAGGGGCGCCCCCGCCGACCCGCCCCCAAGAACCCCGCGCGGCCGCGGCCGCGCCATCTCCGTCTCCGGGAAAACGCTCGCCCACATGTCGCGCGCAGATTGCCCCGCGAAGTTATCGGCGAGGCCCCGGATCGAGTCCGCGCGAAAACGCAACAATTCGCGCGCAATCCAAACTGGCCGCTTTCCCCCCCTGCACGCGGCGCAGGCGGAGCTTGCAAGGCGCGGGGGAACCTCGGTCCGACGTCGACGTGGGCGAATGGGCCCTGGGCCCCGGAATGCTCGCGCGCGGAAAAACCGCGCGGGGAAGCGCTCCGACGAAGGACCCTCTCCTGCGATGACGCAGGAGACCTCCGCGGACGATGGCCGGTCGCGCGCGCGAGGGTCGCAATCGGCGGCCCTGGGCAATATTGGCGCACGCTGGGGCGGGCAGCCCAGAACGCGGCTATGCTCGGCTGCGGCCCCCTGAACAGCGTCGCGCACGCGCGCGTGGGGATGGCGCCCGACAAGGGCGCCGACGTTGACGGTCGCGCGCGACGGCGGCGGGGCCCCTCCGACCCGCGGGCGCCGGGGCGGGGCGCGGCTGCATGTCGAGGAACTGTCGAAAAAATGCAACGCCGAATTGCAGGAACGCCGCCGAACGGAAATCCGCGGCAGGCGCGCTGCCGTAGACGCATAGTTGCGCGCGTCGATCGAGGCTTCCTTGCGCCGGCGTGAAGACAGCGCGCTCGGCCGCGGAGAACGCGCGCAGGAGGCCCGCGGCCAGGCGAACTCATCTCGAGGGCTCTTCGATGAATCCGGCGCACTTCGATGAAGGCTGCGAAAATTAGCGCGGCGTTGCTCGACCGGATATTCGACTTGACCCAGAGACGTGCCCCCGCGGAGGAGCGCCTCGAGAAATGGCGAAGCAGCGGCCATGGGCGGCGCGTGCGCCAGGGGGCCAAGACGACAGCGCCAGATTTCAGCTCGAGCGCGGCACCCTTTCGCGCCCGCGCGCGCCTGCTCGGGAACGGGCGCGTGGCCCTGCAATGCGGGCGCCAATTCGAAGCGCCCCCGCGGGCGAGACGGCGAAAGGCGGCGCGGAATTGCCCGCGCGAGCGTCAAGCACGCTGCAGCGAGGGGGCCGCGACGAAAGCCTCGTGAAGATGTCGGATGACCACGCGGTCCAGCTCGAAACCACGGCCGATGCTGGCCGCGAGCGACTGCGCCGTCGACGGCTGGGGACGGGGCCGGGGGGGCCGGTCTGCAGCACCGCTCGACCGCGCGTGCTGGCCGCGAAGGCGCTTGAGAAACAAGGCGCGACGTCGCAGCCTCTCGCTTCGCGCGAGCGACGAGCGAAACGGGCCTGTTGGAGAGCGGCAGCATTCACTGGGTGGGCTATGCGATAGCAGCGCGCTCGCCGCCCTTGGGCGATGGGGCGAAATCTGCGACCGCCGCCCCGCGCGGATGCAGCGCGGCCTAGTCATCTGCGCCCCCCGCCCAGCGGGCGCGGCCCCTCGCGCGTCGGAGGCAGGGGGCGCCGGGCTGAAGATGGCGAGCGCGAGGAACGGCGCCCGCGAGCAGCGCGTAGATAAGACGCACCACGCGGCAAACAGAGGCGGCAGAAGTCGGCGGAATAATCCCGCGGCGCAAGCCTGCATCCGCGGGGGCGCGCGCGCAGCGAGCGCGCAGCGCCGGCCCCTTCTCCGCGGGGGCAGGCGGCTCGAACTGCCGCGAGAACTCGCGCGGCCCGGGAGGGGCGCCGCCCGGGCAGGCGTCGGCGATGGGGCGCGGCGGGCGAAAGGCCGCGCGAGAGATGCACGCAGAGTCGGCTACGCGAGCGACGATAATCACGCAGTTTTCCTCGGCGCACCGCCGCCGCGGTCTGTGCGGGCGACGCACCGAGCAAACGCTGCCACCCGCGCGTGACGCCCTGCATTTGCACGACGGCGTCGAGCAACGAAACTGGCCGCGGTTGCTGGACAGGCAGAAAGAGTCGCCAGGCGATGCTTTGGAGCAGCGAGCCGCACTGCAAACAGGCAAGCGCGAGCTATCTGGCTGAACGGCCACGGGCGCCGCAGACGGGCGACGACAGATCTCACCAGGGAGGCCAAGCGTGGATCCACTGAACTGACAAAGACCGCCGGCGTCGACGCTGGCGCGCAAGCTACACGCAGATCTGCGAGATGGCAGGCGGCCCGCGTGGCACAAATGGCACGTGGACGGTTCGGAGCTGTTCACCAGTGCGCCGCAGGTCGGGGTCGCGCATATGTCAAACGCATTTGAGTGGAACGGGCAATGGTTCGATTTGCGCGCTTTGAGCGCGGTGTCGGGCTCGGTGGCGGGGCGAGTAGGACACGCGAGCGTGACAGCCGATGAGCGCACGTTTGCACGGCAGGCGGCGTTCGCCGCAAGGCAAGCACAAACCAGAGTGAGGCTTGGCGGCCAATTTTCGGTAGACCACGCAGGCGTTCCTACAGGCGGCAAGCCGTCGATCCCTGACGCAGGATAGGTCGCTGTAGTGGAATGCGCAGAACTGTGGTGCCCGTCGGAGCGACGGACAAACATGGCTGATACACTCTGAGTGCGAGCATGTGGGTCCTTGCGCGCATGTGCCGCAAAAGGCAAGGTTGCACTGCGTTTTGTGGGAAACGCCACGTCGAGCATCTCGTGCACCCATTTCGTGGTTTTTGGGTGCTGATCCAGATTGGCAGTGTTGATGCACAGTGGGTGGTTCGCACAAGCGTAGTTCTCATAACCTTTGAACGAAACGGCGCTGCGTGCCGTGTATGGTGCGTAGAATCCTGCTGACGATAATCGAACTGGGCAGAAACGATTGACGTCGATGCCGTGTTCGGGAAAGCGGGGTCTCCCGCTGCGGCTGCACAACCTCGAGACAGGCCACGCGAGTGGCATGGAACGAACGTGTGTGCTTAAATTAATTGCACGGGGGATTCGGGGGCTTGAGCTCGTTGCCGCAGTCTGCTGAGGAGCCATGCCAAGTGCAATGTGGGGGACTGGCGCGGAACAGGTGCCAGATGACGGTCGCGGAAGAGACGGCTGTCGAGGCAGGCTGCGCGAGCGTTTGGGCAACACGTCGGAAGCATTCGCGGGCGCAGGTGGATCGTTCTGAAACGGAGTTGCACGTCGATTATGCATCAGCGGCTCTCCCAGAGCTGTGCCGAAGCATGAAGTGCAATGACGTTGCAGCCCTTTTGCTGACATGTAATGCAGGCGGGCCACTTCTTACACCGTTTTGCCGCAGGATTGCGATGGGCGTGTTTGAACGCGCCGCGCTTGTAGTGATAGCAGTCTGGGCAGACATTGTCGTAGGCAAATTCTGGGCGACGGCGCGGTTTAACAGCACGGGCAGCTATGCCACGCAGCGGGACATGGCACCGGGCATGGTCGCTTCTGCGGAACAGATCGCGAACACGGGCCGGCAACCGCCTCGAGCCGAAATCCTAGGCGGCAGAATTCGCACGATAGAGACAGAGGGAGACAGGGACAGAGCGAATAAACGATTGAGTACCAAAGACACGAACTACCATAGCAACACAAAATTTGGAACAGCTGCACGAAACAAAATTCGGGGCCGCAACAAGACATGCACGCCACGCCAAGATACGGCACGATACGGTACGCAACAATACGCTGCATCAATATATGGACAAGGTACGGTACGGTGCCCCACGACACGAACGACACGATACGATACGGTGCGATGGGCTCGGTGCGATAATGTACGATACGACATGGCATGATCAGAATATGTTCCGCTTTGCTACCAAACGCGATGCTACGTTACAAACGATGCGCTACCGAACAGGACGGCACGCTATGATGCGATCCGATACAATGGGCTACGACACCGCACTGAGCGATAAACCGATCCAACACGGTGAGATGCTGGACGGTACTCTACGATACGATACGGTACGCAACGGTGCGTTACCATACGATGCGACTCGATGCGTCACGATACGGTACGCGATCAAGATAAGGTACGACAGGACGCGATACAATACGATCCACTCGGTACGATCGGATGCGTTGCGAAACGATGCGATTCGCCACGGCACAATACGATTCGACACAAGGCCATACGATACAAAACGATACGCTTCACTACGAAACGTTACAATACATAACGGTCCCATACGACATGGTACGATAAGATACGATGGGATAGGATAAGGTACGATACGATACGCTTCGCTACCACATAAGACGGTACACAAAAGCAAGGTACGAACACACAACGGAGATCACAATACTGAAGACAATGATACGGAGGACCACACTACAGGGAACCACTGCCACCGATTTAGGGGGGGGGGGCGGTGCTGCGACCCCGGTAGGCGATCATGTCGAGCCACATGGTTCACGGGCCCAGCGGCCCTCACAGAATGTGAAAAGCTGTACTCATGTATATGTACACCGCCCAAAACAAACAGACCGTCGAGGCAATACGAACTCGACAAAAAAACATCACTGAACGAAACACGAACAGGGAGACAAGCAAACGCGTAGATAGAGAGATATACTGACATTAAAAGACATCAGTAGCGCTCCGTGTATGGCAGGGAGGACTGATACGGCACAAGGACGAAACTTAATGATGGCAGGCACGTCGTTTCGGACAGGACATGGTTGCTGAGGGTGAGACGCGGAGAGGAAGACATGGTGCGAACAGGAGTTTATCAATGCACGACAGGGGTGCGGACGGACAGGACATCATGGCGCAGACATGATGGCAAGGACTGGGCTGCGGACGCAACATGGGTACGGAGGGGGGTGATGGCACGGCCATTGTGCGGACAGGACAGGGTTGCCAGTGCCAGAGGCGCGGGGCGACGAAACAAACAGATGGGTGTGTAGAGGACAAGCTGGTAGGGCCATGGTGCGGGCAAAACATGGTTGCTTGGGGCGCGGTGCGACGAGATAACCATGGTGCGCGAGTGAAGTCGGAACGGCACGGCGAGGCAGAGAAATAATCGGATGCGGCGGACGCGGCGTACCAATGCATAGCGTAGGCTTGGTGGTGGAATGGACCAGGCGTGTTGATGCATTGGATATGGCGTGTGCTGACGCGACGAACCAAACGTGTTGGCCCAGTGCGTGTGCTGGCCGCTGGTGCAATGACGCAGGCGGGACACGGAACGTCGAAGATGGCGGCTGACACAACGTCGAAGGCATACGTGGACGCAGTATCCAGGGAGCCCTGGTGCTGTGGCTCAGACGGTTGTGGTTGCAAAGATGCAAGCGGAGCGGTGCGGGTGTTCAAGCTTATCGAAGCACCGTGCGGGATGTAATGGTACATGGACTGCCTTGGACGGCCTCTGGCGAGTTGGGATGAAGGCGGAAGTGCGATGCTGCAATGGCTGCGGTGATTGTTGATGAGATGGCTCAAGCAGCGAATGGCTCAAAGCTGTACGTTGGGGCCCCTGGGGACCTCTGGAGCCCCCTGCGATGCGGCTCGCTTCTTCAAACGCAAAAGGAATCGATTGGGGCCGCATAAATGACGAACTGCTGGCCTCTTGCGTACGAACAAGCAGGGAGAACTTAACTGAACAAGGGCAGCGCGGCTTCAACCTTGCGCGCCCCACGGGCACCCCTCCATTTGACCGCGTCTCGCGGTCGGGGGGGGGCACCTCAATTTTAACCTTGAGCGCCCCCTGGGCACCTCCCCTCGACCCGTCCCGCGGCTCGGGGGGCGCTTCGGGACAGGTCGGTTTCAACCTTGAGCGCCCCCTGGGCACCTCCCCTCGACCGTGTCTCGCGGCCGGGGGGAGGCCTCGGGACACCTCGGCTTCAACCTTGAGCGACGCCCGGGCACCTCTTGACTGCGTTTTGCGGCCGGGGGGGCGCCTGGAGACTCGTCGGTTTCAACCTTGAACGCCTCCCTGGGCACCTCCCCTCGACCGTGTCTCGCGTCAACCTCGAGGGGTCTCCGGGCATCCCACCTTGACCGCGTCTCGCGGACGACGGGGCGCCTCGGCACACCCTGGAAGGAGGCGAGGTGTCGCGGGCGACGGGGCGGGGCGCGAATGGCCCGCCCTATCGCCAGGCGACCGGCCACGAAAACTGCCCTCCGCCCAAAACCAGGCTCCTCGTTCCTCGCCCCCCCGAGCTAGCGCAGCGCTGAGCGCATGCCAGCGCGCAGCGCAAATCAAAACACTCGCGGCAGAGCCTAGGGCCCGAGCCAACAGGGCAACGAACGGACAACAGAAACGTGGCGACGAGGAATGGCGGCACCATCCGGCGAGAGCCCTTGGCGGAAAAGGCGTACCCAAGCAAAACGCTGTCGAAAGGAACAGCAAGGACCCCGCCGGCCCCCTATCCCACCCCCGCGGCTTGAGTGCACCACCCACGCCCGCGGAGGGCGTCGTAGAGGCACGAGCCATTCAAGCAGCACGTCCCAACCAGACATGGACCCCTCTTTGCAGCCAACATCCAATGCACACCCACGCGCGCAGGACCATTGCGTCACTCCCCTGCGACGTCGCCGCGCGGAGTCGACCCAGCGCACGCGGCGACCCATCAACCAACCAACCAACGGAGAACAACATGGTGGCGGAGCCCAAAGGCGCGCTCCAGCACGCAACCAATCAAGCAACTAACCATCCTGACAGAAATCAAGAAGACCGCGTGCTGCTTTCGCAACGCACGGCCGTGATAACCACCTGCTGCCCTGCATCGCGTGGCCCACAAGGCGAATACTCCTCGTGCAGATTCCCCCTCCCCTGTCCTGATGTGACTATTAGGACGAAGATGACGACGACGATGGCAAGGGGGATGAGAAGGAAGAGCATGTATAATTCCTTTCCGCGTCAGGGATAAAGTGCGGAATACTGTGGCGTGTGACGAATCGTTGGGTTCCATCCTGGTTATCTGGGACTCCCTTCGGATTTCCTTACGCCATCCAAGAGGGTGTCGTTGGACAGCTCGGCTCTGTCATGGCTGTGTTAGAGGCGTCCTCGTTTTGGGCCCCTTCCGTGGCCGTCCAGAATCCCTCTTGGGCCGTCTTGGGCGTCTCTTGGGTTGTTGGGGCTTTGCTAGCGGTCTCGAGGGCTGTCCTCGGGGGGCGGGTTCGCTCTTGAGTTCGGGTTCCGCCTCTTGTGCCCCTCTTGGCGCTTTCCTGAGGCGCCCCTGTGCTGAATTAGAAGCCTCCTGGGCCGTTTGGGGGCCCTGCCGGGGGCCTCTTGGGCCGTCATGAGTGTGATTTTGGGGCCCTTGGGCTGTCTTGGAAAATTGGATTCGCGAGAAGCCGGCAAAACGAATATCGCTGAAAAGCCGTATGGGAGATCCATGCGTGTTGCTTTGGTAGCTTCGGCACATTCCACCACCGTGTTTGGGCTGTGTGCTAAAAGCGTCTTGGACATTCGTCTGGATATTGTGGCGAAGATTCGGGGGTCTTTGGATGCAGTGTTGAAGCCTCTGGGGGCCGTTGGGGAGCCTCGTTGGGCCTCCTGGGGGCCTCCTTTGGTCCGTTGCTGGGCCTATTGTGGCCGCTTGGGGTCCACTTGGAGCCGCTTGGGGGGCCTCTTGGGGCGGAAGCTGCACTTGTCGGTTCATGTTCCCCCTCTTAAACTTCTCTTGGGGCCGTCGGGGGTCCCTCTTGGGCTTTGTGGGCGCAGCAAGAGGAGGTTGGGGTCACCGTGGCCGATCATGAATTGACCAGTTCGCTGCGCCCACTTCCAGAAAGCTGTAAATGTGCACCAAGACCGAGACTGCTGTTTTATAGGTGTAGCAAACCACCGTCCCAAAGCACCATCCCTGGCAAAGTGCACATTACTTGCCATTTTGTGATCGAAGAAACCAGCGCGAATGCAAACATCGAGCTCAGTTAGTCCGTCACGTTCGTAATTCAGTGCGGAGGTATGTCTAAGGAGTCTGGCGGCGAAGCGATAGCACGATCGATGGTAAAGTTGTGGGTCTGTCTCAGGTGAGAGAGACGCGCAGTAGTGAACTGTCAAGGAATCACAATGGAGCGCTGTCTAGAGGAAGCACCGAATATCGACGACCTTGTCCTGAGTTGTCGTGCCTCGCGTTTTGGTGTTGGTGGTATCTTTCGGGTTGCCATAGTGACACATGCATTGCCATCAACATCGGTTACCACCAAGAGCTATAAGGCTCACGCCACCTCACGCGGCCTGCATTGTTTCTCTGGGGTATTCGGCAATGTTTCGCGGGGTCAGCGAAGGCGCCCCCGCCGCCCTCGCCGCGCTCCCTCCAAGGAGCTCGGGGGAGAGGTTCGGGGCGGAGGTCGCCATGCTGCGAGCAGGCTGGTTTATGGCCAGAGTGCGTTGGTGACAGTTGCCCCCCGTAGGCACGCGCGGCCAAATAAGCCACACCCAACGCGCGTTTCGCGCGCGTTTCGATCGACGTTGAAGCGCTGAGTAGCCGCGAGGTGCAACAAACGGTCGTTGCATGTTTTCGGGCCCAGTGTTGGCGGTGCTGTAAAGGCCTCTTGCATTTGCGTGGGATCACGAAGCTCGCGAGGGCGTTGTCGATGCGCTCTCGATGCAATCGGCAAAACTGCATCAGCGACGACGCTGCTGGAGCGCGCCCCCCCGCGCCCGGTCGGCCCCACCGCTCGGCCAAACAGCGCGCCGGGAAGGTCGTCGGCGGCACCAGGTTGCCATTTATCGGACCTCCATGAATCGAGACTGCCAGCGGGCATTCGCCCACGAACGCGCGGGGCATGCCGGCGAGGCGCGGCGACGCGCCGACGCCGCTCGGCGAATCTCGCCAAGGTCTGAATGCGCCACCTACCACATCGCGACCTCGCGCCCCCATTCCTGCACTCCAGTTCCTCTGAACACGAATGCCTCCTCCAGACCCCCCCCCCCCGAAAGCACCCCCAAGGGATCGACCGAGGTCGCGAGCAAGTTCCTGCAATCTGCGGTTCGACAACGCCCGCGGCGTTCGAATGTTTCGGGGCGCTTCCGCGCGGAGATCGGACGGGGCTGACGCGGGCGCCCCGCCAGGGCCAGATCGCCCCCCCCTTCTGGGGAATGTTTTGGCACGCAAGAACCACTCCGCTGATGAGCCAATCCAGTTAGGCCTGCGACGCCCTCTCCCGCGACCCTAGATGACCGCTGGGGGCTCCGCGGCATCCAGGGGCGCCGAGGCCAGCGCGATCTTGGCGCAGCAAGAGAACGCGACGCAATGCACGGCCCAGGCAGTCAGCGGAGTGGCATCTTAGAGAGCGCCGAAAGATGGCAGGCCTCAGCAATATGAAAGAAAAACGATGGCTTCTGTAAAACTCTCACGATCGCTGCTCAAGCCCCCGCGCGCGGAGGTGTCGAACGTCGCCGCTGCCGAAGCCTGCGCCCGCGCAGGGTCGCCGGCAAACGCGCCTACTCCGACGGCCCTCCATCCAGAGCGCAGTTCCCTCCGCGCGCCGTAGAGGCGCTGGGGGAAGAGGATCCACCAGCGGCGCTGCTCGGGACATGCGCCTTCGAAGCGCCGTGGGCGATTGCCCCGGGCGCGCCCCTCCTCGTCTGCGCATCGGGCGCGTGCATCCGTAGCGCAGCCGCGACGCTTTCGGCGTTCGCACCGCCCCGCGACGCCGCCGGCGGGCGACCCTCGCACGTCGCGTCGCCGCCGCGCCGGGCGCTGCCCGACGCGCGAATGTCAGGGGCCGCGCGTCTCGGGGCCCGGCCCTGCCAGGCAGACGGGAACGCGTGGGCAAAATGAACAGTCGCACGCCGTGGGGCAAAACTCCGACCCCTCCCATTCCGCCTCGATGTCCGTCGGGATGCTGACGACGCAGGTGCCGGACCCCCCATCGCACCCCCGCGCTTCGCCGCCTGCCCCCGCCAGGGTTCTCGCGAGGCAATCGCCGGCAGATCGGGGCCCTTGACCGGCGCCGCGCGCGCGAACCCTGCGCCCCGCAACTGTCCGGCATGCGCGGCTGCGCCCAGAGGCGGGCGCACCGACGTCGCAGGGTCCGCGAAGCGCGCTGACGCAGCCGGCGCAAGCCCAGGAGGGGCCTCTGAGAGATCCAGCGCGCCACGAGGTTCGTCGCCGTGGTCGGCGGCGCGGCCGGGGCCCATGTTCGCCAAGATAGGCGCGCGCCGTCTCCGTCGGCGCCCCCGGCGGGTGGGCCAGCGACCCAACGGACCCTTGAGCGACAGCGTTTCCTGACGCGGCGAACGGGAAGAGGCGCGCGAAGGCGATGGAGACAGATGAACAGCGGGAAAACCAGCGGGGCGAAATGGCCGGATGAGGAGCGGCGGGGCCGATGCCAACGAGGCGCGGCGTGGCGCTGCGGCCGCGGCATTGGAGCCGAAGCCCTGCTGCAAACTAGAGACATGGACGCAAGAAGAAGTGCTGAAATACATGTCTTTAGCGAACAGCGGGGCGAACATTGACGGCGACGAAAAGACGGGCGCGCTGCCTGGCTGGGCTGCAAATTGCCGCGGAAGGCGCGGGCGAAGGCGGGGTGGAACAGGCAGGGCTGGAGGGCGCTGGACAGACAAGGCACCGCTCGAGTCGCCCACGGCGGAGGAGGGCCTCGGGGGAGGACGCGCGCGGGGGGGGGCGCGGAGGGCAGGCGCCCAATATCTCGCGATGCGCGGCGCGCGAAAATCTGGGCCCGATCCCCGGGGCTGGTTCTTTCCACCCAGAATAATTAATTGTTTGGCGGGCACAACCATCGCGGCGAATCCCCCCCGCGACGCGAGCGCGCCCGGGAAACGCGCGATCGAGCTCAGCGTCGGCATCCACCTTGTCGGCGTCGGCAGCCGCCGCTTTCCAAGGGCGAGGAAGGGGGGGGAGGTGAAACAAATGCGACGCTGGCCGGCGGACGCCGCGCACCAGAGGGCGCCGAGCGCGCGCGGGAGATGGGGGCGGGGCCCCCGGCCGCCTCGGAATCTTTCAGCGACGCCGCCGGGGGGGGCGCCCAGGCCCAATGACCGAAGAGGGGAATGGGAAATGGGGCGAGGCCAAGCGCGGCATCAGCCCAGTACTCCAATCAGGTTAGCGGCATCACCTGGGACGGCGCCCTGCGCTACCCCCCAGGCCGCGCCCCCCTCGAAGCGAGGGGGGCCCGCCGAGGCCACCCCCTGGGAGCCGAGGTGCGCGGCGTCGCCTGGGGCGGCGCAGCTCGCGCCATCCCCCGGGCCGCGCCCCCAGCAAAGCGCGGGAAATTCACCGAAGCCACCCCCATCGAGAGGCCAACCCGTGGACCAAGTGCGCGACATCACCTGGGACAGCACGGCTCGCGCTATCGACCAGGCTGCGCCCCCCCCCCCCCCCCCCCAGGCGAGGGGGCCCACCTACGCCGCTCCCTCGTCGCTGGGGCTGGCCGCCGTGACCGAACGACCACGGTGCCACGTCTGAGGCGGCGCCTGGGCTCTCCGTCCGAGACGGCTCAGAAGCCCCAATCGCCGCATCATCGTCCGCCGCGTCCGGCTCGGGGCGGCAGAAAATGCCCAGCAAGCCTCCAACGCTCGCACGGCCAAGCGAGACCCTTCCGACGACTACTGGGGACGACGTCCCAGCTCGCCAGGCGAAGAAGACATGTGCTTGCATGGCCATGCGAAACCCTTCTGACGACCACTGGGGACGGCGCCCCTGCTCGCAAGGAAATGCATCTGAGGCGGCGCCATGGCTCACACTCGGCATCGGCTCAGGAAGCCCCAGTCGTCGCATCGCCGCCTGCCGTGCGCGACTTGGGGCGACAGAGAATATCCAGCAAGCCGTCAGCGTAGAGCATGTCGCTGAAGAGGTGTCCGTCGCTCCTGGGCTCTGCCGCGGCACCATCAACCAGGGCAGCTCCGTCGGCCGCCAAGAAGGAAACAATGTCTTCGTCAGTCCTGCTGAATTCCGGCCCAGCCTTGAGCACGCCCCCTATCGAGGCCCGACGAGCTGCCGAGGAGCATCGCACCAATGCCGAGCGCCGAAGAGACGCCCACGAGGCCCAAAAACATATCGAGGGATAACGACTTCTTCAGCAAGATATTGAGGCCCAGCCTTGCAAATGCGTCCAGGTTGCCCAGGGAGCGGGCGAGGAAGGCCACCCCAAGGTCGGGCACCGAAGACTCGCGCACGCGGCCCAGGAACTGGACGAGGAAAGGCGACATCGGTAGGCTTGAGAATACGTGGGCTATCAGTGCGCACGTCCAGACAAAGTCCAGCGACTCCAGGCCGATCCCCACGCGCTCGAGCGGCATTCCGTGGACTCCCCCCTCGCCGAACACGATGAGGTCCAGCAGGCGGAGGCTGCGCGGCAGGCGTGCCTCCCATCGACGGCGGCAGGGCGCCAACTGAGTGGCAAGACGCATGCGCAGCATCACCAAGGAACCTAGCAGGTCCACCGTCTCCACGCCATTCTCCAACACCAGGAGGACTCCAGCGACCAGGCACCAGCGGCACGGCGAGCCCAGGCCACCCAGCGGTGGGGGCAGGAGTGCAGCAGCCAGCACCGGGGAGCGCCGACCAGGCCCAGGAGGTCGATCAGCAACGCGCCCTCGGAGCCTCCGCCAAGAAGCCCTGGCACGAAGGGCGGTGGGCCTTCGGCCACGCATGGAGCCTCGCCCGCCGCGACCATGTCGGGCGAATCCCGCGGCCGCAGCAGCGCAGCGATCGCGCCAGCCGCAGCCTGTGCGCGGCGAGCCGCCGTGCAGCGCCCCCTGGCGCGGCGTCGGGCGGCACGGGACACCGAGGCCTCACAAGAAGGCGGCATGTGCGCTGTTGGCATCGCGCCAGGCGAGCGCCTGGGGCTGGGGGCTCCCATTGGTGGGCCCCCTCGCCCCCGCGGGCAAAATGGCTGCGGAAGGGCAAAGGGGTGCCGCGCAGGGAGCCACCTGAGAGGAGGAGGAGGAGGAGGAGGAGGAGGAGGAGGAGGAGGAGGAGGAGGAGGAGGAGGAGGAGGAGCATGACCAGGTGGATGAGAAGGAGGGGGACGAGGAGGGCGAAGAGGAGGAGGAGGAGGAGAAAGAGGAGAAGGAGGAGGAGAAGGAGGAGAAGGAGGAGGAGGAGGGGACGAGGGGATCCTTGGATCCTCAGGCCTTCCCCTCCCCCTTCCTGCCCTCGGGAGGGCCTGCGGCGCCCCAGCCGGGGGGAGCCCCATGGCAGCACCTGCGCTCGGCGGGAGACAGCGAACAGGAGGGAGCGGGCTGGCCAGAGGGCTTTGGGGGAGGCGAGGCGACATGGAGGAGCGAGGGAGGGCTGACCGGAGCCGCAGGAGGGAGGGAGGCAGGAGCGCGACTGAGGAGGATCTACAATCGGGGAAGAAGATCTAGGATCGAGAATGAGCCTGCAGGCAGGGTTCAGCGCGCCGGATATTGACTTCCTCGCGGACACGTGCCTAATGTTGGTGCCAATGGCCCTCACACGGGGAGTCCCGACGGCACCCCTGACAGCGAGTCGGACCGGTTGTCGAAGTTTCTCTGCGTTCGGTGGCCTCGTCTGGTCTCTGGAGGCATCTGGGGGATGCAGGTGGGAGCGGGGAGGCGGGCTGGGCTCCCGCCTTCAACGTCGCGCCAGGCTGTCTGCATCGACGAAACAGGGGACACGGGCCAAGCAGGATAGAGAAAATGCGGACCTTGGCTGCTCTAGGGAGAGGTGAGGTCGAAGGCGACGGCGAGGGCGAATGTGAAGGTACAGGCGAGGGCAGCAACCAGAGGAGGGGAGGGGCAACTGAAGGAGCCCGCAAATCAAGCGAACATACTTGTGACTCACAGCGGAAAATCATAACCATAGAAGCACAACAAACGATCTGGGCCACGGCAACGCCGGGCTCACGTTGCCATCAAGCAGCCCGCTTAGAACAGGTGTCAGTGTAGCCACATGATGTAGTATATGAAGACTGGAGGCATCATGAAAACATACCCACCTCGTGCTACTGTAAGTCTCTGGAAGATTCGAGGCCTCCGGCAAGCTGTGAGGTGTCAGGCCATTGCAGCAAGCACGTACTTGCCGTCGTCCACCACATGTCCACGAAAATCTACCCCTCAGACCAAAACGAGGCATGGCTCCACCGACATGTCCACGCCAAAATGAGCAACGGTGCGTTCCGTAAACCAATTCAGATAACTACTGTTCGGGCCATGGTGGCTGCTCTAGCTGGACTCATGGCCCCTGAAGCAGCGACCCTCGGCAGGCCAACATCTCTCCCAGGGCTTGCGGACAAAGAACTGTTCGCCTGAGGGAAGCGGGCCCTGGAAAAAACTGACCCTGGGCTCCCAAGGCGTTCCCCATGACCAGCATTACATCCTGGTTCTTTTTGTGATGGCCCCCGGGCCCAGAGGGAGTCCAGGGAGCCTGCAGACGTCGAAACTTTTACGGGTCCTTCAGGACCCCTCCTGTTCCTCGAGCTGAGAATTGGAAACGAGACTGAAGACAAGATCGACGAGCAAGCAGAGGCGAATCAAAACATCTAGGTGGCCCCGCTCCCTTGGCGCCCCACGCCCCTGGGCGCCCGGCACCCGCGGAGGGAAAAAAACAGAAGAAAGCATCGGGTCTGGACCTCGGACGTCGAGCTTTCCTCAGCACGTGGCCCCATGGGCCTCTCCTCGACCCCTCCAAGAGGAGCCGCTATTCCCACACGGCGCTCCTGTGGTCCCCTAGGGGCCCCAAGGCGGGGGCCGACGAGGAAGCACGCCAGCACCGAAGAAACGACAGCGGCAGAGGTCTGGGCAGATCGCGGACAAGACCCTGGCGTCCCGGGCGCCCGCCCCAAGGGACTTAGGAACAAAAGCCCTGTGCCACTCCACTCAGCAAGCAGAAGCAGAAGACATCAAGGGGGAACCAGGCAAAGAAGGCCGCAGCCATGGTTCTTGATCTCTGAAGTTTTCTGAAGGTCTCACGAAGAACCTAACGGCACTGCCGCTGGGCCATCCAAGCATTACGAATGTCCCTACTCACGCCCCACCCCACCGAGGGGCATTAGACATTCCCGGCTGGATTGAATCATCTTCGCTCGGTTCGCAGATTCAGGACTAGGGATCGGTGGTATGGCGCCCAGTAGGTACCTTGGTGCTCCTGGCGACACTTAGATTTGCTGTATGGGGCTCAGGACACGACACCGAATGGGAAGACGTAATTGTGCTGGTGTATTGTATGGAGTAGAGGGCTTTCCGCGACCAGTTCGGCCAGGTGCGGAAATGTATGGCGAATTTCGAATTCTTAGCAAATAAAGTATCCACTCGCTGGGGCTTGCCGCTTCTACCCACGGGTCGAGGCGACGGCGGCGCTGGTGGGCAAACACCCCAAGCCCCGCGGCCATGCTCTGGAAGGTCTCCCGGAATCCCACGCCGCAGACGGGCCGGAAGTCGATTGCACGTGGGGCCTAGCGCCGAGACAACTTTTGTTCGTGGTGTTGGATTGCCAACCTCTGCAAATAATCATATGTGAACATGCGCCCTGCTTGTCCACCCTATTTTCATATTCCTCCTCCTCCAAGTATGTTTCAAAACTCTCCGCTCCATCCTCCTCCTCCTCCTCCTCCATTCCTTCATCTTCCCTGGCTTTTCCTTTTCGTTTTCCTACGCGCGCCATCCCAACCACCGCCACCAATATCATCATCAGCATCAGCATCAGCATCAGCATCATCACCAACAGCAGCATCATAATCATCATCATCGCATTATCATCCTCACCACCATCATCATCATCACCGTCATCGTCATCATCATCATCATCATCATCAGCATCAGCATCAGCATCAGCATCAGCATCATCATCATCATCATCATCATCATCATCATCATCATCATCATCATCATCATCAATCATCATCAGCGGCAGCATCATCATCATCATCATCACCACCACCACCATCATCATCATCATCAGCATCAGCATCAGCATCAGCAGCATCATCATCACCACCAGCATCATCATCATCATCATCAGCATCAGCAGCCTCATCATTAGCATCACCATCTTCACCAGCATCATCGTCATCGTCATCAGCATCAACATCACCATCAATATCTTGATATTCATCTTCACCTTTCTCTTCATGTTCATCTTCATCCTCTTCCAACAGTGCGAGGCGAGTCATTCCTTGTGCTCCTCATCAAAGTCCCCCTATTCTCCTCCTCCAAGGGGGTATCGTCCTCCTCCGCCTGGTCCTCGTCCGCCTCCCCCTCCTCCCCCTCCGCCTCCTGTTCCTCCTCATCTTCCTCTTCCTCCCTCCCTCCCCCTCCTCTATCCCCCTCCTGCCTCCTGCCTCCTCCACCTCTCCCTCCTACTGTTCCTCCTCCCCCCTCTATGCCCCTCCTGCCTCCTGCCTCCTCCCCCACTCCCTGCTACACCCCCCTTCTCCTCCTCGTCCCCCATCCTCCTCTATCTCCACCTCCGCCTCGTATATGTCTCCTCCTCCCTCTCCTTCCTCCTCCTCCTCATAGATTCCTCCCGCTCCTCCAGAGGGAGGTCCTTCCCCTCCCCTCTTTCCTCCTCGTTCTCCTCGTCCTCCCCCTCCCCCTCCTCCCCCCTCCCTCCTCCTTCCCGTCCCTCCCCCATCCTTCTTCCTGGCCATCGCCCCTACCCTACACCCCTCCCTACAGAGCTTCGCCCCGCACAAGAACTCTCCAAGAGGCCCCCAAGAGGCCCCCAAAACCAAGAGGACCCCAGAGGCGCTCACTCGCGCGCTGCCAGGCCAGAAGTGCATAGGATGACTTGGTATTGCTCGGAAACGAAAACAATGGAGGAAAAACCATCCACCCGTCGTCGTCACCAGTCGTCGGTCGTCGGCCGTCGGCAGCCGTTCGCCGTCAGTCGTAGACGTCGTCGTCGGCCATCGGCAGCCGTTCGCTGTCAGTCGTCGTCGTCGTCGACGTCGTGGTCGTCGTCGTCGTCGACATCGTCGTCGTCGTCATCGTCATCAACCGTCGTCGTTAACCCGTTCGTCGGTCGTCGTCGTAATGATCACAGTCGTCGACCGTTGGGCGTCTGTTGCCGTCGTCATCGTCCATCCCAACAATAACATCAGAAGCGCCCCGGATCGGTGGCACTGGACGGAGACCACTACAATAATCATATGTGGACATGCGCCCTGGTTGGACAAGTCCGCTACGCCGCTATTACGCCGTACGTGCGACAACATGGTCAACCTGCTGCGCTCAGGATGGTGTCCGCCTCACCTGCTGGGGACCCGTATGTGCGGCGCTGGAGGCAATTCAATGTCATAGCGGATTCTGTGGACAATTACATGATGAACGCGCAGAAGGACGTGGTCTCTATAAGTTGATTGGCCTTAGAAACACACATCTGTACGATAGTGCAGCTTTCTTATTCACTCCGACGGCTGGGCGCGAGGCTGGGCATGGGCTGCATTGGCTTGGATCGTGGAGGTCATCTCGGGCAGTGGAGAGAAGCGGGCCTCAGCCATGGGAGGCACATTCCACAACTCCTGGATCGACGCGTCCCGGTCTGAGGCCATCGCGCTGGCAGAATGCTCGACGTTTGTACGAAACCTCGTGGGTAGATTCGGTGTGCACGTTTAGTCTCATCGCCGGCTAGTCGCGATATACTCTGAGCCGTAGTCCAAGCCGAAGCCCAAGTGTGGATGGAAGTCCAGCCTCTGGAGCCTGATTCTTGCACCCGTACCCCAAATACCCTGCGGGCCCTTGGCGTCCAAAACTAGAAAGCAGCAGCAGGGGCACGGATGAAGCATCCATCCTAAGGCCTCCGAAGGCACGCGACGAGCGGGCAGTGGCGTGCATAAGCAGGGGGCAACCTTCGCCCTCCCCTGGGGGCGCCAGCGGCCGCAGAGCCCCCGGGTCGGTCGTCAACGGGGGAGCCGATGACGACGTTGTCGTCTGGCCGAGCGCGGCGGGGGGGAGAACGAGGGGACGACGACGCTCGACTCGAAAATCCCAAACAGTTACACAGATGGAGGGCTGGTGATTTCCAAACTGCGGGTGTCGGTCCGGCGCCGCGAACGCTCGCCTAACTGATGCGAAGAAAGCTCCACGGATGGAGGGCGGCTCCTTCTCATATTGGGGCTCTCGCAGGAGACTTCCAGACAAGTCCATGACACAGCAGTTCACATTGTGTAACAGCTTCACGCCTTCATTTCAAAATGGGGATCTCCTTTGAGATATCGCTATACCTGATAACCACACATATACAAATGTAGAAGAGCTAGAACGATGTATGACAGCGACTTTACAGAGATGGGCTGTCGAAGGACAAATGTATAAACACGATGACGCCACCTGGTCGCATTCTTTATAGCTAAGAACGAAGATACCGCCTTTCAAAACGGAATTCCCGCCTGAATTGCGGGCCGATGGGATCGTCGTCTTTCAAGGGGGACGCTTCGCGCAATGAAAACGAATGCTTAGAACGACTTAAGAAGGGACTTGAGACGGGAGGGTGGTCCTCCTCATCGTCATCCGCATCCTGTTTTCCCTCCGGCCCTCCCCCCCACAACATCCCCTCTGACCATAATCACTGACACGTTTATCATCATCCCCATCATCACCACCACCAGCACTATCATCATCATCATCATCATCATCATCGTCATCGGCATCGTCGTCATCATCATCATCATCATCATTATCATCATCATCATCATCATCGTAGTCCTCATCATCATCAGCATTATAATCCCCGTCGTCATCAACATCATCAACATCATCATCATCGTCGTCGTCATCGTCAACATCATCAAGATCATCATCATAATCATCAACATCCGTATACATGCTGTGGTCGTCGTCGTCGTCATCATCATCGCCATCACCATCATCATCACCATCATCATAACCGTCATCCGCATCATAACCATCACCTACACCACCATCATGCAACAACCACCATCGTCATCATCACCATCATCAGCATCAGCATCATCACCATGAGCACCACCGACACCACCATCACCACCACCACCATCATCATCATCGTCATCATCATCATCATCATCACTACCATCCTACCGTCCTCAGCATCATCATCAACGTTAGCATCATCATAATCACTATGCGTACCATCATTATCATACCCATCACCGACACCATCGTCATCACCACCACCATAATCGTCATACACCATCACCATCGCCATCACAATCAGCATCACTACCGCCACCACCACCACCACCACCACCATCATCATCATCATCATCATCATCATCAGCATCATCAGCATCATCATCATCAGCATAACCATCATCACGGTCATCACCAGCACCATCACAACCACCACCACCACCGTCGCAATCAGTATCAGCATCATCATCAGCAGCATCATCATCATCATCATCATCATCATCATCATCATCATCATCATCATCATCATCATCATCATCATCATCATCAGCAACATCATCGTTCTTCTCCCCCGCCTCCTCCACCCAAATCCCTCATCCGAGTGCTGCTACTTCCCCGAATCCCCGCTGCCTCCTCCAAACCCCAGTCCCACCCCACAGCCGTCCCCACCTTCCTCGGTCCCCCTCCTTCCCGTTCGCCCTGATTCTCCCGTGGTATTCACACTCCCTCGCTCCCTCCTCGTCTCACGCATCCTGTCCATGACCCTGTTCCTACCAACGTTCCCCAAGCAGTGTCTGCATTTAGGGACTCTTACCCCGTTTCTAAGGAACTGGGCCTGCCTGCCGTTCTGACGGCTATGTGGCCGCCGTCGCCGCCCGTTCGCCGCCCGTCGTCTGAGCTTGCCTGCTGTTATGGCGACTATGTGGCCGCCGTCGCCGACCGGGCGCCGCCTCGTCGACTGGGCCTGTCCGTCGCTCAATCGGCTATGTTGCCGCCGTCGCCGCATCGATGCAACAAATACATTGCACCACATCGATTGCACCGCATGGATTGCACCACGTCGGTGAAACATGTATTGTACCATGTGTATGTATATATATATATGTATATATACATATATTGCGCAAGGTAACTTGCACCACATGGGCTGCCCGATGGCGCGCCACATACACTGCACAACAGACACTGCACGAACATAAGCTCCACTACGCCGATTCTCTCTTATAAAAAAGATCGGTTCTACCACCCTCCCCCTTCGGACTTATCGACTTTCCGGGAACCGATTCCAAACACATATTATTTTGACCATTGCCCACCCTACTTGTGAACTCAGACTATGCCAGCCAGGCCGGTACCGGTACCCCCCGCCATCTTCTGGAAAACAAGTACTATGCGCGTACACGATTTACCACACATCACAAGTTGTCAAAACCCTTGTTTGGAAACATGCGGCGAAGTGCACACGCGCGCGTCGTCGCGTGCGCATGCAGAAATCTGTCCAAAAACTGCGGTTTCGGAGGGATGTAGAAACCGAGTACCCAGACAATCATCTTGAACATGAGCAAAAAAAATCGCAAAGCGGAGTTTCAACAAAAGCGTGCGCGCTTTTGCGAATTCAAATGAAAACACCTGTTAATCAACATGTTCATAAATTGCTACCAAGCGGGCCTCGCGCGCGCGCGTCGAAATCTGTCGAGCGTCTTTGCGCGCGTATTGGGGTGGTACGATCCGTGTCAAATAACACCATGCGAGCCACTCTCGCGCGTCTGCCGCGCGCGCATGTCGAATTCCTTCCAGAACCTTCATCACCGACGCGAAGACGCCGTCATTGTCGTCGGCGTGATCAGCATCGGCGCCGTCATTGGCTCCCGTCGTCGCTGTCAACATCGCCACCAACATCGCTACTATCATCATCGTGTCGAATAACCGTCGTCGACGCTGCCGCGATACCGAACCCGCCCAAATCGCCGACTCGCACTGAAGTGCCCGCTGGGATGTGCCGAGCGGTCAGCGCCACCGAATTCGCGTCGGTCTCTCTAAACTAGCCGGCCGCTGCGCGCGCGAGCATGCGCGGGCTATCGCGGCCGCAGAGACGCAGCAGCCAACGCTCATCACTCATCGCAATCGGTCCTGCATGGGTTTTGCAGACCAAGTAGCGGGTGGTCGGGCGGGACGATTGCGCGAGCAGTGGAGTTGACCACTTCACGTTCGGCAAGTGAGCTGAACAACATTGGTTGCACCACATATCTTGCGTCACATATATTGCGCCCCGCAGGTAGCTCTACGCGGTCTGCGCCACGCTGGCCTTCTGTTCTAACCGAATATATACCCCGCCTGCCCCCCTGACCACCCACCCACCCACCCGCGCGCGACTTTAACGCCTCACTTTTCGTCGATGTCTCGGCGCACTCGCCCACCGTGGGCATGGCTTCGCGCCGCCCCAGGCAGTCGCTAAGCGACCCCGCGCTCACAACCCATCGCAAAACCTTTTTTATACAAAAAATGCGCGCGCAC
Organism: Prorocentrum cordatum; assembly: GCA_963575745.1. Lineage (NCBI taxonomy): Eukaryota > Dinophyceae > Prorocentrales > Prorocentraceae > Prorocentrum > Prorocentrum cordatum. The sequence goes on along the minus strand of CAUYUJ010017382.1, from coordinate 41,597 downwards.
TCCACCACCAGAGAACCAGCAATGTTCAAAAAAAACTGAGATTGTTCAAGAAAAATCTGCAAAACAAATAAAACGCGGGACGAAATGCACGCGCGCGCGCCGCCGGGCGAGCGGGCCCAAGCCGCGTGGACATTTCAAAACCGAGCGCCCCGAAAACAAGTGAAACCCCAATGAGCCCTCACAAACAATGTTCAAAAAAGTGCGCGCCAGCGCCCTTTCGAATTTTGTTGAAAAAAATAAATAAGCGGACCCTTCTTTTCCGCGGAGTGCAGAAAGTGCCCCCAGTGGAAACAGTGGAAGTGGATGGGCGGCGGCACGGCGGCGCGCATTACCCTCTCTTGTTCCAGATGCGGACGGCCAGTGCGCGTCCGCACGACAGGGGGCAGGAGAGAAGGAACGCGAAGAAGGAGAGGCGCCGCCAGAGAAAGGAGGGCGTCGCAGCAGCGGCGCTGGAGGGCGCCGCAGCAGCGGCGCCTGAACAGCCCCAGCCCGCGCGCGAGACGCGGCGCCAGCGACCCGCGCGAGACGCGGCGCTTGAACAGCGGAACAGCCCCAGCGACGCGCGCCACGACGGCGCCCAAGATGCGTCGCAGCGGCCCAGGTGGGCAGACGAACCCGTAGACTTCAATGGCGAATGGCCCGCGGCTGGCAACGGAAGGTAGGAGCGCGGGCACAGAAAGGAGGAAGAGGAGGAGCAGGAGCAGGAAAAAGAGGAGAAGGAGGAGGAATAAGGACAAGGAGGAAGAGGAGGATTAATATAGTACGGGAATAAGAGGAAGAAGAGGAGGAGGAGGAGGAGGAGGAGGAGGAGGAGGAGGAGGAGGAGGGCGAGGAGGAGGAGGAGGAAGAGGACCATGATAATTAAGAGGAGGAGGGGGGAAAGGAGAGAGGAGGAGGAGGAGGAGGACGACGAGGAGGAGCACGAAAAGGGCGGAGAAGGGGGACAACGAGGATGAGGTGGAGGAGGTGGAGGAAGAGGAGGAGGAGGTGGAGGAGCAGGAGGAGGAGGAGTTCCTCTCCCCCCCAGGGTGGCGTCAACAAGAGCAATGGCCACATCCAGCGCTTGCACCTGTGGCGCGGCAGGGGGGCGGGATGCAACCGCAGACCTTAGAGCCCCCGCGTCAGCGGGGGCTACGGGTTCCAGAGCACCAGCCCGAGGGAACACTACAAAACCATCAGCGCGAGCCCCAGCAACAGCGGGGGCCGCGAGCGGCAGGGCAGGACTGAAGGGACAACTGGCAAGAGCGACGGGTCAACTGGCGCGACTGGGGCAACTGGCAGGAACGATGGGGCAGGCGCGACGACAGACGACAGACCCAGTGGAGCGAGTTGCCAACGAGGCAAGAATTGCATCAAGTCTCAGAGGCCTTTGGCCGCTTGGAGTACACATTGAACGAGGTACGAGCTGAAAATGTACAAGGGCGCTGGGCATATTTCCCTGGAAGGCACGACGCGCCTCGAAGACAGTGCAACCCGAACGACGCGAACACGCCAGGCCAAAGCTCCACAGACCCCAACCCTTGGGCAGAGTTGAGCTGAACGATCGCAGAGCGGCCGCCCCTCCGCAACAGCGGGGGGGAAGGACTCATCGATCGAAAAGCGGCCCTCCGCAATAGCGAGGGGCCTGGCAGCGCATCGTGAGCGGGGCCGCGTCGCGCGCGTAGTCGTGCTCGGAGATCTTTGCCCCAGCGCACGATAAAAGGAAATATTGCCTCTCCTCCATGTTTTTGCTTCTCACTCCACGCTGTCGTCCGTGCTGTCGCCGCTTCCTTTTCTCAATATGTTGCTTCTTCTTCCGCCCCCATCTTCCATCTCGCCAATGTATTATTCTGTCACTTCTATCATCATCAATCGCGCAGCACACAGCGCGCATCAATCGCGCAGCACACAGCGCGACCCCCTTCTGTCACAGAGGGGGTCTATCAACGACCCCCTCTGCCACAGAGGGGGGGGCCAAAAACCAATTGTCGCCTTATTACAATCATCGGATTAACTCCAGCGCTGCCTGAGCCGCCCGGCTCAATCGCCCCGAACGCGGACGGCCGCCGCCGGGCCCGGGGGCGCCGCGAGGGGGGCGCACAGGGGCGATGGTGAGAAGACGATTCGTCCCCAAGCGAGATTAAGCGACATCGGCGCGGCCGGCAATGCGCGCCGCGCGCCCGTCGACAGTGTCGCGCACCCGTTATGCTGCGAGGTGGTCCGCGACCGCCAGGGCCACAGGTCGCGGAGAATGGCGCAGACCCTGGCGGGCGGGGTGGCTCTGGGGGACTTCGCATTCCCAGCCCGCGCGCTCCCGGCCCAGGATAGCAGGGGCGCCCATCTAATCCTGGCTGCTCGCAAGGTCGAGGAAGGCCTCGCGCGCGGCGCCCGGCCTGGTCTCGTAGAAAGGCGGGAGGGCTGCGGCAGCGATGTTTTTTGTCAGTGGCCGCAAAATTGCGGAGGCACGCGAGCGAATATGAGAGTTCCTTCTGGCTGAAAACGACGCCGCCGCTGCCGCATGACCGGAAGAAGTCGCTTCGCGCGCGCGGGAGACGCGGGCCGACGCGCCGCCATGGATCTCGGAACTCGGGCACGATCAGCGACGCCCACTCCTGGCGGTCGACGGTTTCGCTGCTGTCTGGGGCCTGCGTGGCTCAGAGCGCCCTGGACTTCCAAGTCGCCTGATTGCCCACAATCGTTTTGCATGGCGAACTTGTCGAAAGGCACTGTGCCGGGCGACCTGGGCTTTGCGAATGTCACTCTGGAGCCGCCGCTTCTGGCGCCTGTCGGTGGCCGCCCCGGCGCGCCGTCGTAGTTCTCTGGCCGCCGGAGAATCCCCGGTACTCCGGCGGGCTGCGCGTGCGCGGCTGTCTGCGCTGACCCACGCCATGAGCTCGGCTGTATTCTGGAAGATCGCGGGCGCGCGTGCCTTTGCCCGTGCCGCGGCGGCCATGCCGCCCCTGCACCTCCACATTGAAGGAGCCCCAGTCGCCCGGCTCGCTGGGCCCAAAGTAGCAAAGGCAGCGATTACATGATGGCCCAGATAAAGATCGGCCCATCAGCCGCACACGGCACCCGCGCATCCGTTCGATCGGACACGGTCCATCAAGGTCGGCTGCGCTGTAGATCCGGTCGGGGGCATTCGCGTCATGGGCGCTGTAGCAGAAACCTCAGGTGAGACGGGGAAATTGCCAGTGAACGTGTCGGGCTTCTGCAACTTACATCTTACCTTAGCTGAATCCAGAAAACTGGAGGGGCAGCCGCTTTTCCTGTCGTCTGCGATTCCAGCGTGGAGAGCGAGCGAAGGTGTCCGGGGTAAAGATGGCAATAGGTCGTCCTTCAGGTCGCCGATGACTACGAGCTGGTTCAATCCAGGACGTGCCTTGGCCAGAGCGCTTGCGTCCGCGAGGATGGACAACAAATCATCACCGTGAACCCCCCGCGAACAAGGACGATTGGGACAGGAGTGCCCTGGCCGACGTTGTGCTCCACCCTGCAGCAGCGCCCACGCGCTTTGAGGGTCTTCAAATGTGTCGCCCACGCACTCCGAAGAAACACTGCGAAAGGGGTAGAACCAACACCCAACTAAAGGCATGTAGCAATGACGTGTCTCGTGCTCCCAGGACCAGGAGAATCTAGGTTAGTAGTGCGCATCGATCTCGGCCAAGAATGCAATCGACCAACGCGGCAACTTGACCTCAAGCTCAATAGTTAGCGCCTCCAGCGCATGTCTGCACTGAGTTGCCGTGCCGCGGCGAAAGACTCGCAGGACACGTCCCCTAAGCACGACTGGGATGCGTAGGCTGCGGCAGCCCCCAACGCCTCCTCGGCATAGAAGTGGTTTGCCGCGTGCGCCCACGTCAACACAGCATCCGAGGCAAAGCTGATAACGATCGCGTCGGCCTTGGCCTGCGTGAACTTAGTCTCCGTCGTGAGGTTCACTACGGCATTGTCCTGGCCAGTAGGCCCCAGCAAAGCCCAATTGCCTTGTACATCATGCGGGGCGGTGCGTTGCCTGTTCGCGACCTCTTCGCGTCGAGCCCTTCTTGTTCGCCACGAAACTCTTGCCAAGGCCCCTCCCCTGGAGTCGAGCTGGACCCATCATGCCAGCGTCGCGGAGGACGACCTCGCAGGTGAAGCCGGGGGTGTCCCCCGGTTGACGTGACAATCTCCACTTGGTCCTGCAGGCTGGCGTCGCGCAGGACTTGCCAGCACCTCTCCTGTAGTGTCTCGGACGGCGCGTCCCAGCCAAAGCCCCCGCAGATGCACACCTTGTTCACTCTCGCAAGGGCCTCGGCAATCTACGTGGTCTGCTGCTCCACCTGCTGCCTCAGGTCCTCCACCTCCTTCCTTATCTTTGCCTGGTCGTTCGCCCCCTGCGCAGCCGGTCTTGCTGCCGTGTCGTTGACCTCGGAGTCCAGCTTGTCGTGCGCGCCCTCGTCGGCGTCCAACTCGGCACGGAGTTCCTGCACCGTCTCCTGAATGTTCAAGGTCTCCTCGACTTTCTCCTCTTGCTCCTTAACCTGCTGCGACATGGAGGCCATGTCCCGCCCGATGCCCACAGAGCGCCAATGCAAAGCAAACGCGAGGCATTGCCTACCGCGCGTCGGCGGCAAAGGATCTGGCGGAGATAGCCTGAGGGGTTGGCAGTGGCGAGTGCTTGCTCTCGCGAGCGCACGGCGGAAACAAACACCAGCGAACATCGTGATCGGAATCTGCTCCACCCCTGAGATCCCAGCAACCCGTAATGACAGTTGTTCTCCAGAGTGCTCGAAGTTCCCCCAGAAGCCAAAAGGTTGCTCATGACTTCTCGTGGGCCCCAGGGGTCTCCAATATTTTCAAGCCGTCCTGTGGTGTTGGCTCTGATTTCTGACAAAAAACACATTGCCAACATGTACCCTCCTCCCCTCCTCTCCTCCTCTTTCTCCCTCATCCCTCGTCATCGCTGTCATCGTCATCGTTGTCATCATCGTAATCATCGTCACCATCCTCATCATCGTCAACATCATTGTGACCGCCGACCCCATTCTGACAGACCTCTCACACGCTTCGTGGCCTCACAGGGCGATCCACTGAAGGCCCCAGCGGCTGCGTTCACATGGCGGCGCCGTCCCCAATTCGGGACACCCCTCACATGTTTCGCTGCCCGGCGCCACAGGAAGCTCCACCGAAGGCCCCAGTGGCTACGTTCACATGGCGGCGCCGCCCCAAAATCGGGACACCCAGCCCTCACACGTTTCGTTGCCACATGGGGAGCTCCAGCAAAGGCACCAATGGCTGTGTTCGCATGGCGGCGCCGCGCCCACTTCGGGATCCCCCTCGCACGTTTCGTTGCCACATGGGGAGCGCCACCGAATGCCCCCGTGGCTGCGCTCGCCTGGCGGCGCCGCCCCGATTTCGGAACACCACTCACACGTGGCGTGGCCCCAGAGGGCGCTGAACCGAAGACCCCAGCGGCTGCGCTCGCATGGCGGCGCCGCACCCATGTCGGCACGCCCTCGCACGTTTCGTGTCCCCATGGGGAGCTCCACCGAAACTCTGGGCGGTTGCGTTCGCATGGCGGCGCAGCACCCGCTTCGGCACGCACCTTCCACGTTCCCGGGCTTCTCAAGGAGCCCCAACGAAGGCCCCAGCGGCTGCGTTCGCATCATGGCGGCGCCGCACGCAGTTCGGCACACCCCTCACGTTTCGTTACCCCATGGGGAGCTCCACCGAAGGCATCACTGGCTGCGTTCACCAGGCGGCGCCGCCCGATTTCGAACACCACTCACATGTGGCGTGGCTCCAGAGGGCGCTCCACCGAAGACCCCAGCGGCTGCGTTCGCATGGCGGCGCCGCACCCATGCCGGCACACCCTTCACACGTTTCGTGGCCTCACAGGTAGGGAGGTCCACCTAAGGCCCGAGTGGCAGGGTTCGCATGTGGGCGTCACGCCCGTTCACACACCTTCACACGTCTCATTGCCCCACAAGGAGCTCCACCCAAGGCCCCAGTGGTGGGGCGCGCATGTGGGCGTCACGCCCGATTGGGTACACCCCTCACACGTATCTTTGCCTCACAGGAAGCTCCACCGAAGGCCCCACTGGCTGCGTTCGCCATGTGGGCGTCACGCCCATTTCCGCACACACCCCTCACACGCTTCGTGGCCCCATGTGGAGCTCCTCCGAAGGCCCCAGTGGTTGCGTTCGCAGGGCGGGCCGGCCCCGATTTCGGCGCACTCCTCAAACGTTTCGCGTGGCCCCACAAAGGAGCTCCATCAAGGACGACATTAACAATTGCGTTGCTCACATCTGCACATGATTGGGTCCTATGCCCGGACGAGCATTCGGATTCCTCCGGATCTCCCGCAGGAGACCTCAACATTCCAGAGAGTTCCTTATGGGCCCTCAGGGATCTTGAGGATGCCTGGGGATCCATCGGAGATCTCCCCTCAGGGGCATTCAGGAATCCTACAGAGACCTGTGGGTTCCTGAGACTCACTATGGATCCTCAATGTCCTGAAGATCACCGAAAAGCTGTTCTGAAAGCCTGACGATACTCGATGCTCATCGAGGACTCCTCATGGGTCTTGCAAGCCCCGAAGGGATCCTAGGGGATCCGCAGGTTAATTGGAGATTCAAGACATGGTTTCAAGGATCCTCAAGGGCCACCCAGAAATTCCGAGGACTCCTCGAGGTCCTTGAGAATTCCGCGGGATTCCTCAGGGACCTGTTCCAAGGATTTTCGGGCATCCTCAGGTTACGTCTGATCCTCAGGATTCCTCTGGGGCCCTCGGGGATCCTTGGGGTCAGCGCGGTTCGCGGGGCTTCCCGAGGGTATTCCGAGACCCGCAGGGGTCCTCAGGGATCATGGAGGACCCTCGGGGTCTACAGGGATTCGGAGGATTCCCGTGGACTCCTCGCAGGCTCTCAGGTATGGCCAGGAACTCGCATCGTAGCCCCCAAGATCACGTGCAGTAGGCCTTGGGGACTCGAGACGAAGGTGCAAGGTGTTCGTGTAAGAAGCCCCAGGTGTAAACCTCGGGTGCTCGCGTCGCAGGTTCAGGGCGCGACACCGCAGGGTCCTGAGAGTTGCGTATGAGGCCCCAAGACTCACCCGCAAGCCGAATAAACATTCTGGACAGCATCGGCGCGCTCATCTTAAAATTCTTCGCGAGATCCCCGTGCTATGGCCTTCCGGCCCTGGTCACTATCCTTATTCCTTCTCTTCCCCGCCAACCCCCGATCGGCGACACATGCGTCGCTAAAAACTAAACGATACGGCAAAGGTGACCTTCTCTGACGTGGACGGCATTATTTCGCACTGTGCCTCCTTGGACACTCCCCCGCGAAAGCACAAGTGGAAATGTTGGGCACTCCTTACCAGTTCTATGTCCAAATATTGTCAAGGAATGTTCAACATGGCGTTGCCAAGGGAGAGTTTTCTTTCCAAGAATCGACAACATATAACCAACATGCTTCGTCATCATCAATATAACCACAACTGAAATCGCGCAGCAGGGAACTTGTTTACTCCCGCCCTCAAAACCTCACCCAGCACATCGAGGTGCGGGGGTGGCGGGAGCACAGTGCGCCTATAGCTGAAGGGGCGATCAACAAAAACAACAAAAAGCGCCTCTCAACCTTGGGAGGATTCCCTCAACGATGATTCATCCTCTCAAGCCACCCAGCGGCGTTGAGTTGATTGCGACGAGACTCGAAGGAGGACGAGGAATCATATAAACAGAAAGACAAAATCAATCACCATTGAATCGGCATACCAGATCGAATCGGAACGTGCGTCGGATCGGGCTGCATCGGATCAGTCAGCATCGAGTGGGATCGGCTGCGACAAAATGCACAACATCGTCGAGCAAGCATCGGGCCGCATCAGATCGTTGGAATATCGGAGAGAACGTGATCCACCTCCGCTTTCCTGTGGAAAATTCCCCCCCTCTTCCTCTGGAACCCGGGGGTTCCCCCCCCCTCCTCCGAAAATCCCCCCCCTGCTCGAAGTTCGAGCAGGGGGGAAGGGGGGGGGGGTCAGACCCCCTCCCCTCCCCCCCTTCCTCCGGCAAAACCGATTTCCCCAACCACTCCCCCCCCCCTCCGGAAAACCCGGGGGGTCACTTCCGGTTCGAACCCCCCCCCGCCCCCCTTCAGAAAACCATGGGGGGTCACTTCTGGTTTGAGCCCCCCCACCCCCTCCACTCACCGCCGACAAACGACTCCCGGGTCCCCACCACCGTCCTCACCACCGCCCTCAACGCTGTCCCCAGCGCCACCGTCCCCACCACCACTGTCCCACTGTCCCCACTGTTCCCACCACTGTCCCTTGTCCCCACCAGTGCCCCCACAACTGTCGCACTGTCCCCACTGTCCCCACCACTGTTCCCACAACGGTCCCACTGTCCCCACTGTCCCCACTGTCCCCACCACTGTCCCACTGTTCCCACTGTCCCCACCACTGTCCCGCTGTCCCCGCTGTCCCCGCCGCTGTCCCATTGAGCTGTCCCACTGTTCCCACCAGTCCCCACTGTCCCCACCACCAGTGTCCCCACTGTACCACTGTCCCATTATACAACCATCGTCCTCACCACCGCCCTCACAACTGTCCCCACCACCACCGTCCCCACCACTGCCCCACTGTCCCCACTGTCCCCACCACTGTCCCACTGTCCCCACACCATTGTCCCCACCACCACCGTCCCCACCACTGTCCCACCGTCCCCACCACTGTCCCACTGTTCCCACCATTGTCCCCACTGACCCCACCAGTGTCCCCACCAATGCACCCACCAGTGTCTCACTGTCCCCACTGTCCCCATCACCGTCCCCACCAGGGTCCGACTCTCACCGTTGTCACCGCTGTCCCCACCACTGTCCCACTGTCCCCACTGTCCCCACCACTGTCCCACTGTCCCCACCGTTTCCACCGCTGTCCCACTGTGTTGTCCCACTATCCCACTGTCCCCATCACTCTCCCCACCACCGTCCTTACCACCGTCCTTACCACCACTGTCCCCATCACTATCCCATTATCCCACTGTACCACTTTCCGATTGTCCCACCGCCGTCCTTACCACTGCCCTCACCATTGTCCCCACCACTACCGTCCCCACCACTGTCCCACTGTCCCCACTGTCCCTACCACTGTCCCACTGTCCCCTCGCCACTGTCCCCACCTCCACCGTCCCCACCACTGTCCCACTGTCCCCACTGTCCCCACCACTGTCCCACTGTCCCCACCACCACCGTCCCCACCACTGTCCCAGTGTCCCCTCCGTCCCAGTGTCCCGAGGAGCGGGAATCGTCTGCCGGCGGCCGGCGAGAGGGGGGGTTCGAACCGGTAATGAACTCCCCCCTTTTTCACGATCGATTGGGGAGGAGGGGTATCGAACCGGTAATGACCCCCCCCCCAATTTTCGAGCGGGGGGGACGGGTCGGGAACCCCCAGTGACCCCCCCCGGTCTTCAGCCAACACCGGTAGAACACGCTCTTTCGAATATCGAGATCTTACCGGGCCGAGCCAGCAATGATCAAAAACGAATCGGATCGATCTGATCGAAACTGACTTTGAAGGACGAGGAGGAGGATCAGCAACAACATGCTATGGGACGCACAAGGACATACTAGTACCATATGTCATCCTCGGAAGCGTCAGTCCGACCCGACCATGTAATACAGCCATCTTGTACTATCCCGTTTACCGAGCGGTACGGCCAGAAGGCGCCAACCACAGAACTCATACGAAGTATGAGATCTATGGATGCGCGCGTCGCCCCTGAGGCGGGCGACGCATATATATATATATATATATATATATATATATATAGTAGTAAAAGTATGTCGTTGCGACGCCGAGTCAGCAGCAACATGATGAAGCGGCAGGGCCATGTGAAGGACGCGCCTTGATGCGGATCGCTGGAACTGAGTTCGGGAGGGTTCCCAACGCCGTGGCTCGACCGCCGCTTCGCCTGCGCGGTCGCCGCACGGGCGGGGGAGGGAGGGGGGAGCGAGATGACCGCCCGCACCACTAAACAATTGTATGTATTTCTTCTCGATGCGTGTGTTTATATGTGCGTGTGTCATCCTTGCGCAAGGGCCGTGCTAATAATATCTGTATCGTTCCAAATTTACCGGATGATCTCTGAAGGGAATCCGCGAGGGGAGCGAAAGGAGGAGGACGAGGAGGAGGACCGACAGACAACCACTTGCGAGCCTATGTCCTTTGTCTGTGACGGACGGGGCGGTGGCCCGCGTATTCCACCTCACCCGACGTGGGGAGGGCGAAAACCCATTCCTCAGTTGGGCTGCCGGTGGAAGCTACGTAGAAGCTACGAAGCGCTATTCACACCGTCTGCGCAAAGACTGATATAAATCGGCTCTGCGATGCGCTGACAATGCGCCTACCAACGGCTTCGCTGGGGGACTCCACTGGCTTAAAGAGGGACGGCCCATTGGGGAAAACATAAGCCGCCCTCCAGAAGCACCAGTCCCCTGCTTGCAAACTTGACGAGTCGCGAAATCGTCGCAATCTGAGAACAAACTTTCAGACCCCCGAGAAGTCGTGGTCCATATGTACCGTGACAGCTGGCTGGACGGTAGAAGGTGGGAGCACAAGAGGAATGGGGGAACGGAACTCAACCGAGGAAAAGGGGACATCGGCAGGGATAGCATGAGCCCTGGAAACTCGGCTCATTAGCTGTTCCATGGAGAGTCCAAACTCCACAAGTGTCCCAAGACCATGCATCATAGTTTGAGGAAGAAGAAGAAGATAAACAATTTGGCTTCCGACCTGATAACTGAGAACCGATCCGGAACGGCTGGCCTGTAGTCGGGTCAGGGCGTCATTAATATGTCCGTTTCCGGTTCCGAATCATTTAACACATGCGCTGGGGTCCTGCGACCTGGTCGAGAATGGCAGAGTGCAGTCGTCCGCGAGTTCCTGGCCGATCTCCTCCCCAGTACTGTTGCCCTTGCCTTTCTTCCTGCCCGCGGAGCCCTCGGCGCCGCTGCTGCCGCTGGCCTCGCCGTTGCTGACCTGTTTGGCGACGCAGTCGTCGTTGATGCCGATGCGTTGGAGAAGGACCTCGGCGCCCCTCTCGAGCGCTCCCCGCGGAGCGCTGCCAGGCTTGTAGGTTCGCTCCTGCACAGTCATCATGGGGAACACAGCTTCGCGAAGAGTGGTCCCCATCTGTGCCGCCTCCACCGCCTGCTGCGCCGATGCCAGCATGAACTGTACCTTGCACTGCTATAGATTATCGTAATTCTTCTTGTCGAAGTAGCACGGGCGCGCGCGGGAGTATTTGATGCGCGTTTGCTGGGTGCCCAGCGCCTCCTGCTGCGGTTCCATCGCCAGGGAGTTCCAATACGGGATGCACATGTTCTTCAGTTGGTCGGGCAACTCGGGCTGGGATATCAGGCATCATATCAAAAGCGGGAAAATGCGGGGCCGAGAAAGCCCGTTCTTGCGGTCTTTGGCCTCCGTCTTGCATGTCGCGTCGTAGTCAAGGCCGGCTCGGCAAAGGACAGGGGCGATCTCGGCGTCGCGCGGGGGCGAGAAGGAGGTGTAGCACGCGCCGATCAGCTCCGCCAGCTCTCGACTGTCGTCGAGCGTCAGCTTGGCCAGGATTGCGATGGGCGCCGCCAGATGGCCTCCTGCACGAGGAGACTCTTCGTGATTCTGATCCTTGAGACGAGCCAACTTGGAGTCCTTCGAATCCGCCGCGGGCCCTGCAATGCGCTTGGCCCTCGGTGGAAGCGCGTGAAAGCGAGGGCGGCTATGGAATTGAAGCGCACTCAAATCGTGCACTTAAGCCGGACGCAATGGGCAAAGAAAAGCATCTCCATGCTGACGTGCCCGATAGGTGCTGCTCCGAGAAGCTGCGCAGAGTCCTGCCCTGAGCGAACTGACCAGGTGTCTGCGCGTGCTGTTGGTGTCTTCAAAAAAAGAGAGCCGAACGACACATTGATTGGTGAACGCGGCCTGGGACAGAATGGCTTGGAAACCATGGCGATTGTGCATGCGCGCCAGCAGCCGGCGTCGAGTTGCAACGTGCAGGGCATGCCCTTCCAGCACACAGATGATTACCTTGTTTAAGACATGCTGTGGATGTGGAAATAGAGGAAGACAATCATGACGCCCTGGGGTGGCGCTCTCACAATGAGCCGGTGGGCCCAAATTTTCTGCGGGGTCGAACGTCTGGAACCATTCGCTTGCATCTGGATCCTGGAAGAGCTGGAGGGGGGCGCTGTCGAACCGATCTATCACGTCAGCCCCCTGATCACCTAGATGCGCAAGCGCGTTCATGTCGTCGACGAATCTTCTAGCCCACGGACAGGCGGCCCCACTGAGTTCCCCCTGGACATCGATGATGTGGACGTCATTTGGGAGCTAGATCCTCACAACCCCAGGAAGCGCCCCTCCAGTCCGAGATGCGCGCCACAGGATGCGATACCCAAGACTTACGCCATTTGATGCGGCGGGATCTGGCTGGCGCGAAGCGCCAGTGGCGGAGTACTTGCTGGTCGGATGGCGACGCGGGGCGATCCTCGCGACGCTGCGCGGCAGCTCCTTGCAAGGCGCGGCAGGCGCGCCCAAGACTCGAAAATCGAGGTTAGCGAAACGCATGGCAGTCGGGGAGAAACTCTCGACGCCTGAAAGAGCAGGGCCGCGCACGCGGCTGAGGAAAACAGCTCGTTCCTCCACGACCGGGGCGTTAGATTGGCACCAGTTCCTGCCCGTCGCAGCGCAGCCCGCATCGACGGCTGCATGGCGAGCTGGCCATTCAAAATTAAATGTAAAGTCTGCGCGGAGTACCCCTCCAAGCATTCGAGCACGGTCGTTGACAACGCCTGCCGAAGGGGGCTCGCCCGACTGAAAAACGCGGCGGGTCTGCTTACTCCCAGCACAGGAAACTGCCGCAACTGTTTCGTGCTTGGTCGGGCTCATCTGATAGTTGTGATCGAACGTGCTCTGGTTCATAATATTATCACACATGGTGGATCCACCGCTAAGCTCGTCGCCGACGCCCCCCCCCCCCCTCCCCCCCGATATCATAACCATCGTCGCGTCGCCAACATAGCTAATTATGGAAGGCGAGGTCGGGCCGCATCGCAGAGTCGAAGTGTGGGGGTCTATTAAGCGCCATTTAGCTGCGTGATCACCCTGTTGAACATATTGCTCCTGGACGTCCTCGAGAGCCCACCCGGTGTCCCTAGTAAAGCATTCGACCACCCCTGCTTCTCCTTGGAACGCCCCTGCGCGTGGCCTAGCACAGACGACTCCGTCTGGGCCCAGAAAACAGACGGCGGCACGGCGAAACCGACGTTCTCCAAAACGCGCCTCAGAGCCCCTCGCGACGCCAGCGCTGGCCCGGCCCAGGGCCGAGAACGCGGCGCTGCCAAAGACGTTGGCAGCATCTTCATGTTCGCGAATGAATAGAAGATTGAGTCCACGGAGGCGCCGGCCCAGTGATTGTCGGATCATCATGGGAGTCTCTCGCCCGCGTGTAGCAGCGCAACCGCGGGCGAACTGCGGCTCAGAGTTCCGTTCGCTGGCACTGGAAAATTGCGATGGATGCCTATCCACATGGGCAGAGAACGCGCATGATGCGCATGCGTGCGACAGCTGCCCCACGTGATACATGCCACACCTAGGGCAACTGACTGGAGCGGTAAACCTCGCGCATCAAGCCTATGAACAAATTTTGAATCTCACGAAATTCAACGCGCGGGCTCTCGCATCCAAGTCCGCGGTATCTGTTCGATGCCCGTCTGCGAGGGTTAAAACTCATCCGTTATAACTCGGGCGGCAATGACTATGGCGGCGCTGCTCGACGCTCGGCGGCAGAGCGGAGCTGGGGAGCTATGAGTTGAAGCTTGCGCCGTGACCATGCCGGCCCCTCCTTGGCGAAGGGGTAGGTGATGTCTTAACTCTCTATGCCAGTGGGGCCATAGATGCAGTCGCGCCCACGGCAGTTCCAGTGGATCGCATCTGCGTCCGCGCCGCCCGGGCCCGAGGTGACTTGGAACCGGCGTCGGAGATATCCTGCGCAGTAGGGAGCGCCTGCACCACGCGTCGGTAATTGCGGCGCCTCGGGCCAGCACCTCTCGCCGAAAGGAGACAGGAAAGTCGCGCAACTTCAGTCTTGCGTCCTAGGCGATCTGCGCGCAAAAATTCGGATGCAACCGCAACGCGCCGTCGGCGCAGGTGTAGTAGTCGCAGGTCTGCGCTGGCGCCGGGAGATGATGGCGTTGCCAGGTGATGGCAACCTCCTGATCGGGGTAAGCGTTGATGATGTCGCGTCGCAGATGACGTCGGCGTCGTAGCAGCTGCTGTACTTGTTAGGCGCGGTAGTGATAGCCAAATTGCGGTTCAGGATTTTAGTGACGGGTCTAACGCCTTCTCAGAGAATATGCATGAACTGGCCCCACTCCGTGTTGGGCGTGTATTGGCCACGCCGCAATTGGCGGAATTCTTGCCAGTGCTCATGCATGCGTGGTTCGGCTCGCGAAAGACATTTAGCTCTGTTGGTGCCTTGCCTGAGTGCGACCATCAATGCCTCGCGATTCCACGACGTGAGCTGTGGCACAAAACCGATTTCGGGATCATCTGCATGGCGGCTAGACAACCGAATTTCGCTGGCAAATGTATCGGGGGATCTGGCATGCACGGGCACGTGATCGCAAAATTGTCTCGAAGGATGATTTGAAATTCGCGTGCCAATCGACAAAGCGGGCCAGCTGCCCGCGCGGCGGCGAGCATGCGCTTGGGGACCAAAACGGAATAAAATTGCGATCCTGTTCCTGGGGCGCCATAGTAAATGGCACCCGCGCCTGCGAACGTAATCAACGCAAGCATGCCCACGACTTCCAGAAAAAAGCTAAGGTAATATCGGCTGCAGACCTTTCTCGAACTGGCTGCGTCTGGTATCCAAAACATGAGGAGTGAACGGGAAGTCAATGTTCGGAAGTCGCGGATCGTTGGAATCCGAGCCCTGAATTGAGACCCAAGCATATGATTGGCAAGCAGCGATGAGCCTGCCAGAACGATTGCTGTCGTACCTATCGAAAAAGTATGTCACAATTTTGTGCGTAGGCCCCTCGTCCCCCAGGAGAGCAGTCCGAGCACAATGGCACGCCCAGCCGCCTTGTTGGCGTGCGGTCCTGCGCGCCAGCCTGCGGAGATGCAATCGGGCAGACACTGCCGCAAGAGTTATGTGCTTCCATTGCGCGGGAGAAGAAGTGTCCAGGTGACGCTCACCTTTGCAATTGAGACAAAGTCCCTGTTGGGAGTCCTCCCGGCTATTTTCTGTAGTCGAATGCCAAAAGAAACAGAAAGCGGGTTGTACTGCAAAGCGGGCAGTGCCTTCATCGACTGGTCCTCGAAATGGCCGACAGCCGCCGAGTCGATTAACAGCAAGCCTGCGGGGACAAGAGCTGCAAACAAGAAATCCTGATGTGGAGACGTAGCGAAGTGCCGAAACGCTGGTGGGCTTCAATAAACGAGAGAGCGTGATCCACCGCCGCTTTACTGTGGAAAATTGCCGCCCTCTTCCTCTGGAACCCGGGGGTCCCCCCCCCCCTCTCCGAAAATCCCCAACCCCCTGCTAGACCTCCCCCCCTCCTTCCCTCCCCAGGCAAAACCCCCTCCCCTCGAAAACTGGGGGGGGGTGTTCGACCCCCCCCTCTCGAAAACCGGAGGGGGGGTCACTACCGGTTCGAACCCCTCCCCACCCCCCCCACTCACCGCCAGCAAACGACTCCTGGTCCCTAACACCGTCCGCACCACATCCCCCACTGTTGTTCCCAGCACCACTGTCCTCACCACCACTGTCCCCACTGGTTCCACCACCGTCCCTACTGTCCCCACCAGTGCCCCCACCACTGTCGCTCTGTCCCCCCTGTCCCCACCACTGTTACCACCACGGTTCCACTCTCCCCACTTTCTCCACGGCCCCAACCACTGCCCGACTATCCCCACTGTCCCCACTGTCTCACTGACTCCTCCGCTGTCCCACTGAGCTGTCCCACTGTTCCCACCACTGTCCCCACTGTCCCCACCACTGTCCCCACTGTGCCTCTGTCCCATTATCCCACCGCCGTCCTCGCCACCGCCTTCACCACTGTCCCCACCACCACTGTACCCTCCACTGTCCCACTGTTTCCACCTCATCCCCACTGTCCCCACACCACTGTCCCCACCACCGCCGTCCCCACCACTGTCCACTGTCCCCACTGTTCCCACCATTGTCCTCACCACTGTCCCCACCATTACCGTCCCCACCACTGTCCCACTGTCCCCACCACTGTCCCGCTGTCCCCTCACCTCTGTCCCCACCACCACCGTCCCCACCACTGTCAGCACCCCCCCTCGGTTTTCGAGGGGGGGGGGGTTCGAACCGGTAGTGACCCCCCCCGGTTTCCGGTTTTCAAAAAGGGGGGGGGGTTCGAACCGGTAGTGACCCCCCCCCTTTTCATGATGAGCTGGGGGGGGGGGAAGGGGTTCGAACCGGTAGTGAACCCCCCCCGTTTTCCAGAGGGGGGGGGGGGGGGGGTTCGAACCGGTAGTGACTCCCCGCGGTTTTTCGCCAGCAGCGGTAGAACACGCTCTTTCCAATAAACGGATCGTGTTGGTATGGGGAAGGGCCTTTCTCTCGGGCCTTGCAGGAGGAGGAAGAGGACCAGTGGACACCCAAGACTCATCAGCAATTTTGCCATACACACTCAATTCAAATTCTCTTTTCAGGAACACCTACAAAGACTCATTGGCACTGAAAGAAGTGCTACATGGGAAGACAACCGTCTGAGAATCATGGACAGCGTCAGAACACCACTCCTGTCACTTCACTGCCGCGAATCAACGTTGTTGAATCCTGACGATCCTGTACCGTGCCGGAACACCATTCCTGGGACTCCACATCACCGCCAATCAGCCTGACTGTTTCGCCCTCACAGTCATACATCGTACCATAACACCATGTCTGGGACGATAAACGTAATCATTATTGAAACTGCTGTGAACTCTCGGGGCGAATGTGTGCGGCGCCAGGCGAGAACCAATTTCCCAAAAAGGTACCGCAAACCATCCGCGAATCTCTTGCAAACGTGTAAGACGAATGTGCGCGGCGCTAAAGCGAGACCCACATTTTAACGACGGCCCGCCCTCCACCCGCGAAACTCTCATAGTTGTTTGAAGAGTGTGCGCGGCGCTAAAGCGAGAACCACGTTGGAGATGGCCCGTCATCCATCCGTGAAAATGTTGCAAACTTCTCAGCTTCAGGACCATGAGCGGCGATGAAGTCTCAAGCGAAACGCCCGGCACGCCCTACGGACACGTCTCGAGGTGAAACTGGGAGGAGATATTCATATAAGGAGAAGGGATGGAGGAGGAGCAGGAGGACCAGGAGGAGGAGGAGGGAGGAGGAGGAGGAGGAGGAGGAGGAGGAGAAGAGGGAGTAAACTGAGGATGACGAGGAACATCTTTGGGGCCTCCTTGGAGCCTCCTGGAGACCTCCTGGGAGGTTCCTGAAAGCTTCTCGAGGGCCTGTTGGGGGCCTCTCTAGGCCGTGTCGCTTCAAGGCCGTCTTGTGCGGGGGCCATGTGCGAAGGACCAGGAGGAGGAGAAGGAGGAGGAGGAGAGGACCATCAAGCGGAGGGTCGCGTGTGGGGGCCGCGCGGAATGTCTTCATCCCTGGGTGGGCGTGGCCGTTGTGGGGCTACTGCCGCGAGGGCCACGCAGATGACCAACCCGGGGAGGCGGGGGGGGGTGGGCACACGGGTGGACACGGGGGGGGGGGGGGGGGGGGGCACGCCAGCGAGCAAGGGGGAGGACACGGACAAGGCGCGCAGGTCGTGCAGAGCGGCGAAGGAGCCTGCGGGATGGCCCCCCTCCATGAGACGGACCAGAGAGAGGCTGCGATGCAGCGGCCGTCGGGCCCGTGCGCCCGAACGTCTCTGACGTAGAGGCTGGGCGCCGTCCACTCTGGGACGGCTGACGAGATCAGAGCCATCAAGTTATATATATATATATATATATATATATATATATATATGTGGACCCTCTTGGACTGTTCTTGGAGTGCTCATGGAGTTGTGACTGTCGGGACATCTTGAGGCCTCAGAGTTGAATCGGAAGAGGAACAGCAACAGCGACAAAATCACCCCAACCGAGAACATATTCTACTAAGATAAGTTTGGTCTCTCTGGAGTCCCTCTGGGAGGCCCTGGGGCCACCTCAGAGCCATCATTGAGCCTTCTCGGGGCATCTGTCAGCCATGCTAAAGCCAGTCGTCATCTTAGAGGCACGCCTTACCTTGTCCAACCGTCTCTGGGAGAAGTTGGCCTGTGATATGACAATCCGCCACCGTGCCTTGGGCACGGAGTGGGCGTGTTAGAATGCTCCTGCGGTCCCTCTGGAATTGTTCTACATGTTCTCTATGGCCGACTCCCACCCGGTTCGCGCGCGGAGTTCAAACATCGCCCCCCATGGAATTTCCTCCCGGCGCTCTTTTCAGCCTCCAGACTGCCACGATGGCCTCCAAGACGGCTTCCAAGACAACCAAGACGACACCAAAACGGGTCAAGATGGCCCAAGACAGCTCAAGAGCCTCTCAAGACCAGCCTCAAGACGGCCCGAGTGGCCCCCAAGGCGGCCCAAGGGGGCTCCACGAGGCCCCCAAGACGGCCCAAGAAGCTCCAAGCGGTCTTCCTGGAGAGCCCGAGAGGACAAACATCTTTGATTGTCCTTATTGGTTCGAGGATGTTGAAGTTCTCGCCTGTTCGGGCCTCCAACCGCCCAAGACGGCCCACGAGGCCTCCAAAGGGCCACTAAGATAGCTCCAAGACAGCCCAAGAGGCCCCCAAGAGGGCCTCAAGTCGGGCCAAGAGGGCCCAAATATTGCCAAAGGGGATCCCAAGAGGGCTCCAAGGCGGCCTTGAAGCGCTCCAAGAGAGTCACAAGACGGCCCAGATAGGCCAAGTGGGCTGTCTTGGGCGGTCGGAAACCCAATCATGCCAGAACCTCCAAATCCATCAAAATATTTAGGAAAATCAATGGCGTTGGCCTCCTCGGGCTCTCCTGGAGGGCCTCTTGAAAACCTCTTGGGCCGTCTTGAGGCCCTCTTGATATGTCCCGAGACCTTCTTGGGAGCCGCATGGCCTCCAGGTCGGCTTTCAAGGCAGCCAAGATGGCACTGAGATGGCCCCAATATGGCCCAAGACAGCTCAAGGCACGCACATGAAAGCCTCAAGACAGATCAAGAAGCCCCCAAGATGGCCCAAGAGGGCTCCAATAAACCCTCCAGGAGAGACTGAGGGGGCGAAAACCATTGATTTCGCCTTGATGTTTGACGAGTTTTGAAGTTCTCGCATGTTCGAGTTTCCAACCGCCCAAGACTGCCTAAGAAGCATCCAAGAAGCCTTCATGATAGCTCCAAGGCAGCCCAAGAGAGCCCCAAGAGGGCCTCAAGTCGACCAGCAAGTGTCCACAGATCGCCCAAGGGGCTAGGAGGCCCCAAGACGGCCTTGGAGCGCTCCAAGAGGGCACCGACACGACCTAGAGTGGCCTCCAAGAGGCCCTCAAGAAGCTTTCAGGAAACTCCCAGGAGGTCTCCAGGAGGCTCCAAGAAGGCCCCAAGGATGTTCCTCCTCATCCTCAGTTTCTCCCTCTCCTCCTCCTCCTCCTCCTCCTCCTCCTCTTCTTATTCTTCTTCGTCTTCCTCCTCCTCCTCCTGCTCCTGATCCTCCTCCTCCTCCTCCTCCTCCTCCTCCTGGTCCTCCCTACCGCGCGGACGAAGACGAGGTCGGGATCACGACCCGTCCCGATGCACATTAGTCGTCAGAATGGCGCTGGTCCTGCACTCAGCCTCCTTCCTGCTGCGCTGTTGCAGAGGCTCGATGGCGGGGTTTGCTGCAGGCAACTGGATATACTTACTGGGGTCTGCACCAGTGTTCCGTGCGAAGATGGACCGTCCAAGATGGCCCTTGATGGCTCGAAGATGGTCCCAGGCCTAAGATGCGCTCCAAGATGGCGCGTGATGCCTCAAGTTGGCTCAAGATAGCCTCCATTATGGCTTCCAAGACGCTTCCAGCAGGCCCCGAGACGACTCGAGGTGGCCACAAAGCCTCTCAGGGATGCTCCGAAGAGTATAGCTTGTCAGCGAAGATCGCTTTCTCGCTGTTTAGCTTCGGGTGGGCCTCCGGACTTCTGCGAGGCCTCCCGGGCCCCCTCCAGAGGCTCGGAACGGGGGCCTCTCGGAAGGCCAGGGAGGGAGCCTTCCGAGCGGCCCCGCCGCCCTCGGAGCAGGCCTGCCCCGTCTCGACAGCTTTCCCTTTGCGGCGCGCCGCCGACCTCGTGGGACGCACAGAGACATCCGGGGGCCCAAGAGGGGCCCTGAACGGCCCGAAGAAGACTCCAAAAGCCTGAGCGCTCCGAGAGCGCTCAAGAGGCAATGTGTTGAGCTCTGATAGGGGAAGTTAGCTGTAAGCACTTTGTTGTGTTAATTGTTAGTCTCACCCGAGGAGGGCCGCCGAGGCCACCAAGCGAGCCCCGAGAGAGCCCCAAAAGGCTTCCCCAGAGTGTTCCAAAACTGTTCCGACAAACATCCGAACGATGATGACAGAGGTCCCCGGGTTGGTAATTAGTCGGGGCTCCTCGGGCTGGCTCCGGCTTCGCCTTGACCACCCAGTGCGGTGCGAGCTCTGAACACTCCGGTATGGCTGACTCGGGAGTCTACTCGGGTTGATCCCGAACTTCGGCTTGAGAGATACCCCCTCTTCACTGTTTCACTCTATGCTCCTACACTTCCCTGCTCAATACAAGCCGTCTGGTATGTATCTCGGCACCCATTCGTGTCTAGTCCTAATGTAAATTTGTAACTTCGCGACATAAATACGATATCCACATCTTGTTTTGACTGTTCAATACATTTATATACATATTCTGCGCAGAATGGGAATTAGCCAGTCCTAGGCATTCTCAGACGGCGCTGGCGCGAATCGTGACTTGACCAGACCCCTCCCCCCCCCGTCACGCCCATTATGGCCAGGGGATACAAAATCTGTTTCCTCCACGCTCCGAAGCTCAGAAAATGAGCGCACTCCTCGCTGCCTCTCCCAGGCCTGGGCCTGGGCCTGGGCTGGCGGCCAGGAGACGAGGCACAACCACGAAAACAAGGCTCCAAGTTCTGTAACACAACTGTGCGAGAGAATCCGCCGATTCCCTCTTGCCGGGAGTGAAAAGGCGTGCGAGAAGATTGGCTGACAAACCACACACGCAAACACACACACACACACAAAACACACACACAAACACACAAACACACACACACACAAAACACACACACACACGAAAATCACACACACACAAACAAATGCCCACAGACACACAAACACACACACACACACGCACACACACACGCACGCACGCACGCACGCACGCACGCACGCACACACGCACACACACACACACATACACACACACGCACACACACACACACACACGCACACACGGCTCCAAGACAGACGAACGTCGTAGCAGAAAACAAACTGCTACGAGACGCCCAAATACCACCCAAAAGCGGCGTAAGGGACTGCCAAAGGCTCCTAGAGGTCACCCTCACGCCCAAGAAGCCGTCGAGAGACGTCCGAAGCGACCTCCAGAGAGGCCCTCAGAGACTAAGTACATTGACAACCAAAAGGGCTCTCGTCATCATATTGCCTCGTCAAAAGCATCAGAGATCTGCAAGACGCCCGAAAGACGGCCTTGGCCATTCCAAGATGGCCCAAGAGGGCTCCAAGACAGCCCCAAGACCCGCCCAGACTTTCCCTAGATGGTTCAACTGAGCATCTTCAAGACCCTCGACGGGCCCCCAACGGCCACCCAACCGGGCCCCCCGACGTCCCGAAGAAGTCCCCCAAAGGCCACCAACATGCCATCAAGAGGAAGGAAGAGCAGAACGAGGCTGAGGAGAAAAAAGGAGAGCAATGAAAACCTGCACCAATTTGAAAACGGCGCTGAACTGAAGCGGGTCTCACATTCGGCCCTGCTGCGCTGCTGCGTTGGCACGGTGCCGGGATCTGCCGCAGGCGGCGGGATATGACCCCCGATCTGGGGGTCCCCCCGCTAACAGTCCGTGTCCATTTGGCCGTGAGGTGGACGGGGGGATGGAAAGCTGGCGATGAGCATGACCAGGCGTGGCCCAGCAGAGAAGGGCGCTGCGCACAGGAGGGGCAGCCTGACTGGGACGACGACGAAGGCGAGGCGAGCGAGACCCCGCTGGTCGTGGGCAGGACCCGGCACCGAAGGCGGGCGAAGAGGGCGCGCCTGGTACATGAATGCCAGGCAGGCGGCGCAGCAGCAGAACACCAGGACGCCGACGCACGCGACGGCCACTGCCTGGGAGGTCCTCCTCCCTCCCCCCCCCTCCTCCGGCGCTTCTCGCCGTTCACCGCCCTCTCATTTTTGAGCGTTGGGCCGCCTGGGACTCAGGGCTGGGCCTCTCTTCGCTGGGGAGAGTGGCGGTCGAAACAACCTCTCGGGGTGATGGCCTTCAGCAAGACGGCGCGCAGACTGTTGCGAGCAATGCCGAGTACCAAAGAAGTTCCCAGGGGGCCTCCAGGAGGCCCCCAAGAGGCTCCCAAGAGGCCCTGCGACGACGTGACTGTACGTGCTCCGGACGTGCACCCCGCGAAGCGAGAGGAATCAAGACATATGGTTTCAGCTAGCGGGCGAAAGGAACCCACGTATTTTGCAGGTGCGGGCAAAACACAACATGTAAAACACACAGGGTTTCAGCTATCGGGCGAAAATAACCCATGGTTTCATAAGTGTCCCGCTCACGGAATAGGAAACGTTTCAACTCACAGGCGTTAGGAACCTGTGTAAAAAAACATGGCTTGAACCCGCAAGCGAACGAAACCCATGTAAAAACACCCGACTGCAGCTCCTCCTCCGCCTGATCCTCCTCGCAGACGAGGGCCCCGCCCAAGACTTCCTCGCGATTCACTCTCAGACGAGGCCCTCGCTCGAGATATCCTCGCATTTTTCTCAAGCGCAGCAGTGGGCCAGATCACCAAACGTCAGATATTCCCCTAGGTGGCCTGGACATGTGAAAACACAAACTAAATCTACAAGTGCCCGACGCATTTCCACGATGTCTGCGAAACAAGCGTTTCGCTCGAGCCATCCTCAACACAGGCTGCTGAACAATCGTTTCGCTAGAGACATCCTCAAACTCTCCAAAACAAGCGCTTCGCCAGAGACGTCCTCATCGAATGGTGCAACCGCTCGGGACATCCTCAACAATGACAGTCGCCAGCCCTATGTTCGACTCGGGGGTTTTGGACAACGCTCACCTCTTTGGAGGCAGAATAGACCTCTGTGCACCTCTGGAGACCTCCACGAACCTCTCAAATGGGACTAGAGCAGACGGGGTCAGAAGATCGTACCGCCAGCAACGTCAGTATTGAGAAATTGAATACCTGCCAGACCGAACAGGCAAGACCAGACAAGACCAAACCCACTACACGACCTGGAGGGTTCGGACTCTTTTGGAAGCGCGTGAAACTAAGGACCCCAGGGGAGTCCACAATCGCGGGGGCGGCGGGCGAGCCGACACCGAGCCCGTCGGGAGCCCATGGAGTGATGGAGAAAATCGGGCTCTGGATCGAGCCGCATCGCCGATGCATCGGCGATGAGGAGCACCTCCACCCCCGTCTGCTCCAGCCTGTCTGGGCGGCCTGGACGGGCCTCAGAGGCACCGCACGCCCAGGCAGGGGCAGCACGACCTCTGGGCGGCACCGCGGCCCTCCGTCTCACTTGGTGCACCCGAGGGACAGGGCGGAGGCAGGGGGGTATTCAAGGGCGGTGATCACGCGGACGGGGAGAAGTGAATGGAGCGGCGGTGAGGGGGAGGGGAGAGAGGGGTGGGGGGACGTCGAGGGAGGAGGGCGAGGGTGGGAGGGGGATGGAGGAAGGGGGAGGGCATGGGCCAGGTGGGACATCGAGGGAGGAGGGCGAGGGGTGGGGGTGGGGGAAGGGGGAGGGCCGGGGCCAGGGAAGGGAAGGGCAGGGGAGCACGAGGGGGGGAATGGGATGGGGGCCGGTGCGCCGAGGCCGTGGCAACGACGCCGCCCTTGCCGCGGCCGGTCGAATCACCTCGCGCGAAGGCTCGCGCTCCCAGCTATGTGCATGAACACGGCCTCTCGATCCGCGAGACTGGCCGCGTTATACGAGCATTTGCGCAATGCGTACTCTCGAAACCAGCGTGGATTCATGTACGTGTACGTCCTGATTTCGCCCCTGACCTGTGGCGACCCATCTTCGAGCAAGCCCTCCCCTCGGCATCGCTCGGACGTCCATGTCTCGTACATCTGTCGGTTTCGTGCGGGTTTTCCTAGATGATCAAGGATGCTCCTCGATGGCCCTCGCCGAGCAAAAATGCACACGTCCGAGCGATGCCGAGTCCCCTGTGACGAGCCGTCTTCGAGCAAGGCCTCCCGTCCAGCACCAAGGGGGAGTGCGCAGGGAACGACAAGTGCGCAGAGCACGACACATGCGCAACTGGCAACTCAACTGGCTCCGCGTACGTGGCGCCGTGAAGACGCAGAGGAGGGGGCGCCGGGGCGCCTGTCCACCACCGTGCCTGCCTGCATGGAGTGTGCGTATTAGGATTAGGTCGGGCATGGGGCGAGAAATTAAAAATGGCCCCAAAATGCTCAAACTAATCGAAAATACGCAAAACAACAAATCGTCCTAGGCTATTTTTTTACTGTTTTTGAATATTCCTCCTGTAGAGGGACAGGCCCGACTGAATTCTAGAATGCATGTTTGTTCTCTGGGAGGTTGTTTTTTTGTGTTTTCTGAGGCCGCCCACCCCCCTCTCGCCACGCACGTGGTCCTAAGATCGACCCACCTGCACAGTAGACGGCATCTGATTGAGGTCCTGACACGCGCCAGTTATCTTTAGCGGGCGTTGTCCTCTTCCTCCGCCCCTGTCCTGCTCATCATTCTCATCCTCCTGTTGTGGCGCTGTGGCGCTGTGACGTTGTTTTGGCATGAAAACGGGTTGCGATCGCCATTTCTTTGATTTGCCCATAGATTGAACCACATTGCCATCATCGTCATGGTTGCCGGTGCCCCGTCTGTGTCCTTGTCTGCTTGTGCCAATTGATTATGGGTGTGTGCATCAGGAGCTGAAGAACACGTTCCAATTCTGCATCGACTGTAACCATGGACTACGATGGTCGATAATGCAGCCGCTAGCCGAGAAACATGACCCGGATCCCTGTCTTTGTCCGTTCGCGAAGCTGTTGATCCAAAAAGGGCCAATCGTGTTATGCGTAATCGGAAACATTGTCGTTCCACTCATCCAAAAGAAGGTTTTGGATATGTGAGGAATGGCAACACGTTCAGGACAATGGATTCATACTGAAAATGTCGGTCATGACGTGACGTGACAGGGGATGTGCTGTGCTTTGCCGTGCTGAATTTAGATGTGCCATGTCGCAATGGTTTGCGTTGTGCTCGATAGAGTTGTGGATCGAACGGTCTTTAGCATCCGAGTCCTGACCGAACTGATCTGGATCCTAAGCTTGAGCTGCCTGAGCGCTTAGCTGGTCCAGGGCTGAGTGCAGTCGAAACTTGCGGGGCGTTCAATCAGCTCAAGCTCGAGACCCGACTCAGTTCCCAAACGAAACGAGACGACGCGGGACGCAGGGCGCATGAACGCGTCACGGGATGTGCCAGGGGCGCACCAGGGGATGCGACCGAGGACGTGTCAGGGGACGTGTGCACAATCGTGTTATGCACAATCGGAAAAAAGGGGAGCTGCTTACGTTGGAGAAGGAGATGGCGGATGAGCAGGAGGATGGGCAGGAGAAAACGGAGGAGGATGAGGACGAGGACGAACAGCAGTAGCCAAAGCTTGAGTGAAGGAGCGGGAGGAGCAGGAGGACCAGGGAAAGGCGGAGGAGGGAGAATGAGGGGGGCGACACCGATGGAAATGAATTCGGATACAGGGAAGTGGCCCGTGCTGGGGCGAGAGCGCCATTCTGTACGATGGAAGAAAGTGCCAGTCCAGCCCAAGCTGCAGGGGGAGCAAAATTTTGAAAAACCGACCACAACTGGAGCGCAAAACCATTACAACCTTGTCGACAAAACAATACGCGGAGAGGGCCGAATATCCCCCGGGCAGAGCCAGGAGACAGAGGAGAGTAGTTTTCATGATGAGTTGCAAAGTGAGAGAGAGAGAGAGAAAGAGAGAGAGAGAGAGAGCAAGAGCGAGAAAATAGAGAGAGAGAGAGAGAGAAAGAGAGAGAGAGAGAGAGAGAAAGAAATAAAGAAAGAAAGAGAGAGACTGAGGCAGAAAGAATGACATAACAGAACGGTAAATAGAAAAAAAGAGAGCGAGAGAGAGAGAGAGAGAGATACATACATAGACAGACAGAGAGAGACAGAGAAAGAGAGAGAGAGAGATAACAAAACAACGAAGAACAAAATAAACAACGGGAGCAGTACGACGGCCGTCCCTGGCGAGGCCTAAGAAGGAGCACCAAGTCGAGCAGAGGGGCCCCGGCGAACGACGTGCACCTCCTACCCGGTTTGCGGCAACTCGTGGAAGCCTCCCGTACCATCGTATCGGCTCTTGCGAATCGACGCTAGTCGACGCTAATCAACGCTACATCGACACTAGCCCACGCTAACCAACGCTAGCTCGGCCGGCGCTATCCCATCAACCCCAAAACGCCTGCGAATCGACGCTAGAGACGGAATGAAGAGGGTATACACCAGGCCCCCGTGATTTGCTACCGAGACCCCTGAAGCCTCCCCCGCGGGCGGCGGGGAGGGGCGCGCGCCGTTCTCCTCGCAGTCGTCGTCGTTCTGCGCGGCGGGAGGCCGACCAGGGTTGGGGCGGAGCACAGACAGGGCCGGAGCATCGCACTGCATCGGAGGGTGCGCCGACGGAGTGAACCAGCGGTGTCGGGCTGGAGCGAAGCAGGCGCGGGATCGTACTGCTAGGAGCGCGTTTCTTGACTCTCTTGCACAGGGTGTCTAGAGCTCCGACCACTTCATTTCGGCACGGCACCCACTCCATCACCCACACATTCCACCAGCCAGCGCGCCCCTCCGCCCCGACCCCATTATTTCGGAACGGCACACCCCTCCGCCCCGACCCTTTTATTTAACGACACACCCCCTTCCACACCCCCTTCCGCATCCCTCCCAAACCACCAGCCAGCGCGCCCCTCCGCCCCGACCCATTTCGGCACGGCACACCCCTCCGCCCCGACCCTTTTTTATTTCGGCACGGCACACCCCCTCCGCATCCCCCCCACCCACCAGCCAGCGCGCCCCTCCGCCCCGACCCCCATATTTTGGCACGGCGCACCCTTCCGCCCCGACCCCCTTTATTCCGGCACGGCACACCCCCTCCACATCCCACCACCCACAGCCAGCGCACCCCTCCGATCCGACCCCTTTCTCCAGGCACGGCGCACACAACAACACACACACAAAACACACACACACCACACCATCCCCCCCACCCACCAGCCAGCGCACCCCCTCCGCCCCGACCCCTTGTATTTCGGCACGGCACCCCCTCACCGCGCGCCCCCTCCGCCCCGACCCCTTGTATTTCGGCACGACACACCTCTCCGCCCCGGCCCCTGTATTTCGGCACGGCACACCTCCTCCACACACCCTCCGCATCCCCCCCACCCACCCCACCCACCGCCAGCGCGCCCCTCCGCCCCGACCCCCTTTATTTCGCAAAGCCACCCCTCCGCCCCCCCTTTATTTCACGGCACACCGCTTCCGCACACCTTTCACCAGCCAGAGCGCCCCTCCGCCCCGACCCCTTGTATTTCGGCACGGCCCCCCCCCCCGCATCCCCCCACCCACCAGCCAGCGCGCACCCCCCTGATTTCGGCACGGCACACACACACACCACACCCGCGCGCCCCCTCCGCCCCGACCCCTTTATCTCGGCACACACCCCTCCGCCCCGACCCCTTTATTTCGGCACGGCACACCCCCCCGCATCCCCCCCCGCCCCCCAGCCAGCCCCCCCTTCCCCCCTTTTAAGCACGGCACACCATTCCGCCCGACCCCTTTATTTCGGCACGGCACACCTCTTCCGCATTTCCCCACCCACCAGCCAGCGCCCTACTTCGGCACGGCACACACACCCGCATCCCCCCACCCACCAGCCAGTGCACCCCCTCCGCTATTTCGGCACGGCACGCCCCTCCGCCCCGACCTTTTTTATTTCGGCACTGCACACCCCCCCCGCATCCCCCCCCACCCACCAGCCTGGGCGCCCCTCCGCCCCGAACCCTTTTTATTCCGGCATGGCACACCCCTGCGCCCCGACCCCTTTGATTTCGACATGGCACACCCCTTCCGCATCACCCCGCCCACCAGCCAGCGCGCCCCTCCGCCCCGACCCCTTTATTCGGGGATCTTCTGACCCGGGTCAATCCAGACCCGGGTCAGCAGGAAACCAAAAACTGCAATGCAGGGAAAAAAACTGCAACGCAGGTCCTCGCAAACCCGGGTCAGCCAATAGGCGCGGCCGCCTCGCGGCCACGAACGGCTCCCTAACCCGGGTCAGCCAGAGGGGGTCTTTGCAGGATCCTGCAGGATCCGGCGACGTGGCTGACCCCCGTTTGCATTGACCCCCGTCTCAAGGCTCCCGATTTATTTCGGCACGGCACACCTCTCCGCCCCGACTTCATTTATTTTGGCACGGCACACCCCCTCCGCATCCCCCCACCCACCAGCCAGAGCGCCACTCCGCCCTAACAATTTTATTTCGGCACGGCACACACCCCCGCATCCCCCCACTTACCAGCCAGCGCGCCCCCTCGGCCCCGCGACCCTTTCATTTCGGCACGGCCCCCACTCCCGCGCGCCCCGCGCGCCCCCTCCGCATCCCTCCCACCCTTCAGCCAGCGCGCCCCTCCGCCCCGACCCCTTTCTTTCGGCACAGCACACCCCTCCGACCGGACCCGTTTGTTCTGGCGCGGCACGGCCACATCCGCCCTGACCCATTCATCTCGACACGGCACCGCCCCCCCCACCCCGAGTGACCCCTCCGCATCCCCCCATCCACCAGCCAACGCGCCCCCTCCGCCCCGACACCCCCATCCCGAGCGCCCCCTCCATCACCCCTTTCACCAGCCAGCGCGCCCCCTCCGCCTCCTCCCCCTTCCTTTCTGTGCAAGAGCCATGGCGCGCGTGCCATTTGTTCTGGGCGACAACGGGCGTTAGAAGGGGGGGGGGCGGCGGGGGGGTTCTATGTAACGCCCCCCCGCCCCCCGCCGTGTGGCTTCGGCACCACAGCCGCGCCAGCGCGAACGACGACGATAAGCGACGAGCTACGAGCGACGACGACGACGACGCGAACAGCATGTAGGTGGCGACCTGCCCACATCGCCTGTGTACACCACCATGCTCGCGTGCACCACAGCGCGCGTGTACACCGCAGTGCTTGCGTACACCGCAACAGCCGTGTACGACGCAGCGCCTGTGTACCCCACAATGCTTGCGTACACCGCAACGCCTGTGCACACCACAGCGCCTGTGTACACCACAGCGTCTGCGTACGCCACACTGTTCGCATGCACCACCGCGCGTGCACACCACAGTACCTGCGTACACCGTAACTGCCGTGTGCGACGCAGCGCCCGTGTACACCACTGGTCACCATAGCGCTTGCGTGCAACATACCGCCGGTGTACACCACAGCAAATGTGTAACAACGCAGCAACCATGTGAAAAACCACGCCTGTGTACTCCGCAATGCTTGCGTGCACCGCAGCGCCTGTGCACACCACAGCGCCTGTCTACACCACAGCATCCGCGTGCACACAGCGCTGGTGTACATCACAGCGCCTGCGTGTACAGGACAGGTAAAACGAGCATGTAGGTGAGGATCTGCTACGGACAGCAAAACGCCACGCCAGAGAAGTGCTGATAATAGAATGCGACGTTCCTCCCTCCCCCTCCTCCAGCACCTCCACCTCCGCCTCCTCCTCATCCTCCTCCTCCTCCTCCTCCTCCTCCTCCTCCTCCTCCCTCCCATGCTGATACCCATGAGATTTCCAATACGGGTCACGCTCCCATGCGGACTTCTATGCGGACGCCGATGGAGATCCGGATGCGCAAAGCGGCAGTGCCTGGAGCGCTCTGGGGGAGCAGGGGCGTTACGTTATAGGGGGGGAGGGCAACCAGGGGCTATAATGTCCATTTTGCCCCAAGCAATAACGTGGGCGGTGCGTCCGGGGGGGAAGTGAGAAGGGGCGGGCCTTCTCAAAGGCTCGAAATTCCCCAGCCTTCTGCGAATGTTTCCAAGCCTACCCCGGAGACGCAGCGTACTGGAGGACTTCTGAGAAGTCCCGCCGCCTTCTGAAAAGGCCGTCTCCTTCTCACTTCACCCCCTTGCCCGCCGCCGAACTGCGTCGCCGATACATCCGCCATGCGGCGCGATCCTGCGACCCCATCTGCTCCGACAACATTCGGGCGGCCCGCGTCGCGCGCCGTGACCGGCTGATCCGCTCCGACGTCATCGTTGTCGTCCTCAACTGCGGCGGCGGCGGCAGCAGCAGCAACATCATGATCATCATAATCATCATCATCATCATCATCATCATCATCATCATCATCATCAGCAGCAGCAGCAGCAGCAGCAGCAGCATCAGCATCAGCATCAGCATCAGCATCAGCATCAGCATCATCATCAGCATCACCATCAGCAGCATCATCATCATCATCATCATCAACACCATCATCATAATGACCCTTATCCCTCCTTCGAATTGCCTCCTCATCACCCTCCTGCTCTTCCCCCTGATCATAATCACCGCCATTCTCCTGACCCCTCCTCCTCATTACCCTCATCACCCTGCTCATCCTCCCCCTGGCCCCTCCTCACCCTCCTCGTCCTCCAGCCTTTTTTCCTCTCGAACTGCCTGATCCTCATGGCTCCCCTTCGTCACCCTTCCTTCTGTCTCGTCCTCCTCCTCGTCACCCTCCTCACCCTCATGCTCCTGCGACTGGCTTCCCATTCGTCCTCGCCCCTCCTCCTTCTCCTCCTCGCCCGCCGGCGCCCTGGCCTTGCACCTCCAAGCCGCCTCCTCGATCTGCGGGATGTACTCGTAGTGCACCTTCTCCAGGTGCGCCCTCACGCGCCCCCCGCTCGCACGGGCGGCCCTTCCCATTACCCCCCTACAGGAGGAGAGAAGAGGAGAACGGAGAGCCCCCTCCTGCTCCCTGCTCCTGCTCCTGCTCCTCCTACTCCTCCTCACCCGCCTTTTCCTCCTCCTCCTCCTCCTCATCCTCCTCTCCCCTCCTCCTCTTCCTGCCTCTCCTTCTCTTCCACCTCGTCGTCCACTTCCTCGACCAGACTGACGGGGTCGAGCGTTCATACACCATCCCCGGGTGCGTGGCTGAAGTGAGGCTCCGCGGTGCGAATTCTCACAATTGCCAAAAGTGTCATTGAAATCGCATTCCTGACGGAAAATTATGTATTGCTTTTCCTGCCCAGTGCCTATCGGATGTTTTCAATTGAATTGCCCCCAGGGCTAGCACCCACTTGTTCTAGCAAGGAACGTCTTGAGCCTCATACTGGGTGGTTGAACCCTGGACTACAACAACAACAACAACAACAACAACAACAACAACAACAACAACAACGACGGCTCTCGCCTGGTGTTACTTCCTCGCGCTGTGTTCAAGATGCCGCTCTCGCTCGAAACTTTCTCACAAATTACCAATGAATCGCACTCTCGCCTCGGATTTCCGTGTGCTTTACCAAGGCGCTCCGCCCTCGACGTCCAGGAATCCCATTCTTGCACGAGACCTCCTCGCAATTTACTCAGGACTCGTGCTCTCGCCTGAGGCCTCTTCACAATTCACGTCGCTCGCCTCAGTGCACCCCCCACAGCCCGACCCGTCCGTTCAGGGTCCGCACTTTCTCCTGCTTGGGAGCCTGCCAATCCACTTCAATGTCCCACCCGACCCGCCCATCAGGATCCGTCCGCACGACCCGCTCGCTAGGGTCCGCCCACGTCACCACCTCTGGTAGGGACCGCCCCCCCGACCGACGTGCCTGTCGGGGCCTGGCCCTTCGTGCGCTTCAAGTCCGTTCGCCCGCATCGATGCGCCACCCGCCCGAGACGCCCGCAAGGCCCGCCCAGTTGGGCTGGCCCGCTCGTCAGGGTCCGCTTTCCGGGTGCATTGTTCTTCTTTCCTTCCCTTCTGCCAATATTCTTCACCGTCAATCGTCCTCCCTTCCTCTTGCTCCAATCCATTATCAGATGTTCCTCCTCCTCCTCCTCCTCCTCCTCCTCCTTCCCTCGCTCTGACCCTTCTCATTGTCCCTCCTCCTCCAACCTTAGCGGCCGCGCCAACCACACGTGGCAGGCGAAAAAACGGCACCCCTGAAGGGGGTACGATCGAGGACGAATCGGGCGGGCATCGAAGGCATTTTGAATGTCAGGCGAGCGACGGAGAGCGAGCAATCTCACAAGTACTGATACCATTCATAGAGACTTCTCACTTCTAGTACGTATTGCTGACCCCCCCCTCCGGCACACCTTCCTTTTGACAATTATAATGCCCCTCCTGGGGCTAGCACCTTGTTTGTTGTCTAAAGGGAAGTCTTGAACCTCACACTGTTTTGCTGGCCTCCCGATGTACAGCAGCAGCGGTTCCCTCTTGATGTTCCCCCACGATGTATTCAATTTCGCGCTTTCGCGCGGGACCCTCCTACGTAGCACAGCACCCCGCAGTTGCGGATAAGAGTGAGGGGGCGGCGAAGACGTCGTCAGTCTGCGGGGCTCTGAAGAAGCCCGCCTCAGGCGCGCGCCGAACTTTTTACAAATTATACAGTGGGCCCGCCGCAGGCGCCGATTTCTTCGTTGGATCGTGGGGTGGGTCGCGGGTGGGTCGTGGGTGGGCCGCGGGCCGGGTCGCGGATGAGTCGCGGGTGGGTCGCGTATGGGTCGCGGGTGGGTCGCGGGGTGGGTCGCGGGGTGGGTCGCGGGGTGGGTCGCGGGTGGGTCGCGGGATGGGTCGCGGGGTGGGTCGCGGGTGGGTCGCGCGGTGGGTCGCGCGGTGGGCCACGGGCAGGTCACGGGCAGGTCGCGGGGTGGGTCGCGGGGTGAGTCGCGGGTGGGTCGCGGGGTGGGTCGCGGGGTGGGTCGCGGGGTGGGTCGTGCTGCCCTGGATGATCTATGTGATTTGCCATAGATCATCTGGATCGTGGACCAGGTCGCGGGGTGGGTCGCGGGTGGGTCGCGGGCGGGTCGGGGGAGGACGACGACAACAACAACAATCAATTTAAGACTGTTCGCCCTTATCTGCTCGAATGTCCAATAACGCGTATTTTCCAAACCCTCGATGCCTGCCCTCTTCGTCTTCGATCGAACCCCTTTTGGGCGGTATACCTTTCTCTTTCTTCCCTGCAGGCCGGGACCCGGCAAGCGGCGGGGCGGTCGCGGACCGTCGGCATGGGCGGCGGCAGCGCTGATCGGCGGGGCGGCCGAGAACCGTCGACAGCAGGGCCACGAAGGACACGAAGTAGGTCACGAAGGGCGACAGCGGGGACACGAAGGGAATGCGTGTGGGGCCACGAAGAGCGCGAACGAGCGGGGGCCACGAAGGGCAGATAATGCGGAGCCACATAATGCAACGATGGGGCCACTGAGGGTAGCAAGTGGGCAACGTAGGACAGTGAGGGGGCCACAAACGGCGACAGCAGGGCCACGAAGAGCATGCACATGGGGCAACAACGGGCGCGAACGAGCGGGGGCCACGAAGGGCATACGTATGTTGGGCCGCGGAGGGCAAGGACGGGGCCACTGAGGGCAGCAACGGGGCCACGAAGGGCAGCGAAGGGGCCACGAAGGGCAAGAGCGGGGCCACGAAGGGCATGCATATGGGGCCACCACGGGCGCGAACGAGCGGGGGCCACGAAGTGTATACATATCTGGGGCCACGAAGGGCAGCGAGGGGGCCACGAAGGGCTGCAACAGGGCCACGAAGGGCAGCGAGGGGGCCACGAGGGGCTGCAACGGGGCCACGAGGAGCTGCAACGTGGCCACGAAGGGCAACGAGGGGGCCACGAAGGGCTGCAACGGGGCCACGAAACAAAACGAGGGGGCCACGAAGGGCTGCAACGGGGCCACGAAAGGCAGCGAGGAGGCCACAAGGAACTGCAACGGGGCCACGAAACAAAGCGAGGGGGCCACGAAGGGCTGCAACGGGGCCACGAAACAAAGCGAGGGGACCACGAAGGGCTGTAACGGGGCTACGAAGGGCAGCGAGATCCCGACTCCTAAGTAATCTGTGAGGGAGTCCTAAGCGTGAGCGCGACTACTGGGTGCCTGGGTGTGAGGAGCGCGGCGCTTGAGTAATTTGCAAGAACATTCCAGCGCAAGGGCGCTGTTCTTCAGTGAATTGCAAGCGAATCTCCAGCGAGAGCGCGACTCCAGAGCGCCGGGAAAACGATTCCTGAATTAATTGTAAGGAAATCCCAAGCGAGAGCGCGATTCCGCAATGAAATGCGAGGAAGTCTCGGACGGGAACGGGGGTCCTGGCTGAATTGTGCGGAGGTCTCAGGATGGAGCCGTTGTTGTTGTAACCCGGGGGCCACGAAGGGCTGCAACGGGGCCACGAAAGGCAGCGAGGAGGCCACAAGGAACTGCAACGGGGCCACGAAACAAAGCGAGGGGGCCACGAAGGGCTGCAACGGGGCCACGAAACAAAGCGAGGGGACCACGAAGGGCTGTAACGGGGCTACGAAGGGCAGCGAGATCCCGACTCCTAAGTAATCTGTGAGGGAGTCCTAAGCGTGAGCGCGACTACTGGGTGCCTGGGTGTGAGGAGCGCGGCGCTTGAGTAATTTGCAAGAACATTCCAACGCAAGGGCGCTGTTCTTCAGTGAATTGCAAGCGAATCTCCAGCGAGAGCGCGACTCCAGAGCGCCGGGAAAACGATTCCTGAATTAATTGTAAGGAAATCCCAAGCGAGAGCGCGATTCCGCAATAAAATGCGAGGAAGTCTCGGACGGGAACGGGGGTCCTGGCTGAATTGTGCGGAGGTCTCAGGATGGAGCCGTTGTTGTTGTAACCCGGGGGCCAAGGGCGGAGTTTGAGCATCAAGACTTTCCTTGTCAAACAACAGGGTGCGAGCGTCAAGGGGCACACTTTGATAAAGAAAAAACAATATGCACCCGTGAGGGGGTATCACCAAGAATTATTCTTCAAAAGTGAGAGCTCAACAAACAGAGTCCTCCCCGCGGATCCCCACTTCAGCCACGCTCCCACGAAAACAGAATGAGCATTCGGCCCCCTCACTCTTATGCATATGTATACACTCACATATATATATATATATATATGTATACACATGTATGCTTATATATACATACATACATACATACATGCATACATACATACACACCTGTACATACATCAATGAATACATATTATGGAATCTGCTCTCGCGTGGGATCTCCTCCCAATGTATGCACACGCCGCGCTATCGAAACTCAAGAATCACACTCTCGCTTTGGATTTCCTCACGATGCACTTGGGAATCGCGTTATCGCTCGAGACTTCATCCCGATTCACGCAGGACCCACGCTTCAGCGACCCGCCAGCTCGACCCGGCCAGCTAGGCCTGCCCGCTGCCTGTTAAGTCCTCCCGCCCTACCCGCCCGTCCGGTTTTTCCTGTGATTGTCTACGACGCCCGTCCTGCTGTATTCCTTGTTGCTCCATCGTTTTCCCTGCCCTTCGTCGCTTCGTTCCTCCCCCCCCTCCCTTGGTTTAAAAGCTGCGCCAACTGCACGTGACCGGGGAGGAATGTCCAAAAAGGTACGATCAAAGACAAAGAGGGCTAAGATGGAGGGAGTGATATTTACAAGCTGGGTGATACGCGAGCAGATGAGAGCGAACAGCTCTGAAATGATTTGTGATTTTCCAAATCTAAAAATAATGATTGATGATCCTTTTTGCACGGTGCCCGTTGCGTTTTTTAATGAAAGTGCTTCCCCCGGGGCTCGCGCCCTGTTCGTGTCAAAGGAAAATATTGGGCCTCACAGTGCGCCCTGGCCCCCGAACTACCACAACAGCGGTTTTCGCGGGATACTTCCTCACGATGTATTCAAACATCGCGCTCTCGGGCGGGACATCCGCACAACCCAATGCAGGAACCACGCTCCCGCGTGGTACCTGCTCCAATGTTTTGAGACGCCGCGACTTCGACCCTCCGGAATTACGCTCTGGTTTTGGACGTCCCCACGATTGATTCGGAAATTATGTTATCGCTCGAAGCCTCCTTGGGACCAATGCGATATTGACGTTGCAGCGACCCGCCCGCTTGACCACGCCAGCTGGGCCTGCCCGCCCTACCCGCCTGTTAAAGTCCACCCGCCCGACCCATCCGTTTGGTTCTTCCGCTGGGATTCCTGTTCCTGACACTATCCTGCTGATCTCTCTCGTGCTCCAGCCATTTCCCTCCCCCGTGTCTCTTCCCTCCTCCCTCCCCCCCCATTGTTTTAGGAACTGGACCAACGACGCGTCGCAGTTAATGAAGAGATACCCCCGTGGGGGTACGATCGCAAACGACAGGGGTGAGATCGCGGGCTTGGGCTGAACATTTAAAGTGACACGCGAGCAACTGAAAACCAACATTGTCAAACATATCTACAGGATCCGCCGACCCTGTCAGCGTGTGGAGTGTGCTGGTCTGTCTCACTCGTCGCCGCCGTCGTCACAATCCGAGTCGTCGTCGTTCTGTTTGTCTGGTCGTCGTCGTCGTCGTCGTCGTCGTCGTGTCGGTTTCATCGTCCTTGCCGTCGTCGTCGAAATCATTGGGTCCTCGTCCTCATCCAGCGCGCCAGCCAAATCGAACCCAAACCGAGCTGGCGCAACGTCGCAATTGACTCGAACGAAAGCCCCTCCCTTTGATCCTGTTCCCCCGGGGGGCTGGCCGGGGGGATCCCATGGGGGTGTTCACAAGTGTCGATAAAACATCCGCCAACTGGTATCGATGGCCCCAAACAGGTTTAACAACTCTGGTGGTCCAATACCAGCCGAAAGGCGCTCAACAAAAACTAGATCAACAGAAATGGACGGGTCGGCAAGTCGTGCTGCAGCCTAGATCATGGCGGAAGGCCGAGGCGGCGCCTCAGGAGGGATGCGATGGATATGGACTTGCAAGCACATGGTGAACTGGCGTTGCCGCTGAGGCTCACTACGCGCACTGTCCGTGATAATTTCCCAGCGCGATACCCGAACTTGGGCCAAATGGTTCACGCGCTTTGCCCTGACAACATGCCTCTGCTGCTACGCGGCATCTCATCGACCCCCCTTTGCGCGTCGCCGCCGCCGAAGGGGCCGCATCCGCAACTCGGCGCATTTCTGCCAGATGAACGCTAATTCTCCCGCGCACGCAGCACAAGATGCTGTAAAGCGGCGCCCTTCTAGCGTGGCCAAAAACTGAATTCCCCCCCCGCGGTTGGGGCAGCCGCGGGCGACAGCGGGAGGCATGGCCCCCCGAACACTGCTTGCAAAAACTGCGCGGGGGCCCACGCAGGGAGGACGCTTGCAACAAGCAAGTGCACATAGCACAAACAGGATCTCACATGCGCACCGCGCAGACTGCCCAGATGCATGCTACGCTGAGTATTCCTCCCACTTGCGGCTTCAGACACTACGCGCAATCACAACCGCTTCGCGGAAACGCTGCTGCACGGGGCGGGCGGTGCAACGAGCGGGAACTTCGCGCGCGCCCCCAGCGGATCTGCCCGCCAAGACACGCGTCTTGCCAGGGGTGGACACCGCGCTGATTAGCTCGACGGCCTCGGTGAACTTCGCGGGCGCCATCGCGCGCGTGAAA
The DNA here is from genome assembly GCA_963575745.1 of Prorocentrum cordatum. Classification (NCBI taxonomy): domain Eukaryota; class Dinophyceae; order Prorocentrales; family Prorocentraceae; genus Prorocentrum; species Prorocentrum cordatum. The sequence continues at coordinate 3,724 of CAUYUJ010017382.1, read as the reverse complement.
ACGTCGCCCCTGCGCGAGCCAATCGGGGCAGTCCCCAGATCGACGCCGAGGTCGCCGAGAGCTCCGGTCACCTGCTCGCGCAAAAAGCCAGTGCACACGCGATGCGCCTGCCTGATTTGTTCGAGCCTCGCGCGGTCGCCCGTCTGCGTCGCGACGATGGCCCGCGCGTCGTCGACGAGCATGGCCGCGGGAATAGGGGGCCGGGCGCCAGGGGGCACATCGCGGAGTTCCTGAGTCGGCTAGCCGTGACGGCGCACGCTGCATGACACAGCCGCGGACGCGGCTTCGGCCGCGCGGGAAGCGGGCGCCGCGCGCCCCCGCGCTGACCGCGCGACGGGCCGCCCCCTGCCCGATTGAGGGCGGCAGAGTCCCGGCGAACAGCCAGCGGTGGATCTGGAGCCCTCCGCGTCGCCATTCCAATCGGCGTCGCTCCACGCGTTCAGCGCGACGCCGTCGAGTTTCTCGGGGCAGAGCTCTGAGCGGGGCGCCGCGCGGGCCCAGCGGCCCCGGGCAACCGAGCGGCCCGCGCCCAGCGCTGCATCGCGCGCCGAGGCCCACCTGCTGACGACCGCGCGCAATATCTGCGCGACCACTGCGACGCCCGGCCGAACCACGCGCGACGAGAACAAGACAGTCGCAACGTGATGTGCGCAGCTGGGGGCGGATGCCCCAGGTGCCTCTCCCCCCCGCGCCCCGCCCTCGCCGGCGAAAGAACGACTGGCGACCTCGGGCAGCGACCGGCCCAGCGCGGCCTTGAACTTGCCGACGGCGCCCCAGACGCAGTCGCCCACGTCGACGCTTGGGCGGCGCGAGGCGCCTGGCCCCTGGAAGTCGAAGCTGTCGAGCCGGCTGGCGCCGAGCGCCAAGGTGGCGCTCGACGTCGGCCGCGGGGCCCTTGGACTCCTTCCTCTTGTCGCGATCTGCCCGTCGCCGCTGCGTCGGCGGCGCGAGCTGGCAGCGGCTCTCCCAGAGAGCGCCGGCCTCGCGATGGCCGTGCAAAGCCCGCGGCAGCCGGCCGCGCGGCCGCGCGCGCTCTGACCGGCGGCCCTCCAAGCCGTCGCGCAACCGGCCGTCCAGCCACCACTCCCGGGGCAGCTCCGCGCACGTTGGTCGGCGCACCCATGCGCGCCCGAGGACGGGCCCCCCCCCCGCGCGCTTCGGGGTCGCCCCAAGACTTCGCCGCGCAGCCACCCCGAGCGCCGCCCGCGCAGCAGCGAAGTCCGCAAGCGAAATAATCGGAGACCTCCTCGTGGAGATCGGCGGCGGGTGCGCCAGTCTCGGCCCGGATATTCGGGCCCTGAAACCCCCCCCGCTGCTCGCGGTCCGCCTCGACCCCTCGATTTGGGCGGCCCCCCCGGGCATCGCCTCGGACGCCGCGGGGCCCGCTGGAATGTCGCGGAGCAAGCGCGCGTCAGTCTCGCCCGAAACCTCCTTGCCCCTCGCGTTGCCCCTGCGCGGCGCGCCATCGCGGCCCCTGAGACATCGGCTTCGCGACCCTCGCGACCAGAGAGAGCGCGCCGCGAAGATTCGCGCGGCGGCGCGGCGCGCCCCCCGAGGGGCGGGGCCCGGGGGCGACGGGGAACGGCCGCCGCCGCGGCAAGTCCAGGAGGACTGCGCCCCGCCCGCGCAAGCCCGGCGAGCTCTTCTGGAACGCTAACTCCGCTGCGTTCGACGAGGCGCTTGTCGGCAGCCTCGTCGACAACGACGTCCGGCGCCCAGGCCGCGTCGACGCCCGCGCCCGCGCTGGAGATCGCCCAATTCCGGCGGACGAACGCCACGGTCATTCAGAATGAACTTGGCGCCGCGGCGATCGAGGCCACCGCGTCGCAATTGTCGATCAGCGCGCCTACGCGAGGGTCGCCCTGGGGGTCATTTCCTCGAGCCCACCCCCAACAGGAAGTCCCGCTCTGCCGACGCGCGAAGCGGTGCAATTTCACGGCGCTCTCAATGAACGAGACAGCCGCGGCGGCGTCGCGAGGGGCCGAGCCCGAAATCAAAGCGCGCGTCTTCTTATTGACGGCATGCTCGATGATGTCCTCGACCGCCCGCGCCGTCGCGAAACGCGCGAAGTCCAATGTCCGGGCCACTCTCAGAGCCGCCGCGCGCGGCGGCGCTCTGGCCGCCAGCCGCAAAGCATCAGAGCAACACAGTTCAATCAGCAGCGAGTCCGAAGCCCCTTCGCTGAACGCCCCCCTGGCGCTCCAAATGATCCCCATCCGGAATTCCCCCGCGATGGCGGCGCCGGCGTCGAGAGGCACTGGTGCCGCAAGGGCCAGGGCAGCCAGAGCAGCGCCAGCGTGCTCCAGCGCCCCTCCAGGCATGCTCCCGCAGGTCCCACTGGGACCACCCAAATAACCCACGCAATCAAGCTGGACTGCCGCCGCGGCCTAGGCGACCTTGCCAGCCGTATCGTCTGGCGGCAGTGTACCCGACGCGCCTCCTGGACAGCGAACCCAACCGGGCCCCTCTTTGCCACTCGAGGCGCTCCTGCTCACTGCACTTCTGGGTCACGCTAAGCCACGCCTCAGGGTCCAGTCACGGGTGCCTGAGACTGCAGGGAGGTGCCCACTCAGTCTTTCGGACAACGTTTCCTCCGAGCTCGCCCTTTCGCCACATTGTCGGTGGCGCATTCTTTTTGGCCTGCAGCTCGGCTGTTTCTTTCGCGAGCTCGATCCTGAGCTCCATGGCCTCCTGGACGCCCGGCTCCACTGCAAGGAAATCATGCACTACACATAGGTTACCTTGAATAAAATAACCAGGACCCCGTGGGAACTCGCGGCGGTTAGCGCGGCGGCAATTGAATGGGGCAATGTTTTTTTGTGAGTAGATGTGTGTTTCATGCACATGAGCCCGGGCGTGAAGGGGTGGCTTCTTTTGTCTTTTTGTGCGCAGCGCATCACATGATTTGTGAGCGATACATCAGGGTCGTCCGTGATGTTGCTTCCCGCTGTGAGGGTAAAGTTTGGTGGCTGGCGTGGCGTAGGTCGCTGTCGAAATTCAACACCAAGATGTGGATGTCCGCCGTGTGAATCTCATGCTCCCATGGACGACGGCCGTTCCTGATTCTACCCAGGCAAGTGTTTGTCGAGTTTGCGGGCGTCGTACCATACTTCGATTGGAACTGGCGGCGGGCGCGTTCGTAGGCGTGTCCACTTCTCGCTGTATTTCACCGTCGGCTGGTTCGTGCCACTACATGTTTCCGAATGGCGGCTGTAGTGGGTCGTTGTTGCACAGGGGACCAAGGTTGAACTCGTACCGTGCGTCGAATTATCCCGCGGCGGTGATTGGAACGCGATACTCGGCAGTAGAATTCCTGATGGATTCGGTCTCGCCGTCGGCCTCGACCGGTGGCACCATATTGCCTTTCGACATCGTCCTTGTGATCGGGAAAGCCAGCTCGCGTCGGTGATGCCACGTGCAGGTTGCCAGTGCCGCAAACCAACTCGTCGCTGCGTGGGTGCATGTAACGAAGACGTCGGTCGGGTATTGCTGCAGTGGAGAAGCTTCGTTGGTTTCCACATTGTGCCGCACACGTTGTTTGCGTGCAGGATGCCCTGCGCCGCAATTGTGCTTGTAAACCGTATCCAATTATACTCATCCACCTCTTTCGCTACCGCGTATTCCTCCTCATCCTGGTCCTCCTCCTCCTCCTCCTCCTCCTCCTCCTCCTCCTCTTCTCTTCCTCCTCCTACTAATCCTCCCACCTGTTCCTGCTCCCCTTCCT
>CAUYUJ010017381.1:235247-237894 GCA_963575745.1 Prorocentrum cordatum | reverse complement strand
TTCCGCGCCTTCTCCCACGCGCTCCACCCGCCTTTCCCGAGCCCCCCCCCCCCTTATTCCGACCGTGGGCCCCTCCTCTCCTGCCCCTCCCTTGCGCCCCTCCCCCCTCGCACCCGTGTTCCCCACGCTCCCCGGACTCCCGCGCCTGCTCCTCCGTGCTCCCACCGCCCTCCCTGGCCCCCCCTGCCCTTCTTCCGACAGCGCGCCCTCCCCCCGCTCCTCCCTTCCACGCCCCCGCCGTCCTTCCCGGGCCCCCCTGGCTTGATTCCGACCGCGCGCCCTCCCCCCGCTCCTCCCTTGCGTTTCTTCTTCTTAGCCTCCTTGCCCCCCCGCCTTCACCCGAGCTCCTTCTGGCCTGATTCCGACCGCGCGCCCTCCCCCCGCTCCTCCCCTGCGCCCCTCTGCCGTTGCCCCCGTCCTCCCTCCATTCTTCCCGGGCCTCCGCGCCTTCTCCCCCGTGCTTCCACTGCCCTCCTTGGGCCCCCCTCCCCTTATTCCGACCGTGCGCCCTCCCCCCGCTCTCCCCCCTGCACCCCCCTCCTCTTGCGTCCGTGCCCCCCGTCTGCGCGGATGCCCCTTCTCCATATTCCGACCGTGCGCCCTCCCCCCGCCCCTCCCCTGCGCCCTTCTCCCGATGCCTCCGGGCTCCCCCCGCGCCCCCCGGGCTCCTCTGCCCTGTCCCCCGTGTTCCCCCCGCCTTCCCCGGGCCCTCCTCCCCTAATTCCGACCGTGCGCCCCCCTCCACCGCTCCTCCCCTGCGCTTGTCTCCTCTTGCCCCCGTGTTCCCTCCACGCTCCCCGGGCCCCCGCGCCTTCTCCTCCGTGCTCCCCCCGCCGTCCCCGAGCCCCCTCCCCTCATTCCGACCATGCGCCCTAGCCTATTCCGACCGACCTTGCCCCCTCCCCTCTCCTTGTCCCGCGCCTTGTCCCTGTCCCGTGGCCTTTGTCCTCCATCCAGGAGTGCCCCCCTTGGTTTACTCCGACCGACCGTGCCCCCGCCCCCTTGGCCTATTCCGACCGATCATGCCCCCAACTTTGTGCCCGTCCCGTGCCCCACCTCCGACCGACCGTGCCCCCCTCCCCTCCCCCTGCCCTCCGCCCGTGACCTCCCCTCGCCCTCCTTCCTCGCATTCATTTTCCTTATTCTCAGACCTGCTGATGTGATCTCGCACTGCATTACTTCGACCGGCCGACCCTGCCTGGGATGCGTGCTGGACTGGGATGTGTGCTTGGACGTGTGCTGGGACGCGCGCTGCCTTCGTGTGCTGGGATGCGTGCAGGGCTGCGCGCTGCCTCCGTGTGCTGGGATACGTGCCGGCACGCGTGCTCTCCATGCCCTCCCATCGCCCTCCCCCCCCCTCCCCCCCCGCACACCTCCGCCCCGTGGCCCCCGTCTGCGAATTTCGACCGACCGACCGTGCCCCCCGTTTGCCCGACCGTGCCCTCCCGTCCCCCTGCCCCCCCGTTGTACCCTTCCACCTGGGCCTTCCTCCCCTTACTCCAACCGTGCACTTGCCCCCTTGCTCCTCCCATTCGCCCCGCCCCCTTCGCCCCGTGCCCCCCCCACGCCCCCCGAGCTTCCGCGCCTTCTCCCTCGCGCTCCACCCGCCTTTCCCGAGCCCCCCTCCCCTTATTCCGACCGTGCGCCCCTCCTTTCCCGCTCCTCCCCTGCGCCCGTCTCCCCTTGCACCCGTGCTCCCCCCACGCTCCCCGGACTCCCGCGCCTGCTCCTCCGTGCCCCCACCGCCCTCCCCGGGCCCCTCTCCCCTTATTCCGACCGTGCGCCCTCCCCCCGCACCTCCCCTGCGCCTCCCTCCTCTTGGCTCCGTGCCCCCCGCCTTCCCCGGACCCCCTGGCCTGATTCCGACCGTGCGCCCTCCCCCCGCTCCTCGCCTGCGCCCCTCTGCCGTTGCCCCCGTGCTCCCCCGATTCTTCCCGGGCCTCCGCGCCTTTTCCCCCGTGCTTCCACCGCCCTCTCCGGGCCCCCCTGCCCTTATTCCGACCTTGCGCCCTCCCCCCGCTCCTCCCCCGCACCCCCCTCCTTTTGCCTCCGTGCCCCCCGTCTGCCCGGATGCCCCTTCCTTTTATTCCGACCGTGCGCCCTCCCCCCGCCCCTCCCCTGCGCCCTTCTCCCAATGCCTCCGTGCTCCCCCCACGCCCCCAGGCCCCCCCGCCCTGTCCCCCGTGCTCCCCCCGCCTTCCCCGGGCGCCCCATCCCTCATTCCGACCGTGCGCCCCGCTCCACCGCCCTCCTCTGCACTTGTCTCCTTTTGCCCCCGTGCTCCCTCCACGCTCCCCGGGTCCCCGCGCCTTCTCTTCCGTGCTCCCCCCGCCGTCCCGAGCGCCCCTCCCCTTATTCCGACCGTGCGCCCTCCCCCCGCTCCTCCCCTCCGTGCTCCCCCCGCCCTCCACAGACCCCCCGGCCTCCCCTCATTCCGACCGTGCGCCTTCCCCCGCTGCTCCTTTGGCGCCTCCTCCTCTTGCCCCCGTTCCCCCCATCTTCCCGAGGCCCCCTCCCCTTATTCCGACCGTGCGCCCTCCCCCGCCCCTCCCCTGCGCCCTCCCGTTGCCCCGGTGTTCCCCCCATTTTTCCCGGGCCTCCGCGCCTTCTCCCCCGTGTTTCCCCCACCCTCCCCGGGGTCCCCTCC
>CAUYUJ010017381.1:217747-232747 GCA_963575745.1 Prorocentrum cordatum | reverse complement strand
TTTTAATCTGAGATGCTTCCGAGAAAGAGCCAAGCAAGAAACGATCGAGGAGGCAGGGAGGTAAAAAGCGGCGCCTTTTCAGGTGTATGGTGAGCCAATTGTTTTTAGATTGCCAAATATGGCAATACGCGAAATGGTTATTAATTATATTCGCGAGAACGACATGTACGTGCATCATTCGACACCGTCATTTACAATGGTTAAGAATATTTTCAGACGGCTTGCAAGCAATGTAACGATTACACGAACACGTTTTGTTTTTTCCAAGAAACATAACACAATTATAATTAAAGTTGTTGGAAATTGTATTGGCAAGGTAAATCAACATCACCAGCATAATCAAACAATTACAGCGCCATATATGCGTTTTTTTCATGCGTGTTTACGTTGGCAAATTAGGGAAACGACGAAGTTGAAATTACGTTTGCCGATTGTTTTTTTCGATATCGCTAAAAGTATAGGCATTGCAATACGAGATGAACATTTGATGCATGTTTTCGTATGGGCAAGAAATATGGATAAATTTTATATTTACATCGATTTTTGCAGCATGTACGCGAAAATCTGAAAGCAGAAAAAAAAGAAAATCAAGAGAGTGGAAATTAACAGCTATCACGTGAACAATTATTACGGTATTTCAACGTAGTTATTTAGTCATCAGCATGGATGCGAAACGATTTAGAGTTCGGAACTTTGGAACAATATATTACCACGGAGTATGGGTTTTGGAATAATTAAAAAGTCGATTGGAATCAACCGGAATTTGTAAATATATGAAGAATTCTATTTTCATTGCTAAGAAAATAGTATCCATGTAATGGGCATCCAGTTTTGATGCAGTTCTGCATTGTTTTACAACCTTTGCGGCAAACACTATCGAACGACAATATCCATTTTTCAAGAGTTTATGCGACGAAGCGAATTGCGAACAAAATTCGAACAGAAAATATGCTTGAATTGCGTTTTTGGGAGTCTTTCTTACGAAGAAAATTTTGGATGCAATTCTTCACCGTATTTTGAATTTAATTTCTAATTTTCCCATAATTTTTCAGTTTCCTTTCATATTGTACCACTTACGAAGTAATTTGATATACTATTCGACATTTTCTTTTTCTCGTGAGTACGTATTCCGATTTCAAAAGAAGAAATCATAGTTCAACAAATCTATATTCCAAAACATGCTCTAAATTGTTTTTTATTCAGATTCGTTGCACATTTAAGCAAACTTCAACATCGATATGAACAAACATATTAGAATATTTCATAACACCAAAATGACGGAGCACACGGAATCGCCATAAATTTGAGCTTTGAATACAAAAACGGAATTTGATTTTTTTTTTTTTTCAACGACGAGATTCGAATGCTAAAGTAGGTCGTTCTAATAATTTCCTTTATGATTTTGGAAATTGTATTTCAAACAATGATTTTTCGATTATATTTGTTAATAAATGTTTATTTTTTTGGGAATTCGAATACAGAATATTTGGAAACTGAAAATTTGCAATACATTTCATGAATTAAAATGTTGAATATGTCATTTTTATTTCGATAACAATTGAATTTCCCATTGATACATGTTTTGTTGTTCTTCGAGTAAAACATTCGATTTCGAAAATAATAATAATTCGATTATTTTAATGCATGCTTATCTCGCGCAATCTAATTCCATGTGTTTGTTTTTTGGATGCCCCAAATCAGGTGTAACTCACTCGCACAACTGCGTTTTTGCTTCGTAGTGGACCGGCTGGCCTAAGGTGTATCGTGTATCTGGCCCAATTTGCTGCGGGCAATTCCTTTTGCCGCGCTGCTCGACCCAACTGCAGGAGCGCACGAATCTCCTGGAACGGGGAGCCACCCATTTTCAAGATGGGATTGATTGAATGAGAGCACGGCCTGCAGTTGGATGCGAGCGCCCTATGCAGGTGGCCGACGCCATAACACCACTCTATCCGCCACCATAAACAAAAGAAACATAAACATGATATGGATGTGTATCCTTTCAGAGGAGCGGACCGAAGGTACAAGTGAAGATGTGATAATCACAAAGAATTGCTGAAATAGTTTGAGCGTTAATTAGACTTTACGAATCAATTGCATCGCGTTTCCGGATATTTAGAATATAGCAAGAGAGAATATGGATGGATAATAGATATAGACAATTTTTTTTTTTTGCTCGTGCCCTACCGACGCTCTGTCGTGGGATTCGTAACTTGGATTCAAAAGTCCCCGTAGAGGTTTACATTTAGAGAGACTAAATCGGTAAACTTAGCAACTTTTGACCCTTTGCTGCCGCAATTCTGCCCCAGAGCCCACGAAGCCTCTGTAGGACACGGGCAGCCTGAGCTTCGAAGAATTTGTCTAGTAATTCGATGCTCTCAAAATTTGATCCTGAAGCCTGGAAACCAAAGCCTCGAGGAAGGAAGCGATCTATCGTTCATTCTATCGTTGTAACGTCTATTCTCTTCGTCGACAATATAGAATTTAAAACTTGTTTTCTAATAATTTTCTAGATCTAGAATTAACTCGCAAGTTAAGACTTTTCTATACGTGATATATGTATACACACGGACCAAAAGTATTAACTCGCAAGTTACTATTTTCTATCCGGGGTATATGTAATACCAGCGATCAAAAAGTATCATTTCGCGAGTTAATACTTTGTAACTCGTGATTCCAGTCTCTTCCATATATATATATACATACATATATATATATACACACATACACAAAGTCACGTGTGCGTCCAGACTCATACAAAACATTAGGGCGTTTAAAGCAGAAGTGAAATTGAACATGAAGTCGCTTGAGCGCAAGTGGCATTGCCACACCTCGAATTTCACGAGAGAATCTGTTTCATCGGGTTCGAGGAATATTTTAGGTTTCGGCATGAATTTTATGGAGAAGTGTGTGAATTTTGAGATATGAGATCTATTAGATTTTAATGCAAAGCTTGGCCAAATCAGACAGTGTTTTATTTGAAATTATTGTTGCCAGATAGGTTTATCTATCTTTGAATGAAAAATAAATTCGAGTCGTCAAACGTCTGAATACAGATGGAAGGGTGAAGAGTGATTCATTTTAGCGGAATTAGTGCCGAAGCGCAGTTTCTCAGCTTCTGTGTCGGTCTGGCAGAACCGCCGGTGACAAAGGAATTTTCTGACGCTCTGGCTCGTAGAGCCGCGGCTGCAGATTATTGTTTTTTTTTTTTTTTTGTTTGTTTTCTTTTGTGCGGCATTGCAGTTTTTGTTATTGTTTTCTTGAGCTTAGCAATAGCAAATTTGTTTAAAGGTTGTATCAGGCAGTAAGATTACATACAATGATTCGAATTTGAGGAAAAAAACGGAATGTCGAAATTAATCTATTGAATTAAAAATTCCGCCCAACAAGCAGTAATTTCAATTGACGTTGAAAAAGCGATTTGATAATTTTTGAACCGGGCGAGCGCCCAGATAAAGCAGTTCTGAAAGCCGGGCAAAGGTGCGCGAGAATTTTCTAGCAGAAGTCGATTGAACAAACAAGATGAATTAAGAACAATATATTACCCAAATCAAATGGGTTAAACATCAAATTCCCCCTACTTGCCCCATTTCTTTGTTCAGTTCTTCGTAAATGTGCCCATTATTGTAGATTGTAGCTCCAAGGTGTATCACATTGTTTTTTGCATGTTTCCTGTGAGGCGAAAATAACTCCATTTTGTTGTTTACGTGTGTAAGTTGAAACTCATTCCGACGCAGCTCCGTGCTAATGTGCCTCCCAGCGGTGGCGACCGCATTCAACAAGTTGTGGACGTGTCGTTGATTTTTGCCATAAATTTCAATATTGTCCCGCTTTTTGCCCGCAGAGATATAGCCATCTTGGGCCTTATGTACCGCGCTGTATTCGGTTTCAGCCGTGCTTCGGAGTTTTTTTCTCCGTTGACTCCTCCCCTCCGTTTTGCCGCTCCCCTCGTCGCCACTTTCGTCTATTGTGGCCCGTGTCCTCTGAGTGCCCCGGAGTGCCTTGTGGGTGGCGCGAGAGTGTACAACCTTTTTCCTTCAATTATCTCCGTTGACAGAATCAACTTGTTTCAACGCCGTCTCCGAATTGCTTCGTGCCGATTCTGCCGCAAGGTTGTTTTGGCCGCAGCTTTTCAGTTGGCGTAGGCCGATGGCTTCGCACAGCCTTCGTAATCATTTTTGAACGAGTTGTTCCCTCCTCCTCTTTTTTCGTTCTCCTCTGTCTCTGTTCTTTCTCGTCTTCTCGTCGTTCTCGTCCTCTCGTCTTCTTTCGTTCGCTCCCTCTCTGCTTCCTGCTGTCGTTGCCATCGTCTTCTGCCCTCATCGTCTCCCTGGCTCCCTCCCCCATGCGTGTCTGAGGTGCTCGGCCCGCAGGCGTTTCTTCTCGCCGGGCGCGTCCGGCGCTTCTCGCTCCTTCTCCTCCTCGCTCTCTTCCTGCCTGCCTGCCCCCTCTCCCTGTTCCATCCCTCCCTCATTTGTTTTTGTCTTTGTTTCTTCTTCGTTCTCCCTGTCCACCCTCCGGCAGGGCGCCGCCTGGCGGTCTGCTGCGCTGGCTCCGGCGACCGCCGTTCCGCGTTCTATCCTGTCTCGCCCCCTGAATTTTAATGTTCCATTTGTTGGTCGTGGTGTCTTGCATAGGCCGACAGGAAAATTTTTCAAGACATTTGCAGAGTGCGATTATTTTCTTCTGGACCCAGCCATGGTCGCATACCGAGTTCGGGCATCTAGATGCTCGAGACTCGCGCTTCTGATGGTTTGCTGCCAAACAGCCATGTAGCTCATCTGCAGATCGAGATGCATCAAGAAAGTCATCTCATCATCTCTAGAAAAATTCGCAGAGTACGAATATGTTTTCGGGCGCAGTTTTGGTAGAAGAGCGAGTTCTGGCATCTAGATGCTTGGGACTAGCGCTCTTGATGGTTTTCTTTCACATGTTGTGCCAAACAGCTCTATAGCACATCTGTAGCTCGAGATACATCAAGGAAGTTGTAACCAATTCTTGAAACATTGCGGAGTACGAATAGTTTTTTTGGACCCAGCTCCCGCAGCATACCGTTCAGGCATGTAGATACTTGAGACTAGCGCTCCTGATGGCGTTCTTCCGATAGTTGTGCCAAACAGCTCTGTAGTTCACCTGCAGTTCGAGTTTAATTGAGAAAATCATCATCATCTCGGAAAAATTGCAGAGTACGAATATATTTTGAGACCGAGCTCTGGTAACACACCGTTCAGGCATTTAGATTTTTGGAACTAGCGCCTCTGATGATTCCCTTTCGATTGTCGTGCCGAACAGTTCTGTAGTTTATCTGCAGCTCGAGTCAAGTTAAGAGAACCGACATCACCAGCCAAGATGACGCTCAACAACCGATCCCGCCCGCATGCTTTCTGACAGTAGTATGTACCCGATCGACCTGAGATAAGATGGCGAGTCGAAGATGGGGGGAACAAATATGAGAGTTCTATCGAATGTTCATATTTCGAGATTGATATTCGATAGGTAAAAAATGACTAAACATCCGTTTTTTTTTTTTTTTTGGTTGTTGTTGTTGTTGTTTGCCAACTAGCCCCCCAGCGCGCCAGAATTACCCTCTAGCTTCGCCGCTTCGCCCTTAGGGAAGCTTTACGAGTCGCGCTTGGAGGGCGTTCCCGGATGACGCGGTGCACGACGAGGCGAATGCGCAATTTCGTGTGTGCCAGTTTTCATTCCACGAGTGGGGCCGCGCCAATAGTGTGCGATTCGACGCCGACAAGGGGCTTTTCATATTTTGTCACGATCGCGGCCCGTCGAGGACACTTTTTCAATATTAGGCGTTGTATTTGATCCTGAATTGTGCGTGGGTGATGCGGTTGGGAGCTGCGCAGCTGCTGCCTCTGGGACAATGTGCAGTTGTGCTTGCGCGCGGCGTTTTTATAATGGCGCAGAACTGGTCAATTTTTATAAAGCGCATGTGGTGTCTCGCGTTGGATATCGCACCTGTTCCATTTACCACGCTTCGCTGTCCATTTGTCCCGCTCCACGCTCTGCAGACGCGTTTCTTGCCTTCTCCAGGAATCGCGCCGGAAGATGCACTGTTGCACTTGAATCTGGCTCCTTTGTGTGCTTGCCGGGATATAAGCATCCTGGGGGGCCTGCGACGTGTGCTTTTGGGCTCTGGTCCTGCTAGTTTCTCTCGTTCCTTCTGCGTGGGCCCACTCTGTTCCGAGAGCGCCGCGCAGGCGCGCGCGACGCGTAGTTGAGCCGTCTTTCGCCAGTCCTGACTTCTTGCTGCGATCTGCCGCAGGTGCCGCGCGTGTTTATAATCTGCTACCTGATTATGCCATTTGTGCACGGTCGGTGCAGTCTTTTCACAGTCGCTTGCAAATCTTTGTCAAAGAGCGCATTTCTGTTCCGGAGTGGGAGCGGCCCCTCTCTTCACGGGTCGCGCTGGCCACGCGCCCTCTGCGGTTCTGTAGGGGCTGGCGGCCGGGAGTTTGACCCTCGGCGTCTTGGCGATGTGAGGGATCCGGGCGTTTTGGTTTGTGTTTTTTGTTCCCTCTTCCTCCCTGCCCCCCTTCTTTTTCTCCCTCCTTCCTCCCCCCTCTTCCCCCTCCCTTCCGTTTCTCCTCTCTCTCTCTATCTGCTGCCGTTGTCTTCGGCCGTCAGCCATCGTGTGCTGTCCTGCTTGCTGCTGTCGCCCGTCGTTGCCGCTCCTTTTCGCCCTCTCCTTCCCCCGGTCCTGTGCGGTGGGTGGTTCGCAGCAGGGACTTTTTCAATTGCTGCGCGTCCGGCGCCTGCCGCTTCTTCTCGCCCCTCGCTCTCCCGTGTTGATGTGTGTTGCTGCTCCTCCCTTCCCCCCCCCTTCCCTCCTCCCTCCCCGCCCCCCCCCCTCCGCCTCTCCCCCCCCCCTGCTTATTGCTTTTTCTCCACGCTTCGCAGCTTGTTGGCGCTCGTTCCTGCCGGGTCGTTTTTGGGCCGACAGGGTGTTCAACGGCATTTCTGTTTGAAGGATTTTTTGGCCCCCGGTCTCGCGCGGCGCGCCGAGAGGGTCTTGTCCCGGCGTTCGCGCAATTATTTGTCCATCGGGGACGCAGTGGTGAGGTCATGTCGCTTGCTGAGCCGAGGAAAAAAGAACCGCGTCTACGCGAATGTTGCCGCGCCAGCGCCGGCGTGTTTGAAGCTTCGAAGGGGGGCTGGCGCGCCATTTCGCGCAGCCGCCCTTCCGGCGGCAATTTGGATTCTCAGTGTGGCCTTTGATTGTAATATACATTGTTATGTCTGACGCTGAGTCATAGTGCGTCCGCGGCTGTGGGGCACTGGCGTTGAGCTCATTGTTTCAAACAAAGCAGACATTCCTCCTTTTATGAAATATCGCGCGGTTGCATATGCGCACGCCTCTAATTCAGTTCGACCGTCCGGACAGGGTTCTTGCGTTCTCTGAATATTTCTGAGTGCGAAGCTGTTCGCAACTTCAATCTCGCGCCTCTAGCTGCCCGCCAGGATATACAGTTGAGTTTATTCATTGCGCTGTATTCGGTTTCCGTCCCCCGTGCTGGGGCTGTCGCCTCCGTTGACTGCTCTCTTCCCCCCCCTCGCCGCCCTCGTTGCCCGTTCCGCCACTTGCGTGTCCCGTGTCTCTCGCGGTGTCCTGGATTACCATGTGCGTTCCGCATTGGGCGGAATGTGTATTTTTTGTTTGATTCCATGATTTTCGCGGATAATGTCCAGAGTTTCCAACGTTCTCTCAGTGAGTTGCTGCGTTGCGCCGCCGTCGAGCGTTCGCGTTGGCCAGGGCCCTCCAGCGCGCGCCGATGGTCTCGCGCAGCCTCCGCGTCTACTTCGCACGGAAGCCCGCGGATTGAGTCTGCCCCCTCGCCGCTCTCGTCTTCGTTCTTCGCGTCCCTGCCCTCTCCCTCTTTTTGTTCTTGTTTCCTCTTCCTTCCCCCCTCCCTCCTTCCCCCTCCTCGCCCTCCCTAGGTGCGTGTTGCTGTCGTTGCCGTTTTCCGCCGCCTCCCTCCTCGCGCGGGTTCCCAGCGGTTGTCGGCTCGCAGGCGTTTCCTCGCCGGGCGCGTCCGGCGCTTCCCGTTCCTTCTCCTCCTCGCTCTCCCTTGCTTGCCTGCTTTTCTCCCTTGTCCTTCCAGGTCCCCCTCCCTCTGTCTCCCTCCTCGCCTCTTCTGTTCGTCTCGTCTCCCTTCTTTCTCCCCCCTCGTCTCCCCCGTTCGTTTCGTTTCTTTTTCCCTTTTCTCTCCTCCCGCTGTTCGCCGGCCTGAAACAGCGTTTTCTGCAGCTCTGAACCTGTCAACAGCTGTAACTGCGGCTCGAAAATAATAAAGATTCATGGCAGGGTCGTCCGCGCCGATTCGAGAGGATGGGCGCCTTCGGCGTGCGCCAGTTCGCCGCCGACGTTGCGCGCGCGATGCCCTCCTGGTCGTCGGCGGCGACCACTCTGCGACAATGCGCATGCGCGACGTGGTGCGTGAAGGTGCAGCGTATGTTCCCGCGTTGCTGTGTTTTTCTTTACCGATTTCTGCGTAGCAGTGCGCGTCGAGGGTTCAGCGTGGGGAACTATCCCAGCCCAAGTGTCTGACGATGAAGCCTTTCGTCAGTCGGCTGGCTGCCGGCGCTCCCTTCTGGGGCGGCGCCGGGCCAACTGGCTGCTTCTTCGATCCTATCAAGGTGTCAAGGAGGGTAACCGCGTTCTTTTGCGTTCTCGCCCATTCGGCTGCACGTTGAAGTTGTCGGGCGTCGAACTTGGCGCAGCGCTGTTTACGTGCGATGCAACTGCGCAGTGCGCCCCCTTGCTGCGCGCAGAGTTCAGAGTCTCATCCGCGCGAGGCGCTATGACGCGCATGCAGGTATGAGTCATTTATTCGATTCGCGCGCGTCGTCGTGCACCGCGTGCAGGACTTGCGCCATCAGTCGCGTGTCTTCGCGTGCACTCTCTGCCCGTTTTCGTCGCCCTTCAGTCCGTCGTTTGGTCCTTCGTTTCTTTTCGAGGTCCCCCCCCTTTCCCCCCTGCCCTCCCCTCCCCCTCCCCCGTCCGTCCACCCTCTCTCTCTCTCTTTGTATGTTGCTGTTGTGTTCCGACGTCGCCTTCGTCGTTGTCCTGTTTGCTGTTGTCGTCCGTCGTCCCCGTCCCTCCTCACCCCCACCGCGCGTTGCGCGATGCGCGTTGCGCGTTGCGTGATGCGCGTTGCGTGATGCGCTGCGGGGGCGCATTTTTTTCATCGCGCGCTCGGCGCGTCCTGGTTTTGCTCGTCTTCTTCGCCCCCCGCCGCTGTTGCGTTCTGCTGCTTTTCTTCCCGTCCTTCCCTCCCCCCCCCCCTCCCTGCCCCCTTTTTTTTTGCAGGGCGTGCCTTTTTCAAGTCCCCGGGCAGTTAGTGTTTCCAGTCGGAGCGTTTCTTAGTTTTCGCTGGAAGTTTGGGTGACATCCAATTTGTGGTCTTGTTGCTCTTGGAAATTCTGCTTCGTCTCGCTCGCCGTGCAATTGTTAAACTGATGTTGTTATGCGGTCATTCGCGAGGTAGCGTCCGTGCCCCGAGGCTGTTGAGAAATAGTTTAACCATTATGTTCATCACAGGGCGAGTCGACGGAGACTTCCCGGCTTCCGCTGGGCAGGGGCGGCGCGCTTCGCCGACTAGACGAGCGGCGAGATAAAGACAGAGAGCTGTTTCGGCCCTGTGCCGGTTTTCCCGGCGGCAGCAGGTCGAGCGGCGCTCCCCTTGCCCCCGGCGCTCCGCCGAGTCCCGCTTCGGCGAGGGTTCCTGCTCTTGCTTGCAGTCTCGAAGCAGGCGGAACAGTTTCGCCCGGCGTTGGCCTCGCGGTCTGCGCCCCAGCGGTCGCGCGATCCAGCTTCGGCCGTTGCGTTTGATCCTGTTCCGCCTGGATCAGACGCTTCAGCACATGATCGGTAAATATCTGCATGGCAAATATGATTGCACGGGTCAAGTTCACGAAGGGCTTGGAACGGTGGCGACTGCCCGTGGCGCTGCGAAATTGAGCAAGTGAAGCAGATTTGAGTTGCAGTCCCAGCCGACGCGTTCATCGACAGGGTCGATTTCGAAGGAGTTTTCTTGCGCGTTTTCTCTGATTTTGAACTCCCGCAGAGTGTCTGGGAAGCCGCTCGTTCAATTTCTGTCCTATTGGTCTGCCGCCCTCCACCCTTGTCTTGAATGCGTGGTCGCCTCATCTTCTGGGCGTCGTGTTCTTCTGCGCTACTCCGACGTGGGCGCCGTCCATCGAGTCGACGTGCTTCGCCTGCTCGCCGAGCTCCATGGTTTGTCTATCCCGGAGCTTGCGAGCTGGCTGGGCCGCCGGTCTGGCCGAGTCTGTGTGCGAGGCAAGTTGTCGCAGCCTGTATGCGTGGATAACGTGATATATCGGGGCGCTGGTTTGGTGCCGCCGCTGTGGGGCGCCTCTCTTAATATTCGTACATGGTTTTTAGAGCCTATGGTTTTGAAGGGAGTGTGTAAGCGGATGATCTCATCGCTCTCCGTGTTGTTGACAACGCCATCGCAGACAAATAGGGCCAAATGCGCGGCGAGTGTCAGACCTTTCTCCGCAGGTGGGGTGCTGCGAACTGGGGTGTTTTCGATTCTGGCAAAGAGAGCGTGCGCATTATTTCTCGCAGCCTGTCTTGCGGCGCTTCTTTAACATCGCTGGGGGTTGTCATCGACCCGCGTTTTCTTTGCCAGAAGGTGCCCAGTCTTGTGTCGGTGATTGTGGTCGGGTAATCAGATGTTTAGTCGCTATTTTTGCTAAACCACAGGTTTTTCGCGCACGGAATGCCGAGCATGCGCGTTTCATTTTGCCCCCTGTTATATCATCGGCCTTCGGGATGCTGTGCAATATCGTTTTCTTCGCTCTGTTGAAGTGACGCGCATAGACGCGTTGTTTTCTTTCTCCTTGGCTCTTCTGGCCTGCCGGAGAGACACTGGCCCTTCCCAGCTCTTTTGTTTTGTTCTCTTTTTCCGTTCCCCCCTTCCTTCCTCGTTCTCCTCGTCGCCCTGGCCCGCGCTCGGCTGGTTCTCTCTTGCTTCGTGCCCCAGATTTCGCCGGGGGGGCAGTGCGTGGCTCCGTTAGCGTATGCGAACTCCTTCCAGACTGCGCAGTCGCGGCCCGGTCTGTCGGCGAATTTCAAGCATTCGTATAGCTTTGTTCAAGGATTTGGCAAATTCGTATCGTGATTGGGCAGATCGACTAAGTTGTCGAGTGCCGTTTGCGCGCCGCCCTCTGCGCCGCTGTCGGGACTGGCAGCCGCCCTGCTAGCTTTTCTTCTCGCTCCCCTCCCCCTTCCTCTCCCCTCCTCCCTCTCGCCTCTCCCTCTCCTGCGTGCTGCTGTCGTTGCTGTCGTCCTCCGTCTCTTCCCTCTTGGCTCACCTCCCGTGTGTGGCTTCTGTGCGGTGCTCGGTCCACGGGCGTTTTTCCCGCCAGGCGCGTCCGGCGCTTCCATCCCCTTCTCTTCCTCGCCTTCTTGTGGTTTGCCACATTTTGGCAGCCTCTTCTGCTTGTAGTGCTTTCAAGTTAGGTTGAGACTTCAGTGTGGCTTGGTTCATTCGCGGCGAGGTGCGTAGAAAAAAAAAACCTTGTGGATCGCGAGCGGTGTCCTCCGCGCAGATCTCGTCGACGCGGACCGCGGTAACTTTTGTCTTCGGTTCGTCGTTCTCGACGTTTCAGCCCGTGCTTTGCGACAGTGCGTCCCGACTGTCTGTGGGGTGATGTCATACCTCTCTCTCCAGCCGTCAGGGCCAGCAGGTCGAGCAGCCTTGCCCGTCAATTTGCCTTGCCTCCCGTCTCGGCCGCTTGGGCCGGCTGTTCGAGCCGCCTTGCTCGTCCAGTTTGCCTTGCCTTCCCCCCTCGGCCGTCTGGGCCGACAGTTCGAGCAGCATTGTTTTTTCCCGTATCCTGTCGGGCGAAAAGAACTATGCACACGCACCGATGCTGGCAAGGCCCATCCCTGACCCGGGATCTGTGCACATGCCTTCCTCGCCGAGGTAGGAGGGCGTATGCACCGATCCTGGGCTCACGATGGGCCTGGCCAGAATCGGTGTAGGTGCATAGTTCTTTTTCTTCTATCTTTGCCCTCCTCGGCCGTCCAGGCCAGCGATTCGAGCATAATTGCCCGTCCAGTTACGTTACCTCCCCTTTGCCCGTTTGGGCCGTCGATCTGCTGTGCCTCTCTCCTCGGCCGTTTGGGCTGGCAGCTCCAGCTTTTTCCTTTCCGTTCCTGCTTTTGCGCCCCCTCAATCTTTGATAGTTATTTTTCCACGAACCATTCTTCGAACCAGTTGTCTCCAGACAGTGGTCGCGGTGAATCCCGACTTTCGCTGTTTGTTGACTATTCGGACTTCTTGAGTTCCAATGTAGGCATTCGTTCTTTGAACACGAACAGTGTTGAGTTGTGTGCCAGATTGTTTCTTCTTCCGCCTTCTCCCCATATTGTTTGTTTAACCGAGGCGTGGTTGAATTCATCGATCGTTCACTCGTCCCTGCCAGGATACACGTTGGTCGCGCGCCACGACAGCCTTTTTCACTCAGGTGGCGTTGTGATTCTTGTTCGAGACAACTTCGTTTCCTCCTGCTCCTTTTCCTTTTGTTTTCTTTTGCAACTATCGTTTGGATGATAGTGCAGTATTCTTCAGGACCTGTTGTTCTGGGGTGTTTGTATAGGCGCCCATGTTCCTCTCCCTCCCTCCCTCCCTCCCTCCCTCCCTTGTCTTCCTCCTCGTCCTCCTCCTGCTCCTCCTCCTCCTCCTTCTCCTGCGCCTCCTTCTCCTTCTCCTTCTCCTTCTCCTTCTCCTTCTCCTTCTCCTTCTCCTTCTCCTTCTCCTCCTCTTACATATTGTAGTTGTGGTAGGAGATGAGCCCTCCCCCTTCTCTTCCTCCTCCTCCTCCTCTTCCTCCTCCTCTTCGTGCTCCTCTTCCTCCTTCTCCTCCGCCTCCTCCTCCTTCGCCCCCTCCCCATCTTGCTCCTTCCTCTCGCTATCTTGCTCCTCCTTCTCCTCCTCCTCCGCCTACTCCTCCGCCTTCCTCCTCCTCCTTCCTCCTTGTCCTTCCTCGTCTTTTTCCTCCTCCTCCTCCTCCTCCTCCTTCTCCTCCTCCTCCTCCCTGTCTCCTCCTCATCCTCCTCCTGCTCCTGCTCCTCCTCCTCCTCCTCCTCCTCGTCCTCCTTCTCCTCGTCGTCGTCGTCGTCGTCGTCGTCCTCCTCCTCCTCCTCCTCCTCCTCCTCCTCCTCCTCCCTCCTCCTCCCTCCCTTCCTTCCTCTCCATTTCCTCCTCCTCCTCGTCCTTCTCCTCCTCCTCCTCCTCCTCCTGCATCTCCTCCTTCTCCTCCTCTCCTCCTCCTCCTCCTCTCCGTCCTCCCCCCCCTCCTCCTCCTCCTTCTCCTCCTCTTTCCCCTCCTCCTCCTCCTCCTCCTCCTCTTCCCCCCTCCTCTTCCTCGTCCTTCTCTTCGTTGTCCTCCTCCTCCTCCTCCTCCTCCTCCTTCTCCTCTCTTTCTCTCCCCTTGCTTCCATCACGCCCTCACTCCGCCCATCTTTGCCGCCCGCGGCTCCCGCCCTGCTCGACAACGAGGAGCGCCCGGGGCTCGCCGCCCGGTCGCTCCGCGCGTGCGGGGGGGGCGGCGGGCTCCTCGCGCGCTGCGCGCGGGGCGCGCGCGCCCGCCGCGCGCCGCTTTGCGTGCGGCACGCCGACCTTCTCGCGGGGCCGGCCAGGGGCGGGGCAGGAGGAGGTGGTCGTTGCTGTCGCCGTCGCCTCCGCCGCTGTCGTCGTCATCGTCGTCGTCGTCGTCGTCGTCGTCGTCGTCGCCATCTTTCCCCTCTTCTTCTTCCTCCTCCTCCTTTTTATTTTCCCCTCCTTCTCCTCATCCTCCTTTCGGTGCACCCCTCATACGTTTCGTGGCCCCATAGGGAGCTCCACCTAAGGCCCCACTGGTAGCGCCCGCATGCGGTTCCACCTCCATGTTTGTGCACCCCTTACACGATTCGTGGCCCCATAGGGAGTTCCACCGAGGGCCCTGGTTGCACCGCCCGCGTGCAATTCCACCCTCCACTTCGGCGTATGTCTCACAAGTTTCGTGGCCCCATAGGGAGCTCAACCTAAGGCCCCGCTGGTAGCGCCCGCATGCACTTCCACCTTCCATGTCGGTGCTCTCCTCGCGCGCTTCGTTGTCCAATAATGAATCTCACCGAAGGCCCCACTGGCAGCGCCCGCATGCGGTTCCACCCCATGTCGGTGCTCCCCTCGCACGTTTCGTTGCCACATAGGGCCCTCCACCGGAAGCTACATAGGGCAACGCCCGCGTGCAGTTCCACCCTTCACTTCGGCATACGTCTCACACGTGTCGTGGCCCCATAGGGAGCTTCACCCAGGGGCCCACTGGTAGGGCCCGCATGCAATTCCACCTTCCATGTCGGTGCACTCCTCACACGTTTTGTGGCCACATAGCGGGCCCCACCGAAGGCCCCAGGGGCAGCGCCCGGATGCGGTTCCACCCAGATCTCTACCGATTGCCCCTTTGGTCACGCCAGCTTGCGGTTCCACCCGCCATTTCGGCGAACCTCACACACGTTTCGTGGCCCTGTATGGGGGGCTCCACCTAAGGCCACAGTGGCAACGCCCGCATGCGGTTCCACCCGCCATGTCGGTGCACCCCTTACACGTTTCGTGGCCACACAGGGAACCCCACCGAAGGCCCCAGTGGCAGCGACCGCATGCGGTTCCACACGCCATGTCGGTGCATCAGTCACGCTTCGTGGCCCAATAAGGGGGTCCCACCGAAGGCCCCAGTGGCAGTGCGCGCATGCGATTCCACCCCCCATGTCGGCAAGCCCTTCAGACGCTTCGTTGTCCCATAGGGAACTCCACCGAATGCCCCAGTGGCAGCGCCCGCATGCGGTTCCACCCCGTTTCGGTGCACCCTCACACGTTTTATTACAACAGCGCCCGCGTGTGATTCCACATTCAATTTCGGCAACCCCCTCACACGTTCTGGGGCCCTATTGGGCTATGCCATAGGAAACTCCAC
>CAUYUJ010017381.1:190247-212747 GCA_963575745.1 Prorocentrum cordatum | reverse complement strand
GCCAGAGGCGCTTTCCGGTCGCCATGGCCGGCGCACTCATACAGAACCCAGTATCGTCATTTGAAGTTGAAGCCATCGCTCTCGACGAGGCTGTTGAGGCGTTGGCGCATTTTGTGTCATATGGCATTCGGCTGTCAGCGTACTGACTTGAGCTCCGGTGACAGAAATAAAGAAAGATGATTATGTTGATGTTGTTGATGTTGTTGTTGTCGTTGTTGTTGTTGTTGATGATGACCATGATGCTGCTGCTGATGATGATGACGATGATGATGATGATGATGATGATGATGATGATGATGATGATGATGATGATGCTGATGATGATGATGATGATGATGGTGATGGTGCTTGTGGTGGTGGTGGTGCCGGTGGTGTTGCTGATGATGGCAACGACGGTGAAGGCGTTGCTCATAATGATGCTGCTGCTGCTGCGGAGGAGGAGGAAGGAAGAGAAGAGGGAGGGGCAGGACGGGGAGAGCGAGGAGGATGGCGACGACGAACAGGACGACCACGAAGGGGCGGGTGTTGGGGACGTGACCATGGACGAGTGAGACGAGGCAGGGGAGGAGGAAGGAGGACGTAGGGAGGAGGAGGATGAGAAGGAGGTGGAGAAGCAGGAGAGGGGAACCATTATACCCCGCCTCCTCCATACCCTCATCCGTCCCGCCCCCCTCACGGGAGTTCGGGGCTGCCAGTAGCGCGCTCGCGCGCGCGCTGTCCGTCCCCGGGCTGCCGCCGCCCGCACCGGCCGGCTGGGGCGCGAGGGTCTGGATTTTGATGATGATTCCGTACTTCAAGCGCCCCGCCCCGCCGCTGCTGTCGCCGCCGCCGCTGTCGTGGCGGCGGATGAAGAAGGGCGAGGGATGTAATAGGGAGGAGGAGAAGGAGGAGGAGGAGGAAGAGGAGGAGGAGGGAGGGAGGGGGTGAGGAGGAGGAGAAGGAGGAAAGATGATGATGATGATGATGATGATGATGATGATGATGATGATGATGATGATGATGACGATGATGACGATGATGATGATGATGAGGATGATGATGATGAGGATGATGATGCCGGTGATGATGATGATGATGAGGATGATGAGGATGGTGATGTTGATGCTGATGTTGTTGATGATGCTATCAGTGTTGTTGGTGGTGATTATTTGATGATGCTGATGCTGATAATGATGAAAATGATGATGATTGTGATGGTGATGGTGATGGTGATGGTGATGGTGATGGTGATGATGATGATGATGATGATGATGATGATGATGATGATGATGATGATGATGACAATGCTGCTGCTGATGACGATGATGATGATGATGCTGGTGGTGGTGATGATGATGAGGATATTGCTGATGCTGCTGCTGATGATGATGCTGAAGCTGATGATGGTGATGGTGGTGGTGATGACGATGATGACGAGGAGGGGGGGGGGAGCAGGAGAAGCAGGAGGATGTCTTAACATCGACGCGGATGTAGTTACGATGCAACAGGGGGGTGCCGAGTCCTCCCTGAGGGTTTCGAATGCACCTCGCTGGTGGGCATGCCCAGGCAGCCCCTTGGCTGAACAGGCTAGGCTGCTAGGAGACCTGTCATAGTCCAGGCCTCGCCTGGCTTGCCTGCAGGGGATCACGCCATGGGGACGGGTGAGGAAGTGGCATGGCAGCGGAACGTACAGTCAAAAGGAGGAGGCACACGAAACAACGGAGTGGGTGGTAGGTCTACGCATGAGATGTTTCTCAAGATCATCGCAGGGCAGGGGCAAGTTCAGGAAGAGCTAGCGAGTTTGAAAACTGACCTCAAACGGGGTGTTGTCGCGATTTATGGAAGTTGACAAGGGTATTTCGGATCTGGCAGAGTTGAGACGGATTGTTGATGACAGTAAACAACAAGATTGTGGTGTTGCAGACTGGTGATGACAGATCGACGGCGAGCGGCTCCACTCGTGTCAGCAACACGGGAGCAACGAGGGGCCAAAACGGTATTTCGTATCGGGAGGCGGCGTATGTTGAGTTCAAATGTTGGATTTCTCGTGAGGGATGGCGGAATCGTGAGGTGAAGCAGCAGGATGGACTGAAACAGGACATGTGGACACAGTGTATAACTAATCCAATTGAGTGTAATGGTTTCAATCAAACAATGTAATATTCAGTGAAATATGTTGTCGACCACCATCTGACGATTGTTAAGAGCACTCGGCGATGCTGGCCGTATACCAGCGGGCGGGTGTATTTCAAGAAAGGTGCTCCACGGCAGTTCGTGTGGGAAGTTGCTCAACGTTGGCAGCACCAGCTACATGTAGGCAATTTATCCCCAGTCCCGAGGTCGACTCGGTTCAATATTGAGGCTGCGTTTTGACATGTATCACATGTCCAACAGATGGGTAAGTTACACGGAATCTTTTCAGAGTTTCGTAAGTATGTTCAGGCGGCATGTCGTGGGGAGTTGGGTCGTCCTCAGACGTTCGTGTGGTACATTGCTGATCAGCAGGTGCCAGACAACAGGACGCTCGTTGCTGAGTATCATGAGAAGGATGGGTGGTCTCTGATAGTGTCAGTATACCGATACGCTAGACTACCATCGGTGTGGATGGGAGGCTAGATTCTCTACGTGTAGGAGAATTGTGGTAGCCTTCCGTGGGAACTGGAGGGCAGGCCTAGTCCATTCGTTCGCCGTGGAGCGGGTCTGGATTTTGTTTTGCGCGCGGGTGATCGTCTGCCGAACACTCCTGCCCGTGGCGCCGAAACGACGAGCGAGGGGCCCGAAGGAGGGCCGAAAGAAGCGAGGGACGGACCAGGACCCGACAGAGCCGAGCGAGGGACCGACCCGAGCAAACAGGGACCACGACAAATCGAAGGCCCGAAACAAACGATGTTGGCAAGACTGGCGAGACAATTTGAAGCCCGCGTCCTGGCTCCTGGGCTTCCAGCCTCAACCTCTGGCCAGGCAGCAGCATTATACAAACAAGACAGACGCAGCACGGCGGCGGAGAGCCCTTCCTCTCTTCGCGAGCCTGGGCTGGGAGGGGGACAAAAGGAGCACATACAGGATGAGTGGGCGCAGGCGGTACGGGTGCCTGCTTCTCAGCGCCTCTGTACCCACTCATCCTCAGCCTAGCCTACGAACCCTGACGAATCGGCACAGGACACTTCAGAGAGCAAAGCTAGGCGTGAAAGCATGCCGCCCCCCGCAGCAGGCAGCGAAGAGAATTCTCTTTCCT
This sequence comes from Prorocentrum cordatum, assembly GCA_963575745.1. NCBI lineage: Eukaryota > Dinophyceae > Prorocentrales > Prorocentraceae > Prorocentrum > Prorocentrum cordatum. The sequence continues at coordinate 209,533 of CAUYUJ010017381.1, read as the reverse complement.
TCTCTTTGCGAGCCTGGGCGGGGGAAAAGACAAAAGCAGCACAAAAGGAGGATGAGTGGGCGCAGGCGGAACGGGTACCTGCTTCTCAGCGCCTCTGTACCCACTCGTCCTCAGCCTACTAGTCTCTGGCGTGTCGGCCATAAGACATTTCGACTGTCCGACTGTCCGGCTGTCAGAGAGAAAGCACAGACAGAGAGGCATGCACAGATATCCCCGCGCGGCGGGCGGGCAAGAGTTTTCTCTCTTTGCGAGCCTGGCCGGGGGAGGAATGACAAAAGCACAAACGGGATAAGTGGGCGCAGGCGGAACGGGTGCCTGCTTCTCAGCGCCTCTGTACCCACTTATCCCAAGCCTACCCTACTTCCTGGAAGCTGTCCTCTGTAGCGGCCAGGAAAGGGAGTACTGCAGAACAACACTTCTGGCGGCTGGTGTCGGGGATCCGAGTAGTCCTGCCAGCATCAGACAGACGAGACAGACCAGCTATCCCAGGTTACATCCACCCCACCTCCGAAGTATACCCCGGGAAATCTACGGAGCCTCTAAAAGCCATGCAGGATCAAACCGTGCCTGAAAATTAAAGACATCGTGAGGGGCAGGAAAAGCATATATAACGTTGACATTGTCAACCGCAGTGACCTCACCGACTGGTTGATCAGTGCCGGGGTCACGACCATCACACATGCGTCGAAGCCGTGAGATGGTGCCAGAGGCCCGAGGAGGCCCAGTGCATGATTTAGTTAAACCAACTGCCTTCTTACACGAGTAGCGGCCGCATCGTCGACAAAATATGATATTATTTAGCCGCCTGAGCACGTGCCCACCGCCAGTGGGAGAAGAGCACTGCGAACGCAATACGTAGCTCTTAGAGACTGAACTAGCCCAACATTTCACACAACGAAAACGACCCGCTGAGGGGTCCCAGAAATGCTCGTGCAAGGCCCCAGAGGAGGCACCAGAGAGGGCTAGGGATGGGGCCGCGGGGGCAGGGGACTCGTCAGAATCCGCCGCCCAGACCTTTTTGGGCACATTCTTGAAAATCCATGCTGTACAATGACCGATATACACACCAAGATTGCGCACCAGCAAACCAGAGCGCTTGATACGGTCGTGCAGGACCGTGTCCAGAGTGTGTAGGTCTGCACCTAGGTTAGCAAGTCTGTCGGCTTGCTTATTGCCCGCGGAGGTAGAGTGGCCACGAACCTTGGTGACCTTAATTAGGTGATATCCGATATCTGAAGCCGCGCGGTGGGCACGGACCCACAAGGATGCGTGAGTGGCCCAGCCGTGCGTGGTAGCTTCATACCCCATTGCCCAACCGTCAACGACATACTGGGCATCAGTGACAAACTCATAGCAGTCGGAGGGGGCGGCATGGGTTAGATAAAATAAAAACGCGTAAAGCTCAGCCCCTTGAACATCCTGGGTGAGAAAGGGATATACGCCATAGGCACCAGCACTAAGCCGAAGCCGATCATTGGCGATGGGCTCACCAAACACATGTCGACTACGCGGAGCAAATGAGCAAACACCCGATCCACAACGGAGAGTGAGCGGCGAGGGACCATGCTTTCCCGAGCCGTCTCCGTACGCAGGCGACGAGAAAAAAGGGGCCGTCTGCGGCCCCTTCCCAGACAGGGTCTGGGAAAGGTGGTGCAATCAGGGAGCAGTAGCGCGGGTCGGGAACCGTGGCAGTGGTCCAGACAGGGTTCTCGCGGTACTGCTCTATGCAACGGGTGAGGGCTGGAGTCGGGCCGAACCAGCGGCGAAACTCCACGAGCCCATCACACTCATACAGGGTGTGAAACACGGTCAGCGGGGGCAACCTGGCAAATGGGGCACAGAGGTTTAAATTATATGCCCCCAGATATAAAAGTCCTCAAAGCACGTTGCTGGAGGACACCCCATCCTTCAGTCTTTTTAGACAACAGGGAAAGAAGAGGGGGCAGGAAAGGGGGTCCAGACAGGTGACTGAAGGATGGGTGACGCTCAGAGGCCTGTTTCCAAGCCCAAACAGACGCGTCGCGAGTCACTAGTGCAACCACCTCACGAGGGGGAGTAGACGAAATATCGACATCGGTTCCAAGAGAACTCCGCCATATTGTGGGCGAAACCGCAGACCAGCCAATTCTACGCATAGTGGCAACCAAAATCTGTCCTGGGCCCTGCAATTCAGTCCACGGAGTATCTGGTGTCACCTTGGCGTAGGCTAACTGGAAAACTTGGTCTATCATCCCGACGGGAAGAAGAGAGTCCCATCTAGAGACAGTCCAGAGACGAATAACCTCATCATGTGCGTCAATAGCAGGGTCGGTAACACCATGCAACGCCACATCCATCGTGACAGACCTACGCTTACCTGTGCCGAGACCAGCGTGGTATATAGCACGGACCTGACGAATCTGATGAGTAGATAGACCGACGACATCAATGCCGTACATGACAGTGGGCCGCAAGTTAGTGTTTACAATACCTGCAACCTTTGCACCAGCCTTCTTTATCTTCAATAGGCGTCGGGCCTTAAACCTGGCCTTTTTCAATCGACCAGTGAGAACGGTACGAGAACGACGCCCCTGACGTAATTGATAGTCAATCCCGAGGTTGCGACGCGAGAACTTGACGGCGCCAGCGAGACGTGGAGTTTCAGCTGCAATGCTCTGGGCCAACTGGGGGTCGGTAGCCAGGAGCACGATTTTCTTCTCGGAGAGCGGTAAACATGCCGAGCAAGTCAGCTTGCTCATCAAAAGGTGCGACGCATCGGGGCCGATTTTGAGCAACTCCCTCTCCGAGCCTATCCCCAGGACCTGGACGTCGTCGGCGACGAGGCCGAGGTGCATATTTGGATACGACTGACGAAACGAATCCAGCTCGGGCATCAATAAAATACGCATAAACAGATCGGCAAAGGAGAAACCTGCCACAATAGTCTTGCTAGCTCTGATCCACTCCCCAACAAGTCGCCGCAACGTGACAACACGTGGGGGGCGATACAGAGACAGGAAAACCCTCAAGAGTGCTGGATGAAAACCAAACTCACTAGCACGTCTTATGAGAAGTTTATGGCGAACCTGTTCAAAAGCCTTCTGGATGTCGAGCAAGAGTGCAAACACAGACAGACCTTTGGCAGATGCTAACTCCGTGAGCACGCCCATGCGCCACACACATGCTTGGCAGGAATGACCGCGCACACCATGCACGTACGGACGAGGATGCAATCGCGCCCACATAGCACCGTACGTGTGCCTGAAGAACCGAGAGAACGTGCGCACACACGTCGTGAACAAGGCAACCGTACGTTCGCCACCATCAGCCTTCGGGATCAAATTCATGATGGACACAGCGAGAATGGGAGGAAATCTACCCAATCGCAGGACAGCACGCCAGATACCAAACAAGGCAAGAAGAGACGAGTCGGAAAGCAGCGCATGGTGACGTGGATGCATAGAATCCAATCCCACCGGCGTACGAGCTTTGTACCTGCGACACATCTGCCTGTACTTGTCCAAGGACGGGTGGGGCAAGGATGCAAGGCAGTCGGGCGGAAACGGCGGGAAATCCAGGGCCTGGCAAGGATCATCAGGGTGCTCCTGCATGGGCTCCCAGATAGCATGCCAAACACCTTCTCGCGCCTTAAGATGATGCTGCGGCGTGCCGACTGGGGCATCTGGGTTCGGGGTGGTCTTGTCAAAAGATGCCCAATCCATAGATCCCTTGACGAAACGGTGCGCAGCAGAACCCCCTTCCTGGACAGATCGGATGGCCCATGATGTCCAGGATTGGTATCTTTGTGCCGATGCTGCACGTTCCAGAGCGGATGCGGACTCAGCCAAAACGCCCCGCAGCCAATCTATGGAACCAAGATCTAGGGTACCAAGCCTACTGGCATAATGCCTTCACCATGACCAATCGGGGGGAGGACCACCATCCCGCTGCGACGGACGATATCGGCGCAGGGCTTGACAGGCTCTCCGATAAGCAGGCCACAACTGCTTGTCAGCAAGATATAGAAGAGTGCCAAGACGGTTAGAGAGATACCTCCAGAGCCTTCCTTCATATGACGAAAGCACACCTCCAGGAAACAGTCTGGAAACCGAAATCTGGATAGTCGAGGGGGGCTCACCCCACTTGGTGTAATCCTGCGGATCTGGCAACTGGAAAAGGGCAAGCAACTCCTGGGCAGACGTCTTCAGCCAAGAAGAGGTAAGACGCTCCAAATCTTCCAGAGTGTTGACTGCGTCAGGATCAGGAAAGGCATCCCAGGAAGGCGGACAATCTGAACACCCCACTGGCCGAATAACAGGGATGTGAGGCGGACGACGAAAAACCGATACCAAATCAGAGTGAAGATTTCCACGAAGGGTAAGAGCGACAGGCTGATGCTTGGGGATCAGGGGTGTCTCCCAGACCTCGCACTTAACTGCTGCCGAGAGCAAGGGGTGAACCACAAAGAAGTCAATCAACGACTGGGCACCCGCGGACTCATAGGTATGGCGATCTGGCGCGACAATGACCCCACCTATGAGCGTTAAGAAGTCCGTATTCTGCAAGTCCTCGGGGGACATGTTCCAGTCCCCTGATATAACAAAAGGGGGTGGGTATAGTCTTCATGACTGCTGCCACCTGCATCAGTAGCTGAGCATTGCGATCTTCGGCGCCTTCCCCCGTATGCAGATAGACATTGGCCCAGGGGATACCTGAATCCACGACCCCATGCCATAGCTTCAGGATAAATCTCTCTGGAGGGGGCATGGCAACAATCGGATCCAATACAACTTCAGAGAAGGACCTGTCATACTGCGAGACAAGGCCCACTCCTGAACTCAAGCCGCCTTTCTGAGTACTAACTGAGGGGTGGAGGTGCGCATGGAACCCATGCTTGTGAGCACGGTTGACTGCGAACTCGATGGCCTCTTCAGTACGACAGAGTTCTTGAAAACCAACAGCATCAAACCGATCAGAATAAGCCTCCAGGAAAATATCGGCATTGGACCAGGAGGTAACATTCACAGTAACGGTGACCCAGTCCCGACGCGGCTTCTGACCGAAGGCTGACTTGTCGGGAGGGGTCTCCGGTGTGCTAAAGGTCAGACGGGCCCTTGGGATTGGAGCCCTCCACCACTGCTGGGGTGTCGGCGGGAGCAGAGGTGGCGGCAGCCGACGGCGAAAACCTTCCTGACTGTCCCGACTGATCAGCTGCATCAGGGGCATGGGCAGGACGTTTCGGCGCAGGCGGCAATGAGGAAGAGGAACGGGGAGGAGCCCTGGCAACACGTGTTGGGGAACCTTGCCGGTCGACAGACATCTTGGGCTCCTCAGACTGGGACCGAGGTTCACTGGCAACGCCAACAGGAGCATAGCCAGACATAACGATACCCTGGAGGTCCCGCAACGCCTGAGCAAGCTTCTTGTCTCTCTGCACTGCCTGGGAAGCTGCGAAGACGCCCGCCGCGGCTGAGAGATCTGGGGGCGTGAAACCCTCAGGGACTGTATCGGTCGAAGGGAGATCCTGCAACTTAGACTGCCACATAGCCATATCCTGGGCGACCCGCTCCTGACGAGAGCAGAGGGCGTCCCTTTCGCTCTGAAGGTCCAGGATCTTACGATCGAACTCACGGATCTGACTAGAAATCTTGTCAAACTTCTTACTGGCCCAGTGATGACGCTGCTTGTAGAACGCACGCTTCTGGGGAACCGTAAGCAAGTCGGACTTTTGTGCTCGGAGATGCTGCAACTCATCCTGGAGACCCGAGACCGATCACGAACGTACCTGGTCGGCGGAAGCAGGCGAAGGGAATCCAGCTGGCCCAAGAGGGCCTTAATGATCTGATCAATCTGCGTAACCGAGAGCTCATTGCCATTGGTGTCGACACAGCCGCCATCGACGTCGTCGTCGACATAGTCAGCCCAAAAACCACGATCGCTGCCAAGAGCGTCGTCGCCAGAGTCCTATCCGAATCTATCCTGCACTTCCTCATCCAATGGAGCCTGAAGACGTTCATCCAAATGCCGAATTGGGGGAGTGGCAGTACCGTCAACATCATGACGATCATGGAAACGAGCACGGGGAGGAGACAAGACACGATCACTGCCACTGCCTTTGCTCCTGCCTTTGCCGTCTTTGTCGCCTTTGCGACCATGCTTTCCTGGGGCCTGTCCTCTGGAGCGGCCAGGAAAAGGGGTGCTGCAGAACTTGCACTTCTGGCGGGGGTTGGTGTCGGGGATCCACGAAGTCTTGCCAGCATCGCGACAGACGAGACAGACGAGATATCCCATGGCGCGCCCCGTGCAGCTCGGTGGGCGGCACACGCGCCAAAACCGTCCGAGCCTGCCGCGCGGCTGCGGACAAGCTCGAAGCCTCGCGGCAAGGTTTCGATCTTGAGCCAAAATGGCTGCGGATGAGCGGGTCTGGATTGCTCAGTTTGCGGGTGTGGTAGCTGCCTCTGTGTATCTACAGACTGAGCAGGGTGCTGGAGATAGGCTGATGGATTCTGCTGGGGTCCTGGCAATACTGAGCGCAGCCACGAATGAGGATACATCAGGGGGTGGTGGTCGTGTCTCGTACTTCGTCGGGATGGATGCCCAGACTGAGCTGGCACCGAACTTCTTGGGGATGACGGGAGGGGCTGAGGGAGGCGTGCATGAGGGGGGACATCAAGGTGCGCAGTGAGAGGGGGGACATGCTCATCAGGTTCACGAGCGTGTGGGGGTTGTGTGCCATGAACACTTATGGAAGGCGTCGCATTACACATGTGCCATGCTACGGGCTGGGGCACAGAAGGGTGCTGGACTATGTTCTGATACCTGCCAGCTTCGCTGGCGCGGAGAGGGCCAGGAAGCAACGCAAGGTCCACTGCAAAGTTACTTTTGTTGTCCCCGCGGAGAGGAGGGCATCCGGGCTCAGTGGCCATGCATTGTGCGCGTGAGTTTGCAGCGCCGTGCCATTGCCAAATCATGCATGCGCCGGAAGCCACCGTCGCTGGCCAATTGGCTGCTTGGGGATTTTGAGTCCGAGAGGGTGTTCTGCCAACTCGTGGAGTTGAGGGCGGCAGAGTGCGCGCGCGGATCTGGCGCGGTGGACTTCGATGAAGTGGGGTGGGGCGGGGGTGCGGGGGCGGGGGGCGGGGTGGGGGTGGGGGGTCTTGGCGGGCACTGCGCATTATATCGGCCGCGCCAAGGAGCGCGCGGAAAACAAGCCATTCACGAAACCAGATCAGTTGATTGAGAATGAGGCTGGGCTTAGATGGGGCGTCGGGGGTGAACGCAAACAAAAAGCTCTGCGACGTAGTTGCAAAACGCTGGGGAGGAAATTCGAGAGGGAACGGCCGACGAGGGGCTGCGGCGGAACAGAAAGTAAACGACGTAGTATCATCAGTGCGATTCGTTGTAGGGGGGGGGGCGGAGGACAGACAGACAAGAATGGGCAACGGAGCTAAATGATCATGCGCATAAAACGCAGCTCTATTGAGGGGGGCAGGAATGGACGCAGGACGTTCGATGTACTTCTGAGGGGGCTTGAGGCGCAAAAGGGGGATGCGCTCGTGCGATTGCCGTGGGCATTCCGCTGGTGGCTCGAGCTCGTTTGAAAAACGGCGCGGCGGTGGGGGGTGACGGCCTTGTTTCCGATATTCACAAAACAATTCCGTTGCGCGCGCTCCTTTTGTTCCGCTGTGGTGTCCAGGTCATCCCGGCGCAGCGAGCCCCAGCGCCGTCGGCCTGGCGGAGGCTCTGTGTTCAGTTGATACCAAGGATATCGATGGTGAAGTCACTGGGGGATTATAGGTTTGTTGTCTGTCATGAGCAAGTGGTACACTGCATGTATTTTGTGTTTATTTGAGCGTCGCGGGCACGAGCGACGAGTCATGTGATGCCGTTCCAGAAGGGACGCAAAGTGCATCCTATTACGGCGCCGCTGCAGCATATCACAACACAAGACATCGTAACCTTTCCGGTGAACATGAGACGACGCAATTTGTGACGGCTGACATTCGGAGAGATTTGTATTGTGTCACGGTGACGATGATTATAAAATCCATGAGACATTCGTTGTGTCCAATAATCGTGGTTGTGATTGAGCCGATGTTGTGCAACAAGGCGGTGTTGGAATTTCAGGACATTTGTGGTGAGGTGATTGACTGCAACAGATCAGCGCGCACGGATGGGAAGGATGGGGCCTGGTTTACGCAATGTTGTTTTGTAGGCGATCTGGGATGATATCGTGCGGATGTGGTCAGAGCTGCGTCGTGGATGTTGTTTGGAAGGAGACGGAGCGGACTGCGCGTCGCTGAGCAATTCCATCTGGGCGGAGAACAGAGTTAGTGGGCAAGTCGGCGGCAGAGGTTCAACAGATGATGGCGATGATGACCGTCGCGCTGCGTAGAGCCGGAATGGATTTGAAACCTGACAGTCTGGGCCATTTTGTATTCGGATTGGAGAGTGAGATAGGCCTATCGACATTTTTTTGGTGACTTGTCGAACACGATGTGCCAACAATGTGGTGAACCCAACTTGGCGGTGCAGTGTCGCGCGCTGGTGGTGCTTCCCAGGCAGGCCCAATGTACGCTGCTTGGGGTCAAGGTCGTGGTGGCGCTCGAGGGTTTGATGCGGTGCAACGCAGGTGGATGTCGTTCTTAGCTTATGCTAGATTTCAGATATCATGGGCGATCAGTCTGGGGGAAGAGTTTCGTCGGTATCAGGCGCGTGTGCAGGCTATTGTTTGTCGTGGATGCGTTGGGTGGTGCTGGGGCCCTAGGGCGTTGAGTATGTTGCGGGCTTTTGAAGGCAGGCGTCCGTTTATGATGAGAGGACTACACAAGCGTCGCGATCAGATCTGGGGGGATTTCAGGACTGTATGGATGACGAAATTCAGGGATGTGTCCAGGGGGGCGGGTTCCAAAAACCTGCCTGAAAGAGTTTTGCGTTGCAACTTTGAGTTTGCGATGGAGGTGCCTGCGTGCAAAACGAATGCTCCAACGCGGATCGGTGGCATATCGTGGCAGCAAACGATGCGTTGGTGGTGTCGTTCGGCAACTCGAGGGAGACCATGCCCTGCAAGAGGCGGAGGAGCGGTCGTATGCGTGAGAATGGAGAGCTGGCACAGTCCGTGGGAGCAGTGCAGAGGCTGCTGCTGGTGCGACCGCCCGTTGATACAGCGTGATTGGCACGCACTTGTACTTCGCATTGTGTATATCAGAGCTTTGCCGAAGATGGATGGTCTGTTCACAATGCCTCGTAGTACAAGGCGCAATAAAAACATATCTACACAGTGCGACGGGCGTGTTCCGGCAAAGCGCATGGCTGTGATAAATGAGCAACCTACTATTCGGAGGACACGCACTGACAATATTTTCATTCGGATGTGCGGGGGCAGTAAAACGGTGGTGGACTGGCTACGGGGGAGGTAGGTTATTGTTAACAATGGCTATGCAGGAAAAATTGCGACGATGCAGGCAAGGATGTGGGGTATCTCGGAATAATTTAATACTCAGGGCCCGTCTATTGGGGACGATGGTTGGAAACATATTTACAGAGAGGCTAACCCATATGCTGGAGAGCTCACATGGCACGCTAGGGAACGTAGGGAGAGCATGTTCTATGACCAACAGTACATCATACACAACCGTGCAAACATCAAATGCATCCGTGGGTGTTGGGATGGTGGCGTCTCTGAGTCGGGGTCCGCTGGAGGCTTTTGGATTGCAGTGAGGTCTAAAACATCATTTTGGTCATTGGCAGCTGCTTCGCAGGCCTTCTTCCCTCTAGGTAACGAATTTGTCACCGAAGCTGAGGTGTCAGCTGCTGAGCGCCTGTGTGCAGGTGTAGTGCAGAGTGTCAGGGACCTCGTGCCTTCCATAAAGCGGAGGCGGTGGATTGTTAAGCCTGGATCTGTTTAGGCCTGGGCGCTCGTGCCCTCCCTGGCCTGACCTGGCATCGAGCCCGGGGGTATATCACGGGCCCGTTGGCGCCCAGGCTGTGGGGACATCTGAAGCGTTTTCCTTGTGTTGTTGGCCAGCACCTTCTGCTTTCGGAACGCATGGTGAGGACGTCTCAAGCGTAGCGTTGGTTTCACCACCCCAGGGGGGGATGGGCGCCAATGGGTATTTCATTCCCCCGTTCGTGCCCAGGTTGTGGGGATGTTTCAGGTGGCTTGCCTGTTGTGGTGGGCGGATTCGATTGTTTTCATGTCATATTGCGAAAATGTCACAGGCGGGGCGCTGGTGCATCGCAGCATTGTTTTTCTTAGCGCAAACACAGCCACATGATTTCCTCGTTCAGATTCATGCAGATTCAGACTCATTCAGGCCCAGTTAGCCCCACCCATGGAATTAGCTTCAGACGCATGTTTATCATACACATTCAGGTTCTAGCAGTCCGATGCATCTTTCCTCACTCAGAGTCACTCATGCTTTTCTGGTGGTCCACTGCTTGCCGCGATATAGGAGTCGTAGCATTTGTGCACCTCCAGGGGGAGTCGCCAGGTGTGTGGGCATTGCAGGAATTGCGCCCAGCTGGTGGGGATATCTCCAGTGGTTTGCTTGTTTCTGCCCCCCAGCATCGTTAGCTTTCGGATCGGGTTAGTGGGGATGTCTCAAGCGAGGCACTCCTAGGGGGTGGGGGGTGTCGGGGGGGTGGCGCCAGCGTTGGGGACATTTCAGGATTCGCGCACAGATTATGGGGATGTTTCGAGCGATTTACCTGTGTCTGCCACCCAAGCATCGTCAGCTTTCGGAGCAGATTGTGAGTGTCTCAGGCGATGTGCTGGTTTTAGCACTCCCAAAGGGGGAGCCGCCAGGGGGTATATCACTCCCCCTCTCGCGCCGTTTTTCGCCCCTGGCGCCTACGCGGACTCGCCCTCGCACGCGGATGCTCACAGACGGATTTCTCCAGAGAGCTTTGCCAATCATATGATATGCACATCTGAAGATCTCCGCGTCGAATGCTTAATTGGACGCCGCCCTCTGCCTCTTCCCTCCTCTTCTTCCTTCTCCTTCTCTTCCTCCTCCTCCTCCCTCTTTTCCTCTCCCACCCTCACACTTAGACTCACCCGCAGTCAAATTCATTCACACTCAGACTCGCTCGTACTCGTATTCATTCACACTCAGACTCATTCGCACCCAAACTCATTCAACATTCAGATTCACTCACAGTCAGACTAACTCCTGCTTGTATTCAGAGTCGCTAACATTGAGACTCACCCACACTCAGACTCACTCATACCCAAACTCAAGTATACACACTTATACTCAGTCGCATGCACTCACATTCGGACTCGCTCCAACTCAGACCCTCGTTTGCGCCCAGAGAACGAGGATGTCTCAGGCGAGGCGCTGGTTTTGGTTTCAGCACCCCAAAGGGGGAGCCGCCAGGAGGTATGTGATTCCCCCGTTCGCGCCCAGGTTTCGAGGATGTCTCGGGCGGTTTGCCTATCTTGCTTGCCGACATCCTGTGCTCTCGGAGCATATTGCGAGGATGTCTCAGGCGAGGCGCTGGTTTCAACGCCCCAAGGGGGGGCCGCCAGGTGGTATACCACGGGCCCTTTCGCGCCCAGGTTGTGGGGATGCTTGTTGTGGTGGGCGGATTTTTCTGCGTTAGGAGCAGATTGTGAGGATGCCTCATATGAGGCGCACGTGTATCACTTCCCCGGTCGCGCCCAGGTTGTGGAGATGTCTCAGGCGGTTTGCTTGTTCTGGTGGCCAGACTTGCCTGCGTTTAGAGCAGATCGTGAGGATGTCTCAGGCGAGGTGCTGGTTTCATCACCCAAAGAGGGGGCCGCCCGGGGATATATCACGGGCTCGTTCGCGCCCAGTTTGTAGAGATGTCTCGGGCGGTCTGTTTGTTCTCGTGGCCAGCCAGACTCGTCTGCGTCTGGAGCAGATTGTGAGGATGTCTCAGGCGAGGCGCTGGTTGCAGCGGAGGCCGCCAGGGGGTATATGATTCCCCCGCTCGCGCCTAGGTTGTGGGGATGTCTCAGGCGTATTCGTCTGCTTTCAGAGCATACTGTGAGGATGTCTCAGGCGGTACGCTGATTCATCACAGATTTATTTTCCCGCACGCAGACTCAGCCACATCACTTCTCCATTCATATTCACTCAGACTCAGACGCGTTCAGATTCATTCAGACTTGCTCAGGAAATTAGCTTGAGACGCATTCTCATGCATACACATTTTGATTCTAGCACTCCGACGCACTCTTCCTTACTCAGACTGACTCATACTTTTGTGGTGGTCCACTGCTCGCCGAGATATAGCAGGCGTGGCGTTTGGGCACCTCACGGAGGAACCGCCAGGTGTGTGGACATTACAGGATTCGCGCCCAGATGGTGGGGATGTCTCAGGTGGTTTGCCGCCCCCAGCATCGTCAGCTTTCGGAGCAGATTATGGGGATGCCTCAGGCGAGGCGCTGGTGTCAGCACTCCGAAGGGGGAGCCGCCAGGGGGTATATCACTCCCCCGTTCGCGCCGTCGCTCTCGCCCCCGTCGTCTACGCGGATTCGCCGTCGCACACAGATGGTCACAAACGCAGTTCCCCAGCGAGACTTGCCAGGAGTATGATATTCACATATGGGGAGCTCCGCGTCGAGTAATTCTACAACGAGATGCTCTTCGCATGGCAACCGGAACTGAGAGAACGTAGCCATGCAATCAATGCAAACATAATTGGTGCCCTCTGGCCGCAACGCCGACCCACGTCCTGAGACTTCTCAGATATCTGATCCTCTTTTCGCCCCATCAGGGCCCAGGGGGCGCTCCCTGGGCAGTCCAGCGAGGCCACGCCGGCCCGTGCCGTCGGCAAGGCGGGCCCCGCTCCTCAGTTTCGGGCATTTCGAGGGAAGCGTCCTGGCAAGTATGTTCGGAAGCCCGAAGGACGCGTCCCGGCATGTACCTTGGGGCCCGCTGGGGAAGCGTCCTGGCAAGTGCCTTCGGGCAACCAGAGGAAGCGTCCTGGCAATCTTTTTCCTGCGCCCAGAGGACGCTTCCTGGCAGTTGCCTCGGGGCGCGCCGGGGAAGCGTCCTTAGGGGAACAAAAAGTGTCATAAACATAAAGACTCGGAGGTCCGCGCGGATTTCTCGGATCGGCGCTGGACCCCCCTCCCTGGACCCCCCTTCTGCTTCAATGCTGGCCAGGCGCTCTCTGATGCACGCTGCATGGAGCTCGTGAGTCATTGTCGTTTGGTGCAGAAGAAACAAAAAAAACCTGGCGCGCGGAGCGCGCCAGGGGCGGCGCCGGAGGCGCCGCCGGGGGGGCCCAGCGCCGATCCGAGAAATCCGCGCGGACCTCCGAGATTTCATGTTTATGTCACTTTTTGTTCCCCTAGTCCTGGCAGGTACCTTCGGATGCCCACAGGAGACGTCCTGGCAAGTGCTTTCAGAACTGGGAGGAGCCGCCAGGAGCTGGCGAGGGTCGGGGAAGCGGAGAGGGAGGCCACGGGGCTAGGAGACGGGTTGAAGGGCTTATGGAGGAGTGGGGACAGGAGGGAGGGGACTGGGACGAGGAGGAGGAGGAGGAGGAGGAAGAGGAGGAGGAGGATGAGGAGGAGGAGGAGGATGGGGAGGATGAGGAGGATATGAATCAGGAGGAGGAGGAGGACGAGGAGGAGGAGGCGGAGGGGGAGGAGGCGGAGGCGGAGGAGGCGGAGGAGGAGGTGGAGGAGGAGGAGGAGGCGGAGGAGGACGAGGAGGAGGAGGAGGAGGATGAGGAGGTGGAGGAGGAGGAGGAGGACCAGTGTAAACCCAAGAGTCATCAACGATGTTGGAGTAAACCCTCCCTTCAGGCTCCCTCTTCATAGGCCCTTACAACGGTTCATTCCCATTGAGGGAACTGCCTCGTTGGAAGACAACCGTTTGAAGACCTTGAAGCATGCCAAAACATTGCTCTCGGGATTCCAACGCCTCGGGTCAACCTGACTGTTGCGTCTTGACGACCCTGAATCGTGCCAGAACGCCATTCCTAGGACTTCGACTTCAACACAGAGAATCAACGTAACTGTTGCGCCCGCATAATCCTGAACCCTTCCAAATCGCCATTTCTGGTACGTTGATGATGGAAACCCGTGAAACTCTTGCAAATGTTGAGAACGAATGTGCGCGGCGCTAATGCGAGAGCCACATTCTAAAAAGCAACCGCCCTCAATCCGTGAATCTCTTGCTACTTTTGAAACGAATGTGCGCCGCGCTCTGGCGAGAGCCTCATTTTGAAATCAACTCGCCCTTAATCCGTGAAACACTTGCAAGTTTTCGAAAATAATGTGCGCCGCGCTGAGGCGAGAGCCACATTTTGAAAACTACCCGCCCTCAATCTGTGAAACTCTGGCATTTTTTTGAACGAAGGTGCGCCGCGCTAAGGCGAGAGCCGCATTTTGAAAACCACCCGCCCTCAATCTATGAAGCTCTTGCAATTTTTTGAAACGAACGTGCGCCGCGCTAAGGCAAGAGCCACATTTTGAAAACGACCCGCCCTCAATCCGTGAAACTGCTGCCAGTTATTTAGCTTCAGAGTCATAAAGGATGAGGAAGTTGCAGGCGAAACGCCCAGCCCGCCCTAAAAATCAGGCCTCGGGGTACGACAGGGAGAAATTATTTTACAAGGAAAAGGAATGGAGGAGGAGGAGGAGGAGGAGAGGCAGGAGCAGGAGCAGGAGCAGGAGCAGGAGCAGGAAGAGTAAGTAGGTGGAGGAGGAGTGGCGGAGGTCAGGCTTACCTTGAATCTGAGAGATTTCTCCGTTTAGCCTTCAGCGATTGCTGAGGGCGGGGCAGCGTCAGCGTCAGGAGGAGGAGGAGGAGGAGGAGGAAAAGGAAAGGCGGAGGCGGATAGATGCGGAGGCGGAGGCTGAGGAGGACGAGCAGGAACAATCATAGTGATATTAGGGGTAGGATGACGAGGGTGAGGATGATGTCAGTTCGGGATGACGATCGTGAGGAGGGTAGTGGGGCAGGACCGACGAGAGAGCCTCTCAGGAGTGTGGAGGGATGATTCGGCCCCTCGGGCGGGGGAAGGGAGGAGGGGGAGGAGGCTGAGAGGGAGTGGAGGCTCATGATGAAGATGAGGAGGCTGAGGATGATAGGGATGATGAGGATGAGGAGGAGTCTGAGGATGACGATGGGAATGGAGGAGGGGTGTGAGGCTGACGATGATAAAGAGAAGGAGCAGGACGAGGAGTGGATAAGGAATCCCCATAGCTTGATTAGGCGTAGGTTTATCATGGTGCGGCTGGTGATGCTGATGATAAGTATGAACATAGTGACGATGCTGCTGATGTTGATGATGATGGTGCTGGCGGTGGTGTCGATGATAATCAGGATGTTGATGATGCTGACTCAGATGATGCTTTCGATGGACATGATGCTTACGATGAAGAAGGGGATGAGGATGATGATGTTGATACTGATGATGTTGGTGACGATGCCGATGATGATGGCGATGATACTTATGAGGTTTACGCTGATGATGATGCTGATGTTGCTGCTGCTGGTGATGATGATGATTGTGATATGGATGATGGTGATGATGATGATGCTGCTGATGATGATGATGGTTCTGACTATGAGCATGACGGTTGACTGTTTGATTGGTAGGTCGATTGGCGATGATGGTGATAGGTAGGATGATGATGCTGGTGATGATGATGCTGATGCTGATGATGATGCTGCTGATGACGATGACGATGATGATGCTGGAAATGATGCTGATGTTGATGCTGATGTTGTTGATGATGACGATGATGGTGATGTTGATGATGACGATGACGATAATAAGGATGATGCTGTGGATGATGATGATGATGATGATGCTGATGATGATGATGATGATGATGATGATGATGATGCTGATGATGATGATGATGATGATGATGATGATGATGATGCTGATGATGATGATGATGATGATGATGATGCTGATGATGATGATGATGATGAGGGGAGGGGGATACGGAGGAGGACGATGCTGATGCTGATGCTGATTATGATGGTGATGATGATGATGCTGATGTTGATGATGATGATGCTGATGCTGATATTTAGGATCTTGATGCTGCTGATGCTGATGCTGATGCTTCTGAAGATGCTTACGCGGATGCTGAAGCTGATGCTGGTGAAGATGATAAGTATGGTGATGACGCTGATTATGACGATGATGATGATGGCGATGCTGATAAGGATGATGACGGGGACACTGATGATGCTGATAGTTAGGATGATGAAGCTGATGATGATGCTGCTGCTGATGATGAGGAGGATGATGATGCTGGTGTTGATGCTGATGTTGATGTTGTTGATGATGATGGTGATGATGGTGATGTTGATGATGATGCTGATAAGGATGATAATGATGATGAGGAGGAGAAGGAGGAGGAGGACGATGCTGATGATGGTGGTGGTGATGATGATGACGACGATGATGCTGATGATGGGGATGATGATGATACTGATGATGATGCTGATGCTGATGCTCATGCTGTTGATGTTGAGGATGATGATGATGCTGCTGATGATGCTCATCCTCATGCTGCGGATGTTGAGGAGGATGATGCTCATGCTCATGCTGCTGATGATGCTGATGCGGATGGTGATGCTGATGATTATGATTCTGGTGATGATGATGATGATGATGATGATGATGGTGATGATGATGATGATGATGATGATGATGATAAGTATGGTGCTGACGCTGATGATGATGATGATGATGATGACGATGCTGATAAGGATAATGTTGCTGCTGCTGCTGATGATGATGATGGTGGTAATGATTAGGATGATGAAGCTGATGATGATAATACTAATGATGCTGCTGATGAGGATGCTTATGATGGTGATGATGCTGATGATGATGCTGATGAGGATGCTGATGATCGTGCTGTTATCAATGATGGTGATGATGACGATGACGATGACGATGACGATGACGATGACGATGATGATGATGATCATGATGTTGATGATGGTGATGATGATGATGATGATGATGATGATGATGCTGATGATGATGATGATGATGATGATGATGATGATGATGATGATGATGATGATGATGCGGATTATGATCAGGGTGATGATCAGAGGGCCTCTCAGGAGGGCGGGGGGACGCGGGGGCCCTCGAGCGGTTGAGTGGAGGAGGGGCAGGAAGAGGGCGGGTGGGATGAGGAAGGTGGAGGGAGAAGTAGGAGGGCGAGGATGAAAGGGACGACGACGACGAAGACCATGACGATGGCGATGACATCCACGACATCGACGACGGCGGCGACGAAGACGGCGAAGACGACGAAGACGACGACGAAGATGAGGAGGAGGAGGAGGATGACGACCATGACGTCAACACGACGGCGACGACAGCGACGGAAGCGACTCAGTGGCTGCCCCAGGTACGGTCTTGACATCAGCCGGCACGAGCTCCCGGGTGTCTATGTTTGCACCATCGGCAAAAACAAGAGGCCCCAGGAGGAGGAGGAGGAGGAGGAGGAGGTTGAGGAACGGGATGAGGAGGGGGTGGGGGTGGGAGAAGAGGAAGGAGCAGGAGGAGGAGGAGGATGAGGAAGAAGAGGAGGAGGAGGAGGATATGAATCAGGAGAAGCATATTTTGACAAACCCTCTTGAGTATTGGGTACTCGTTTTGAATTCGCAGCGCCGCACTTTACCCCACCTCATCCCCCTCCTCATCCTCGTCATCATCAGCATCAGCATCATCACCATTCCGGCGCACCCTTCACACGTATCGAGGACCCGTATGCGGGCGCAGCCATTGTGCCCGCATGGTGCCCCGCTACATTTTCGCACACCCCTCACACGTTTCGTGGCCCCATCGGAAGCTCCCATTGAAGCGTTCAGGGGTACTGCACGCAGCTCACGGTATTCTCGGGTATTGAGCGGTCCTGCTCATAGTCGCCTCGTTTTGAGAAAAGGGTCGGGTTCTTCGCCAGGCTACTTTTCGGTGGGTGGATGGGTCATGGGGGATCGGACGAGTGTGTGGGAGCCTGGGTACTTTCGGGAGTCTGGGAGTGCTCGGAGGAGTTCTTGGACCGCCCAAGACGGCCTCAGAAGGGCCCCTAAGAGGGGCCCAGGGGGGGAATCCGAATTCATTCACATTTTGAAGCCTCCGCTCCAAGAGGACCCTGAAGACCGCCAGGAGCTCCCAAGGACTCCTCAACAGCCCAAGAGGTCCGAACGAGGCCCCGAACGGCGCCCCAAGAGGCTTCCAAACTGTCTCCAAGGGGCTGCCCGAAGGCTTCTCCAGAGGCCCGAGCAGGCACTCAAGAGGTCTAAGACCAACAGGCACGGTGGCAGAATGGGCAGAACGCCCTTAGGAGTTGCACACGTGTGCGAGGGGCACGGTGGCTCTCCTCGCTGTCCTCGTGCTCTTCGTGTTTAAAGACTTCACTTCTCCTTTTGCTCCTGTCCCTCCTTGTTTGGCCCTGTTGGGCCATGGGCCAAAGACCACCAGGGTCACCCAGGGTACACTAAGCGCCCCTCCCCTCCCAGAGCCTCCCCTGGGCGTCCCCGGAGCTACGGTAGAGGTTCGGGACGTCTGAGATGCCTTCCAGACTGCTCCAGGAAGGTCCAGGATGGCCCCAAGACGTCCCAGGAGGCCCTCAAGACGCTCCAAGATGGCTCCGAGAGAACCCCGTCGAGGGCCCTGGGCGGCAACAATCGCCTCATTCCTTCGGGAAAACGGATATGTTTGCATCTGCGTTTTTGTTATCCCACCAGCGTCCCAGGCGGCTCCGAGAGGCCCCCAATAGCGCCCCAATGCCGTCGAGGAGGCCCCCAAGAGGGTCCCAGGAAACCCTAGACAGAAGATGGCCCAAGAGGCGCCCAAGACGGCCCAAAGCGCTTCCAAGAGCCCCAAAAGCGCTTCCAAGACGGTACCAAAAGAGGCTCCCCAAGCGCCCTTTCGATCGCCCTCGGCCCCAACGTGCCCTCCAGAGCATCCCAGCGGTCCCCAAGAAGCCCCCAGAGTCTCCCAAGAAGTTTCCAAGAAGCTCCCAAGACGCCCTCAATGGACACCCAAGTGGCCCTCGCGAGTCCGCCGAGCGGCCCCCGTAGAGACTACAAGGTATTTGTTGCACGCCTCAAATCGAAGACACCTCCATTCCAGAAGGTATACAAACACTCTCCCCCTCATTCCTCCTCATCCTCTTCCCCCTTCTCCTGCTCCCGTCCTCCTCGTCTCTCATCCTTACGCCTTCCACCCCTCAACACCCTGTTCTCTCTTTGACTTCGCATCCTGTCTCTCTTTCATGCGCCCTCCTCCTTCATGTCCATGTTGTTTTCGCCTTCTTGCCTATATCCAGCCTATCC
>CAUYUJ010017381.1:167747-185247 GCA_963575745.1 Prorocentrum cordatum | reverse complement strand
ATGTAGGGACCTATGAAGTGGGAGCCTTGGGGGAGGGTTGACTCCAACATCGTTGATGCGTCTTGTGTTTGCAGTGTCCTCCTCCTCCACCTCTTCCTTAAACTTCTTCGTCCTCCTCGTCCTCCCTTCCTCCCAGTCTTCCCCTGCCCCCCCCCCGCCCGAAGGCAGTCGTCCCGCCTGCCCGTGAGCATCACCTGCACCATCCGGGAGAGCCGCGGCGGGGACCTGGTCGACGGCGAGCCGCGGGACGCGGCGGGGCGGTCTCGTCGGTCGCCTCGTCGCCGCCGCTGCCGCCGCCGCCGCCGCCGCCGAAGACGTCGACGACGATGAGGAGCGGCGGCGCTGCGTCGGCGTCGGCGTCGGCGTCGGCGTCGGCGTCGGCGTGGTGGTGGTCGTCGTTGTCGTCGTGGTCGTGGTCCTGGTCGTGGTCGTGGTCGTGGTTGTGGTGATGGTCATGTATTTGGTCGTGGTCGTGGTCGTGGTCGTGGTCGTGGTCGTGGTCGTGGTCGCGGTGGTAGGGGTGATGGTGGTGTTGGTAGTGGTGGGCGTCGTCGTCGTCGTCGTCGTCGTCGTCGTCGTCGTTTCGTCGGCGTCCTTTTAGTCGTCGTCTGCGGCCGCGTCGGCGCCTGGGAGGGGAGGCGGGGGGGGGTAGGGGATAGGGGAGGAGAATGAGGATGGGGATGAGGAGGCGGAGGGTGAGCGGGAGAGGGGGTGAGAAGGAGGATGAAGGCAGGGGGCTTGGCATTGCTCACATATGTCCAATTTTCGGCGAAGACCATCGAGACATGTCGGGCCATCTCGCGAAAAAGTACACGCACGAAACCAATAGATGTATGGGGAATGGACGTCCGAGCGATGGCGAGGGGGAGGCGGGAGGATGAGGAGGACGAGGATGACGAGACGGCAGGGAATCATAATGAGTATGATCAGCGGTGAGCGAGGGGGGGAAGTGACAAGGAGAAGGCCTTCTCAGAAGGCGGCGGGGCTTCTCGGAAGCTCTCGCGCCTTCAGAGAGGTTTTCTGTCTTCGGGGAAGGCTCAGAAAGCTTTTCCGAAGGCCAGGGAACATCCGAGCCTTCTGAGATGGCCCGCTCCTTCTCACTTCCCCCTGGGCGCGCCGCCGAGAGGAGACGGCAGGGAATCATAACTAGTACGAGCAATGGGGAGGGGAGGTTGGCCCAGGGCACCCGCGGTCTACGACGGCAGGCAGACTTCAGTGCACGCCCGTGGCGGCCAGCAGAGTTATCGTGGGGCCAGGTTCTGGACTGCAGGGGCGACCACACCGTGACGCCCACAACCCCGAGGCAGGAAGACGGTTGGAAACTTCTGGCCAGCGTGGCGTTCCGCCGGTTCTGGCCCACCGCGCTTCGGCGCGACACGCCATCCGCTTTCCAAACCCCCTGGTGCCCATGTCCCGAGCCTCTCCGAGCCTCCCGCCCTGCGGAGCGGAGCGACATGCTACCCGATCGTACGGTGCAGCGTGTCCCCGGGGCCGTCGTGGCGACACGCCAAGTAGCGGTTCCCGACCGTAGCTGAGGGGACGTGGCGCGGCGGGGCGGGACTCCTCCGGTGCCGCGCCAGGGCCGCCGCGAATCGCTGCTCCGCCGGGGCCCGCCGCGGTGCGCGCCCTCACGGTGCCACCCGGGCGTCTGGCTGCCTCGGGCCCGGCGTGCGACGGGCCTCCCGGAACGCTGCGCCCGACTGCGCCGCAGTCCGTCGCAGTCGTTACCTTGGCTCACTCTGCCTCCGTTTTGATTGTCCAATCGCTTGCCGCTGCGGGCGTTTGGTGCAAGCCGTTTCGTGAGGGCAAGACGTGCCTCGCGTCTTGGCGGAGGAAGGGGACGCGCGCCCCTGTCTAGCGTGCGCGTATCACTGTCCATGCATCCTTACGTTGCTTACGTGGTAAACCGCGCCATGGAACGGATTTCCGTCTGCAAGATCCGCATGAAAGGATCCCTTGAATTAGGAGAGGAGATATATAATCATGCGCCACTATCGTCAACTAGTACAACTTTTCTCATGAAAGACTGGTTTGCCGCCGGAACATGATGGAAACAGTTCGTGTCAGCATCCGCATGAGGTGCAACTTGAAAAAGCAAGGCGCTGGTTTTGATGAAGAAAATAATACAACGACGAATCAGTTGTTGATATTGTCAATAATGCCCTTTGTGAGGGTGTAGGTGCTGAGACGCATAATATGTTCACGCCCAAGAAGAGGACCCATCACTTCGATGGTGCCTCCAGAGGACGAGGCGAGTCCCATCAGCAGTCGGAACAAGGTTCGGATGTTTGCACCGTGTCCTAGTCAATGCCGGGGAAGCCCAGTAATAATCCTACCAAACCTGGGAGGGAAATTGATCGGAGGGAAAAAGGGGCCATATCTTCGGTCGACGGTATGACTGCCCCGACCAGTGTGTATGTCACGGCGTATGGTACCGACATCCCAGACGAACGTTGCAAAGCTGGTCCTGAGGCGGAGCTTGCGAATCACCATGCCCTTTTTATAGGTCGCATGGGTTTCGCACAAAAAAATGTCACACATAAGGTCCGTGTTCCAACGGATACGCCAGATTCGATGCAATCTGAGCAGTTCATGCAGGAAACGACTCCAGATGCACCTGGAAGCGTTCTGCCTGCCCTTCCTCCAACCTGGGCAGATTTGCTCCTGGGTCGGAGGAGGAGCGTGAGCATTCGAGGTCGACTTCTTTTCGTTCGTGGAGAGTGAGAAGGGGATCGTCGGGCGGAGAAGAGCCCGCTGGGGTCAAGAGCCTTCGACCCGTGCCGACTTGTACATGTCGTTCCGAAATTGTTGAGGTTGACGACGATGATGTAGTACCCAACGGAATCCGCAAACGAGTGGTTGTGCCGCCAGTCCCATGTTGCCGCCGGTCGATTCTGTTCGCAGGAACAGACCCAACGACACGGGTGATCCACCATGGCAGAGGCACGATCTGCCGATTTATCTTGTAAGATCTCAGGCGTGGCACTGGGATCTATCGCGTACTTCGTTGCAGAGCCCGGAGAAGAAACGGAGGTCAAGGAACGACCGGTGCTCACTCGTGAGGAAAAGGATAGCTTCGGCTGCCTCGTCGCGCACGCGTCGGGTGTCAGTCGACAAGGAATGTGGGAACTTTGCGTTTCGTTGCCCTAGCATTTCCAGGCGTCGATGCCCCAGAGAAGTCCGGTGACTGTCGGCTGCGTTTTTTCAACGCTTGCTCCAGGACTTGCAAGGAGTGCAATGTTAACTAGCTGTGTGACGAGCGCATTTGGCAATCAGGACAAATTTGGCTGGCCATGAGACGAGCCTTGTGGCGAGTTGCTCGACAGCGCGAGTCGCCATCGCTGGCGCGAATGCAAGGACAGTTTGAGGTTCACATCCGTCAGCTGCAGTCAAAGAGTAGCAAACCGTTTTTTTTTTTTTTGTTTGGTCTGCGGGTCGAGAGCGAGCCTCTTCCGGTTAACAGCTAGGCGGGCTGCGCAAAACACTACTGAGGAGACAGGGCGCGGGCGGGCGGGGCCTCAGGCGGCCGGAGGGCGCGGGGTGCAAGCGGTGCTGAAGAGCTTGCACAGGAAAAGGTGCGCCTTGGACAGGGGCCGGAGGCGGAGCCCCGGAGGGAGAGCGAAGTGGTGTTGCCGTCGACGGCGCATCAAAATCACCATCCTCATGTGCTGCGTGTGGAAGGACGTGGCCAGGTCGACGTCTGGGGGGTAGAGGTACACCAGGTAGTCGATGAGCAACTTGTGCCACCAGATGGTGAGGAGAGGCCCAGGAGATGAGGAGGGCCACGAAGACGATGTGCATCGTTGTGCCACCGGGTGGTCGGTAGCGGCCTGGGGGGTGTAGTCCAATCCGCGTCCAGGAAGCAGCCGGGAGGTGCGGCCATGAACAGGGCCGTCTGTGTCCGACTGGATGTCGGTTGTGCGCAGGGAGGAAGCCTGACCTGCACAGTCAGCGCGTGAAGGCGCGCGGGAGTCGCGCGCGATGCGCTGACGACCGCGTGGCCGAGGGCCGGGCCTGAGCCGCGCTGCCCGGGGCAAGCGGGGCCGCCGAAGCGGCAAGGCGCAGTGCCCAGCACCGGGCCGGGGCCGCGCCGTGCCGGGCGCCGCCGCCATGGGAGGGGGGGAAGCGAGCGGGGAAAAAGAAGCGAACGGGGAGGAGAGAGGCCGGCGTCCCGCGCCAGCCGAAGTCGCGCCAGCTTGCACCGAGGTGCTCACGTGTGGACAAGGCCCAATACGTGCAGGTAGGACACGAGGTCCCAACGCGGGTAAAAGGGCGTGTCACGTAAGACGCCGGCACACCAATGCGTCGCAGGTGGGTGCAGGGGGGACACGGAGTCCCAGATCCTTGAATCTTATTCAGCCGATGGGTGCAGGTAGGACACAGAGTCCCAGATCTTTGGAAACGGGAGAGAGGGAGGGGGGCGGGAGGAAAGGACGGGGTCCAGGTGGAAGGGTGGGTAGCCAGCGCGTGGAACGCGGGCGCCACAGGGGCGACGGGGTGCAGGTAATGGGGAAGAGAGGGGCACACGGTCCCCAGCCAGGTGACAGGTTGGGGCGTGGGTCGGGGTCGGGGGCGCAGGTAGTGGGAGCGATTGGCTGGTTGTGCTGTGGTGCCGTGGGGCACGAGGTGGTCAGGTCGACGACTGTCAGCGCCGCGGGCGCTTTCCAGTCCAGGTGTCGTGGTGCCCAGAGCTGCGCGCCTGGTCCCCGTCGCGCCCGTCACCCTTAGCGACCTCCCTTGTCCTCTGCACTTCCTGGTAGAACTTCTGCTCCCGCATCTAGTCCACGTAGACGCCTGCGCTGCTTATGCACTGGTCCACGTGGTAGTTGTTGGCGCTCATGTCATCCAGGAATTTGTCGATGATCCACTGATGCCCGCGGCCCGGGTCGAAAGGCGCCCGTTCTTTGGATTTGCCCTTGCCCTGCTCCTTGCACATGTGCCTGCGCCGCGAATGCCAGGCTGCGTTGAAGTGGTATCCCCCTTCTGCTTGCAGCCTCTTCAGGTGTGTTACCGCTGTCTCGTTTGGGAGGCGCTGCCATCCAACGCGGAAGGTGGTTCGCGTCCGGCTGGTGTCGGTGTGGCTGCGGTCGTCCTTGTAGTATGAGTTGCGCGATTCTGGCTGGCGCCAGGGTGCGCTACCTGCGCTCCTGCCAGTGTCGTGGCTCTGGTCCCAGTAGCGCTCCTTAGTTATGTCCCAGTCCTTGGCGTCGTGTCTGCGCCGAGGTGCCCCCGACGCGCTCTGGTTGCGGTCGAAAGAGTAGCAAACAGGTGACTGCAGAAGAGTCTGGCCAGGGCCGAGCTGAAGGCAGCCGAAGACCGAACGAGGGCGATCGCTATCCCAGAGACGGAAACTCGCATGAAGGCTGAACGTCGTCGAGGACGTAGAGGAAGAAGCGTTGGCTTTTCAAATGAGCGAAGTTGAAGGAGCATCCCGAACGGTCCAGACAGTGAGCAGAGACGGCGCAGGCAAGCGAGACGCATGGACTGAAGGTTCATGCTGGCCGTATTTTCCTCAGGCCGAGGATGCCAATCGGGGCCGTAGCAGGAGGGCCTCGAAGCCCGCCTCTTGAGTGCGATCTATGCAACCAGACACGATGCAACGACTGCGCTGCGTGCGGTCGTTCGTGCCGCAGCGGCCAGCGGATGGATGGCATGTGCGAATGGGGATGTCGAGGATGGGAGCGGTGCCCAGGGCAGAGCCCTCGAGGAAGGAGAGATTCGTCGCGCGCGGGCAAAGTAGGACGAAGCTCGACGAAGGTCTGAGCAGGCAGCGCGAAGCGTCGATTAGGCGGCGCGTGGGGCCTCGAGAGAGGAGGAAAGGTGCGAATCTGGATGAGAAGCGAGGCCGGGCTTTGAAGTGCAAGAGAGCTTGAAGGCCGATGCAGCTCGCGAATCCGAGGCGAGGGCAGGAACGGAATCGGGAAGAAATTGCTCGCCAGAAGAAACCAGCCGAATGACGAGAGAGTCGCCGGGCTGAGGCCAGGATGGAGATGGTGCCGGGAGAAGTGAGATCCCTCGAGGATGAGGCGCAGCCTAGAACCAGGGCTGAGGCTGCAGATGCACGAGCTGCCCTAGGAGCCGTTCTACTTGAAATCAGCTTGAAGACGTGGGGGGTGACGATCTGTTCGAAGAATTGTTCTCCGTGGCTGACGGCGAGAAAGATTGCGGGGGGCCGGCTGGCCGCGGCCGCCCGTGGCGGCGGCTCAGGCGGCGGTCTTGACGGCGTATGTTGGGGGGTTGGTGGAGACGGCGGTTGGCCTCGGAGGGATCCGTTCCCCCAGTGGTAGGCCCTGGCAGGGCAGCGTGGAAAGACCGAAAGGGGAAACCCGTGCCCGGCGGTCCGGGAGGCCCCGCGGGAGGCTTTGGGGCCTTCCAGGTAGTGGATGACCTGGTGGTGGTGGATCTGTTGGTCCGTCTGCAGGGGGTGGCCCGCCAGGAGGGGGCGGTTCATTTCTGTAGTGGGCCAGGAGCTCCAGCCGCACCTGCAGGATGCTCTCCGCGGATGCCAGGGAAAGTGATGGGTTGAGTGTAACCCTGCCGGAGATTCCGAGGGCAGCCAGCTTGCGTGGATGGGAGGGGGCGGCGTGTCGCGCCGTGGCAGCTGCAGCATCTAACTCGGATGGAACTGTGGAATGGTTTCAGGAGGCATTTGGGGATGGTGTCTCAGAAGAGGATCTTAGGAGTCGGGGTAGCATCTCGCAGAAAACGACAGCGCCGAGGACATTGCGGGATGCGATGCAGTGATGCAGCAGCCATTGGCTGACATCGAACGGTTGGATTCCCACTGCGCAATGGCCGAGAAGCGCTTCCTTGAGGTCCGACCGCAGGATGGTCGGCGGCTGTGATGACCTTGATAATGTGCGCGATCTCAGGAAACGCAAGGAGACCCGACGACAAGCTGAAGACCTATTGCAGTTGGTGGGCGTTGCTAGGGGGAATGGAGGAGCCGAGTGATTGCGTGCGGCCTCCTATCCGCGCCCGCTAATCTTCCAATTCAGGATGGTGGTGGCAAGCCTGGCGGTGATGCTGGCAGCCGCGGTCGAGACAGCAGTCCTGCCCCCGTGGGTTGGCCCTTCAAGAGGACTATCTCAGTCATCTCAGGCCTCCAAGACCTCGCGGGCTTCGAATGCTAATCCCAAGTCTTCGACGGGAGGCAAAGGCAAGAAGGCATTTGCGCGCTGGGCCTGCGGTCGCGGGTCATCCGTCGGCAAGTGCCGGGGGGGGGGGGGGGGGGGGGCGACGCTCGCCGAGTGATGCCGAGGAGATCGCCCGCGACAAGAGGGAAGGAGCTCGGGTTGCCTCTGGCAAGACCCATGCCTGCGCCCGCGCTGGGGCATGAGGAAAAAGCAGCAAAACAATGCGCCAGTGACCGAGCGCCTGGCGGGGGTGGGGGGAGGCAAGGCAGGGGGCGGGGGCTGTGGCCGCAAGAAGAGTCAGGGCCGCGGCATCCGTTGGCGTTGCGCGGGGACAGAGACGTGACCGCATGGCGACGCATGCTACTCCTGTGCCGCCGCGGCTGGGCGCCCGTGACAGGGGCGCGGCCCTTGGTTGACCGGCCCGGGGCCGGGCCAAACGCGGAGGTCGCTGTCTCTTCGTTCGGCCGAAAATGGCTGAGGCGGAGAGTCGGCTCGGTTCGGGGCGCGGCTGGAAGAATGAGGTGTGCCCTGAGAGGGGGCGGCGTCTATGCGTCCATCGAATTTGATGTTCGAAGTCTGATTGCCGGATGTGCGTTTTGCCTGCTGGGAATGAGAAACCAGCGGTTGATTGCTTGTTGTTCAAGACAGTTGAATTTTCCTTTATGAGACAGGCCATGGGGGTGGTTCTGTCTAGTCCGCCAGGTAGGTCCGTTCTCCTCAAGGAGGGAGTTCGATCTCGACGACTCGGCCAGGGTCATCGTGGCCTGGGGGAATGTCGGCCGTGAGCCCAGACATGGTAGATGCCGTGTACCTTGGTCATGGGGTTCCGAAGACATTCCAGATCATTGATGAGGATCGGTGAATAGATGCCGGCGAGGAGGTCGCACTGTCGCTCAAACTGTGTTGTTCTAAGTTGTAGATTTAGAACGCGAAGTGTGCTGCCTCTGGACTTGTTGGGGGTGAGGTAGAAGCTGCAACTCCTGGGTCGAAGGTCTGGGTCAGACTCGCGTTAATGATGCTCATCGTGGATGCGGGGTGCGGCTGCAAGCTGATTGCAGAGGGGTTCGTATTTCGGTGAGGTACTGCAAGGCGCGTGATTTCTCTTAGGGCCCCGATGATCGTGAACGCGGCAGGGGGTCAGTATAGGGCCTTCGGCACTATGGGCATCGCCTGCGATATGTTCTTTAGGGGGGCCTTCGATGCCGTCGTGATGCCTGACGCTCCCAGCGTGCTATCGGTGGGCGAAAGGGTGATGGATTCCGGATGCAGATTGATTTTGGGCCGGTATTTTTGTAGAGATGTCCAGCGGCAGGAGACTATACCTCGCAGTCGAAGGCAAGATCGCGTATTTTGTGTTTCGATGGCAGAGGAGCGCTGGGTCGAGTGGACGTGGTAGCCGTTGACGCGCGCACTTTCATCCTTCAGTGGGCATGTGGCGTCAGGCGCCAAGACGTATCTGACGGATCCGGGCAAGGTGGGAGGACCCCGGCTCCGGTCGATGCAGAGCTGCGCAATCCATGAGCTGCGCGCGAAAAAGACAATTGCTCCCCGTGCGTTTCTTTTCGCAGAGTTGCGAACAATTGATGGCGCCGAGAAAATGGGAGGGCCCGTGGATGTGATGGTGAATTCCCGCTGTGCGCAAAGTGCGGCCGCCTCCTCAGGGTGTTGTCGTTATACCTGTGCTAGTGTGTTTGTCGCCGCGCAGTCTCGCGGAAGGGCGCCGCTATTGTCGCATTCGCGAGAGCGACAGGATGCGCCAGTTCGGCGTGGGGTGATGCTGTGGACGAGGGGCGCCATCAAGCCGAGGGGCTCGATCTGGTCGAGCTTCTTCTTCATGGACAAGTTGCGGGGGAAGCGCTTAAAGGGGGTGATACGTTGAAGGTGAAGGCAGTTTTGCTGCCTCACCTGCTTGCGCATTCCCCAGATAACCCCGTCCCGGACGCATGCAAGCTTGCAAAACACCCAGGGAGCAACCAAGACGAGCGAAGACACGGTGCAAATGTACCCGACCATCTGCCGACCCAAAGAAGTTCGGTGGACTTTGCGCCACGCGTCACTTGTTTGCGGCGGATTGGTATCCAAGGGGGCTCTTCGGAGAAACTGCGTGTGTGGCGCTCTGTCACCAGTGATGTCGGGGCTGCTGGGGCGTTCGATACATCGCCGGGGCGCGTCGTGGATTTCCTGGTAAACCTGAGTGCTCCAGAAGAGTGGTGCATTTACATGTGCACTGACGGCGCGTCTGAATTAGTATTGGCTTGTCAAAGAATGAAGATGTTCCGTGATGCGGCCGTTCCTGGGAACAGAGGGAGATTTCCGTGGCTGAGAGGGTTCGCGGGTTTCTCCGCGCTGGGGCCAGAACGCTTCTCATGGTGGCGGGTCATCCCTCCCAGTGCTGGGTGCGTTCTGTGAACTATTCTTGTTTGTGTTCAATTGTCAGAAAGGGCTTCGAAGTTTCACCGTGGAGAGCTCGACTCGGTGAAGAGTTTGCAGGGTTGCAGTTGCCCTCGGGATCGCTTGCGTCCTACTTTCCGCTCCCGAGAGGTCCCCGAGATGCCCGGGATGTCCCCGAGAGATTCAGTTTGCGTCTATCTCCGATATGTGCATCGCGCAGGGGGCGGGGTCGCCCCCGCAAGTTTGGGCGTGCATTTCGAGCAGTTGGAGAGGGTGAGCATGACATCGGCAATGAAGAAGGATGGAAAACGCCCAGTGGTTGAGAAGTCAGACGTGGGCTGGTGTCATATGATGATGAACCCAGCTGCTGACGACAGGTCTGTTAACTTCCCGCTGTTGGGGGTTATACCAAGGCGCGAAGCAACCGAACGTCCATCGACGTAGGAGAGGATTGACCTCCAGGATATCTTGGTGAAGCTCCGGTTGACGATGGTGTTCTTCTTCCTGAATTTCTAGATGGCGACGAGGGGGGGGGGGGGGGCAGGCGGCGGAGGCGACGGCGTCGAGGATGATCCGTTCGATGACGAGGGGCCGTCGGGCCGCCGTCGCCGTCGTTGCCCGAAGAACCGGTGGTTGATGGTTGGTTGGCATCCTCTTAGAAGGTTTGACCAAGCCACTGCCGCCTGTGGGACAGAGCCACGTTCGTTAAGAATTGTATTCATTATTTTGATCCTGATATCGCGATACCTAGTCGGGCGCGGGCCGAGGATCCGAAGCATGGCATGAACCGGCTGCGAAGGATGTCCGGGTCAAGTACTCCTGGTGTGCATTTGTCGCGATGGTGGAAAATCAACAATCCTGACCGCCGAAGGAAGATCGAACAGCTCATGGCTGAGTAGGGCCCAGGGCTAGGGATTGAACTGCTAAGGGAAATCGGTGTTGAGCCTCCTGGTAGGTCGCTTGAACGAGGAGCGATCCCTGGTTGCGTCGGCATTGCTGACGAGCTGGGGTCCATGTCGTCCGAGTCCTCGGAGGAGGGCGATGGTTCCTAGTCCGCTGCCGAGGGCAGCGAAGATAGCGGGAACCAGTGTGAACCAACAGGAGGCGGGGGCATCGATGGTCACTGCAAGGAACGAAAGCTCGAACGTCGAGAGGGATCAAGACGTCCGACGTGGACATGGTATGCGGCGGCACCTAGGGGAAAGGAATTTAGGCTACTGTTGCAGTCGGATATGGGCCGAGGTTGTGTCATGCGCCGTTTCTGGATAAATTTGAAGAAAGCACCGAGACATTCTCGCTCCCCAGAGAGTGAGCAATCGATCTCAGCCTTGAGGCTGCCGTGGCAAGGTCTGTCAGCAAGGCGGAAGCTGTTCGGGATGGACATGCCGCTGCCGCGTGCAAGAAAGAGTGGGGTTTGCTGCGGTCCGTGGGTACCTGGGGCGAGTTAGCAGTAAAATAATGGGCCGATGTGCTTGCGAAGGCCAAGGCCAAACGGTTCGCGTCGGCAGACTCCTCGCAATCTTGGGCGAGGAAAGCTCGGAATTGCCCGAGGGCCAGCCAGGTCGCAAGTGCGAGGGGGGAGTTGTCTCGGACGGTGCAGGCAGGAGGCCCTGACCCAAGAGCTGTCTAGCAGCCTTGCCACTAAAAGGCCAGGAAGGCTCCTTGTCATAGCGTTCCGTAGGCCGTTGCCAGAAGGTCCTAAGCGCAGTCAAAGCTTGGGGGCGCGCCGACGTGGGTGTGGCTGCCCAGAGAGGCCCTGCTTGTCTGTCCAAACGACATGAGGGGCCCTGTTTGCTTTTTTGGCTGTCATTATGCGGTCACTCAGATGCCGGGGGCTACTAGGAACGGAATTGTGAGCACCGCGTGAAGTCTGAGGGCTTTCCATGTTGGAGGAGCCCTTGCTTCGTCCATGTATTTCAGGTGTTCTCTATAATGTATGTTGGCGACCCTGCAGTGTCCGGCCTGGTTGAGGGTTAAGTCGTCGAAGACAGGCTGGGAGCTGCTGCTTTCGCCTGCCAAAATGTGCTGACAGGCATAAACATCGATCTCCCGACGGATGTCGGTAGATACCTCGGGTGTAAACATAGGATGAATGAGCGTTGCGTACATGACAGGGTGAGAACCCACGTGCGTTGGATCCCCTTCCGGACGTTGCAACGATTTAAAACATTTAGGCCGCTCCGGGGCGTCTGGGGTTGCGCGGCGCCATGGCGGGCCATGGCTCGCGGGTGCGGTGGGGCCCGTATTTACCGAGATTCGGGGCGCCCCTGGAAGGGGGGCCGACGTGGCAGTCGGCCAAGCGTCGGGCGACGATCTATAACGAGATGGGAGAAGTGATTCATGAAGAGTTTCTGCCCGAGGCTAATTCTAGGGATAAGGCGTGCTCCTCCCTGAAGGCGTCGCCGTCGTCGCGACTGTTTTCCACGTTGTGGGCGCGGACTGGTTCGGGGACCAGCGCTTCTATAGCTGTGCGATAGATGCGCCGGTCGAGGTTCGCGTGGGCACTGCCCCGCGGCCTTGCGCTCTTGGTCCACAGAGAAGGGCGAGGGTGATTGAATGCGAGGTGGAGGACTTCTTCGCTTCATGCGTTACCCTACGTGCTGAGTTGTCAGACGCGGATCCGACTACGTGCCTGTTTGCTGTTTTTTTTGTTCGGGCCGAAAATTGATGAGCGTGGCGGTGGCCAGGGAGGGCCGAGGGATGAGACTCCCCCCCCTGGCCGCAGAAGCTCTGGCTGGCCTCCTAGGTGTTGCGGCCGGTGCCAGTCCCCTGACCAAAAAGTTGCTGTGCGCGGAGAGACATTGGCTCCGTCTGAAGAAGGCGAGCGTCGGTCTGCGCAGTCGATTAGACTAGCCGAAAGTGGCAAAGGTACAAATGAAAGTCTTTCATGGGCCCGAGTGGCTCGCTTCGACCTATTGAGAGCTTTTTGAAACGGCTAGCTGCGTAATGACATGGACCAGGCAACTGGGCGCTGGCGACTCCCCCGATGGGTTAGTAATACAGCAGTTTGCTGATGCCAAATGGGTAAGTGACATCATAAGGCATCGAATTACGACTGATACGAATCAGAAAGTGACGTGGCCTCACACTCGGGCTAGCCAGAGGGTGTCTCCTAGACGTCGAGCGTGTGTGTTCTATAGTACCCCTGAGGCTGGCATCGTTGCTGCTGATTCGGCCCTTCGGACAAAGTTGTTGCCAGCAGTGCCCCAGTGGGATACGCTGTCTGGAGCATGATCAAAATTATCTTGGCGAAGGACCCAACCATGTGCAGTTGTGGGTGCCGAGTATCTTCTTCGGTGGAGCT
Source organism: Prorocentrum cordatum (assembly GCA_963575745.1). Lineage (NCBI taxonomy): Eukaryota > Dinophyceae > Prorocentrales > Prorocentraceae > Prorocentrum > Prorocentrum cordatum. The sequence continues at coordinate 172,416 of CAUYUJ010017381.1, read as the reverse complement.
CCCTTTGGGGCCGCGGAGCGCTGCGCTGGGCGGGGGGGCCGCATGCGGGCGGTAGCAAGTGGGCCGTCGGTGGAGCTCCCTATGGGGCCACGAATCGTTGTACTGGGTGGGTGAAAATGCTAGATTGGGTGCGTGGGACGCATGCGGGCGGTCCCACTGGGGGCTTCGGTGGAGCTCCGTATGGGGCCACGGAGCGCTGCACTGGGTGGGGGGGACGCATGCGGGCGGTAGCATTGGGGCCGTCGGTGGAGCTCCCTGTGGGGCCACGAAACGTTGTACTGGGTGGGTGACAATGCCACATTGGGTGTGTGGGACGCATGCAGGCGGTCCCACTGGGGGTTTCGGTGGAGCTCCTGATGGTGCCACGAAGCGCTGTAGTGGGTGGGTAAAAATGCAAAGTTGGTGTTCTGGAGCGCACGCGGACGGTGGCACTGGGGGTTTCGGTGGAGCTCCCTATGGGGTCACGAAGCGCTGTACTGGGTGGATAAAAAATGCCGAATTGGGTGTTTCGGGAGGCGTGCAGACGGTGGCATTGGGGGCTTCGGTGGAGCTCCACTACGGGCTACGGGGCCACGAAGCGTTGTATTGGGTGGGTGAAAATGCCAAATTGGGTGTTCCGGGACGCATGCGGACGGTGGCATCGGGGGCTTCGGTGGAGTTCCCTATGGGGTCACGAAGCGCTGTATTGGGTGGGTGAAAAATGCCAAATTGGGTGTTCCGGGACGCATGCGGACGGTGACACTGAGGATTTCGGGGGAGCTCCCTATGGGGTCACGAAACGCTGTACTTGGTGGATAAAAAAAGCTAAATCGGGTGTTTCGGGGCGCGTGCGGACGGTGGCATTGGGGGCTTCGGTGGAGCTCCCAATGGGGCCACGAAGCGTCGTATTGGGTGGGTGAATGTGCCGAGTTTGGTGTCTCGGGACGCATGCGGACGGTGGCACCGGGGGTGTCGCTGAAGCTCCGTATGGGGCCACGAAACGCTGTACTGAGTGGGTGAAGCGCAGGGAGGAAAGAGGAGGGGGGAGGGGGAGGAGGGAGGACGGAAGGAGGGAACGCGCGGACCATCTCGTCAAAACGAGGGCCCAACATTACAGGATGGTTGGGAAAAATTCGAAATCAGTGATCACTGTCGCAACGGATGTTGGATCGAGAATGCGTGAAAACAAAACATAGTATTTATGCAGTGTTTGCATTTTTGTAAATTCAGTCAGCATTTCTAAATTTGTTTACCCATTTATTCCGGTAGCTGTTTTGACAGGTTTTATATTCCAAGTGATTTTTTTCAAATAGTCATTATTCACAGTTTTTTGTCGCACTCATTCCCAAGTGTCCTGTGGTGCGGGGGCCTCGCTTTGAGTTTGCAGGGCCGCCGCGCGAAACGAGCAGCGGCAGTCGCGCTTTCATAAGGGTCGTTATCCAGGGAGGGGGCTTTGGGGCTCCGGGTAGCAGTAACGCTTCGGCGGGGTGGGGCGCGTTGGGGCGGGTTGCACTGCGATCGCCGCTGTATGCGCGCGAACGTCACGGTGTGCTTGCGAACACAACCGTGGTATACGATTCGATCACACGCGCAAGGTCTAGGGGCAACGGCAGGGCGCTTGCGAACACCGCAGCGGCTTGCGAGTGACCACAATGCGCTTCGCTAGTGCGAAGACAACGACAACGACGACGACCGACAACGACAGCACGACAACGACGAGGGGGAGGAGGAGAAGAAGGAGGAGAAGGAGGCGGAGGAATAGGAGGAGGAGGAGGAAGATGAATAGGAGGAGGAGGAGGAGGAGGAGGAGGAAGAGGAGGAGGAGGAGGAGGAGGAGGAGGAGGAGGAGGAGGAGGAGGAGGAGGAGGAGGAGGACGACGACGACAGCGTGGCGTGCACCGCAACGCCTGCGCGCACCACACAGCCTCACTTCCAATCTCGTCGTCGGCGGCGTCGTCGTCGTCGTCGTCGTCGTCTTGGGCCTATGGGGCTCTTCGGAACCAAACATCGAACTCGAGAAGGCGCGCGTTCAGAAATCTGACTGTATGTGTTCGATGGCGCGTGCTATGTGGTTATACCACCTGGACATCGATATAGTGTAACATGCTTGTGCTATCTGTCTGGTTTGGACGTGCGCCTCCAAGGTGAGGCGCATACTAAGAGTATACCGTCAGCGTCTCATAGGTACGGGTCTTTGGACTCAGGTGGACGTGCGCGGCCATTGCGGAGACCCTCGCCAGGCGCGCACAGGCGCGATCGGGCCTTCGAGTGCCAGTCGTTTGCTTCGGCGGAGGCACGAGGGGTGGACAGCGCAAGGGCGGGCATTGCACGTATTCCCTGGGGAGCCTCGTCGAAGACATCAGCGATCGGAACTCCAAGGGCGGGTATTGCATGTTCTCGCTGGGCAGCCTCGTCGAAGACGTCGGCGATCGGAGCTCCATGGGGCGGGCGTTGCGCGTACTCGCCAGGAAGCCTCGTTGAAGATGTCAGCGATCGGAGTTCCTAAGTACACCTTAGGCGATGCTTAAGAAAACCTAAGTTTTCGGCCAGAGTCTTGATTATTCTTAACTTGTCAATGTAAATCCCAAGATTTTGATAGAAGTTCTGGGTTTTTATTCCAGTTCTGAGACTCTGAATTTCTTAACCCATGAGTTCTTAAGCATTTCGCAGGGTGTACATGGAGTGCTCCCACCTGGGTGATCCGCCTCTGCTGCAGCCGCCGGCCGACGCACCGCGCAGACGACGATCCGCCTGCCGCACCAGCAGGACCCGCGGCCCTCGCGCGACGCTCTGGGCTCTGGCCTCGCGGCCCCCTGGCGAGCTGGCCACCCGCGAGACGCCGCGCCGGATGAGCACCGCTCCTGGTCGGCGGGCCCTTGGCGTCGCTCGGCCTTTTTTGCTGTTTTTGTTCCTGTTCGTATCCTCGTGGATCCACTCGCTCCGCTCGGACTGCTGCGGGCCGCCCCGCGGAGCCGTGCGGAGCACCCCCCGCGGGCACAGGAAGCGCGCGCACGAGTGCCCCGCCCGAGCGACCGCGAGGGCCCGCTCGCCGAGCGGCGCTCCGGGTCGACGGGCCGCGCCCGCGGCGACGCGGCGGGGTCGGGCAGAGTGGTCCAGAGCAGCCCGGGCGCTTGAGAGCACGCGCGCGCAGAGCGCGGCCGAGGGACGGCCAGGGCCCTGTGCTTCCCGCGCACAGCCCGGGAGGTGGAGCAGCCTGCGTCCGTGCGCCGGCGGCGGGGCGTGGAGCGGCGGCGCGAGCGCGGTCGGACGTGCAGTCTTGACGCCACCGTGGGTCGGGGCGGGCGAGGCACGGGTTCGGCGGCGCGCCGAGGAGGGAAGCGAGAGGGGGCAGGCCCTCTCAGGAGGCGGCGGGGCTTCTCAGGAGCCCTCTGGCCTTCCGAGAAGCCGACCGCGGCTTCGGAGAAGGCTTCGGGAGGTTCTGAGGAGGCCAGGAGGCCTTCTGAGCCTCCTGGGAAGGGCCGCCCGTTCGCTCGATGCCGAGGCTTTGGGCGGTGAGGCGGGTTTGCAGTGGCTCGTGAGTGCCCTCTGTGCCTCCTGGCCTGTGCTCGTTCCGAGCCCTCTTCGGGCGAGCCACGGCCTTGCGCCCTGTCGAGAAAGAACGTGGAGCAAGAGGAGGACGACGATCGGAATACGTTCTCGAATGTAGAGATGAAGGGGAGGAGGGGCATATGGCAGATGCTGATGTGGTTGATGATGATGGCAATGATGATGATACTGATGATGAGGATGATGATGCTAATGATGATGCTGATGCTGCTGCTGCTTATTAGGATGCTGCTGAAATTGAAGATGCTGCTGCTGCTGCTGTTGATGATGATGATGATGATTATTATGCTGTCGTTGACGATGATGTTGATGCTCATGTTTTTGATGGTGATGACGATGGTAAACATGACGATGATACTGCTTGTTGATGACAATGATGATGGTGCTGATGCTGATGACGATAATCGTGATGATCATGATGATGAGGCGGATGCTGATGCTGATGCTGCTGATGATGACAGTGAAAGGATGCTGATGACGATGCAACAGATGATGCTGATGATGGTAATGATGCTGATGCTGATGCTGATGAGGACGCTGCTGCTGCTGCTGGGGATGACGATGCTGAAGAGGAAAAGATGATGAGAAGTTATGGTGACGACGATGCTGATGATGCTGATGATGCTGATGGTGGTGGTGATGCTGATGCTGCTGCTGCTGCTGATGATGATGATGAACAATTATGGTGATGATGATTATGATGATGCTGATGCTGCTGCTGATGCTGATGATGAGTATGATGCTGATTATGTTGATGATGATGACGATGCTGGCGATGTAGTGTATCGTATAGGGTATAATCACGATGATACTGTTGCTGCTGTTGCTGATGATGCTGATGCTCATGCTCATGCTGATGCTGATATTGCTGATGACGATGACGATGACGACGATGATGATGATGATGATGATGATGATGATGATGATGATGATGATGATGATGATGATGATGATGATGATGATGATGGTGGTGATGATGCTGATGCTGATGCTGATGCTGATGCTGATGCTGATGCTGATGCTGATCCTGATGATGCTGATGCTGCTGATGCTGATGTTGATGCTGCTTCTGATGCTGATGCTGATGCTGATGCTGATGCTGATGATGATCGGAGGATGATAG
>CAUYUJ010017381.1:119983-167647 GCA_963575745.1 Prorocentrum cordatum | reverse complement strand
GGAGTAGGAGTAGGAGTAGGAGTAGGAGTAGGAGTAGGAGTAGGAGTAGGAGTAGGAGGAGGAGGAGGAGGAGGAGGAGGAGGAGGAGGAGGAGGAGGAGGAGGAGGAGGAGGAGGATGGAGGATGGAGGATGGAGGATGGAGGATGGAGGCGGAGGACGAGGGAGGAGGAGTGGCATTACTCTTGCCAGGGGTAGGCTCCCTCGCGCGCCTGCGGCAGGAGCTGAATGCCGATTATGGGCCGATTGCGCTGTGCTACCAGGCGATGCTCGCTTCTCTGATTGCCCGTCGTTCTCTCCCTCCGTCGGCAGACAGTAGCAGCCGTCGGATTGAAACCAAGGGCGGCCCTCCCCCCCCACGCCTCCACCTGGTCCGACCTCCGCACCGTCCTGGGGGCTGTTCTGAGGCCCCCCCACCCGACAGTTCCTAGCCTGGAACGGGCCCTGACCTCCCACCACGTCTCCACCTCGCCCCCCACCACGCCTCCACCTGGTCCGACCCCCGCGCCGTGCCGAACCCCTTGATCCAAACGTTTCGACATCGCGCTTCTGTTTCCGCCAGGCCCCCGCCGAGCCACAGCCGGCCTCCGGAGGACCCGCTCTCTCTGTTTTTGCCCTCGCTGGCTGCCCGCAGAGGGCGAGGCGCGCCGAGGGCGAAGCCCCCTTCCTGGAGCGTCTCGTGCAGCGCGGAGGCGAGGTCCGATTCTCGCGCCGTCTCCAACCCCTCGACCAAAGCGTTTCGACATCCCGCTTCTGCTTCCGCCAGGGTTCCCGCCGAGCGCCTCAGCTTCGGCCTCCGTCGGGAGGAGGAGGAGGAGGAGGAGGAGGAGGAGGAGGAGGAGGAGGAGGAGGAGGAGGAGGGAGGAGGAGGAGGAGGAGGAGGAGGAGGAGGAGGAGGAGGAGAGGAGGAAGAAGAGGAGGGAGGAGGAGGAGGAGGAGGAGGAGGAGGAGGAGGAGGAAGAAGAGGAGGGAGGAGGAGGAGGAGGAGGAGGAGGAGGAGGAGGAGGAGGAGGAGGAGGAGGAGGAGGAGGAGGATGACCGTCGCTGGCTTCCGCCGAGGGCGAGACGCGCCGAAGGCGAAGCCCCCTCCTGTCGGGGGCAACGATGAGGGAGGGCGGGCACAGGGGGGATGCATCGACGCTTAATCGCCCATCGATCGCCGATAGGGGCCCGACAACCCTAACCCGCCCAGGAAGCTGCGGACTCACTAACGGGAGCCTGTCGCCGATCCGTCGGCGATATATCGCCGATTCCAGGTCGAAGCATCCCCCCTATGCCAGTTCCCCCCCTTGTCCCTCATCCTGGAGCGTCTCGCATGGGGCGAAGGCGAGAAGGCCGCGGGGGGTATCCACTTCGGTCTGCCTGGATTTGGAGTTCGACCCTACCAAAGCAAGGGTACCCTCGTGTCCTGTTTCTCGCGGCCCATGCCTCCTACTTTCCTGTGTCAATGTGGCCCTCGGAAGGGTCTTGTGTCCTCTCCGCGTGTGCTGTCCAATCAAGTCCGACTGTAATAATTCAGAGGGAATTCGAGATGCGAGCCTGTGCAGAAGGCTCGTGGCACGCTTTTCAGGCTCGGGCAGGCTCCTCAGCGCGTGGGGTCAGGCAGGCCGCTCGGAGGCCCGCGAGGGCCAGACGTCGTCCCAAAACAGCCCCCGTCTTCGATCCTCAAACCATCTTCCTCCCTCCTCCCTCCTGCTCCTCCCTCCGTCCCCGTCCTCAATCCCTTCCAAATCGATCGTTCTTCCTCGTCTGACCACCACACGCGTCGTTGGGGCGGGCTGGGCGTTGCGCCCGAGACTTCGTTTCGCCTCGTTGATGACCAGGTTGCCAGATTTCCAACAGTCCCACGAATGGAATTGGTGTTTTCCAACATGTGTCTCTCGCCTCAGCGCCGCGCACATTCGTTTTCAAAGGTCTCAAACGTTGCGGGTATGGCTTGCAAATGTAGCCCTCCTCCTTAGCGCCGCGCACGGTCGTCTCACACTGATTCAACGGTTGCACGGATGGTGGGCGGTTCCTTGTTAACATTCGTCGACCTGGACTCGAAACATTGAGGCGACATTGAGACTACAAGTGTATTTACGTATATACATAATTACACATCGGCTTGTATGCATGTATTTGTAGATATGCAAACGTGTATATATATATATATATGTATATGTTTGCGTACATGCATATGCATATACACGTACATGCATGCGAATAGCTCTATGTAAATGTATATGTATTTGTTCACATAGATGATTATGTGAATGCATATGTATCTGTCTATGACTAGATGTATGTACCTGTACGTGCATATGCATGCATATGTGTAGAGGTATTTGTACATGTGCAATATGTATGCATCTGTGCATGTACATGTATATGTATATGTATGTGTGTATATATATATGTATGTCCTCAGTCCCCCCCAGCACCCCGTCTTCCAGCAAGCGATCACTCCGATGATCCTCCTTCTCCTCCCCCTCCTCGCCCTCCTCCTCCTCCTCCTCCTGCCCCCACCGTGCTTCATCACCTCTTCCTCGTTGTCCTCCTCCTCCTCATCCTCCTACCCCTTACTCAGCTTTATTATTTCCTCTTCCTCGTCGTCGTCCTCCTCCTCCGCCTCATCCTCCTACCCCTCACTCAGCTTTCTTTCCTCTTCCTCTTCTTCGTCCTTCTCCTCCTCCTCCTCCTCCTCCTCCTCCTCCTCCTTGTCCTCCTACCTCTCACCCTGCTTTCTCTCATCGTCCTCATCCTCATCCTCCTCCTCACCCTGCTCGTTTTTCAGCGTGGGTTGTTGACCAAGCTCCTTTCGCAAGCCTTGTTGGCGAAGGAGGCAGAAAAAGAACATGCGGAGGAGGAGGAGGAGAAACAAGGAGACCACCCAGCACCCCACCCCGACAGCGAGTGATCAATCCGATGTTGTACTGGCTTGACGGAGCCCACTTGGAGCTCTGCGCGCAGGGGCAGCCAGGTGACCAGGCTGACTGCTCCAGTGGCGACGGCTTGTTGAGCGGGGTGCGACTGATCAGACGTAGGGCCCGCCTTTACACATGCATCTAATTTCGGCTGGGCCGGCGTGCTATTACTAGACCATGTGTATGCCACGCGAGCACTCTTCATGCGGATGCCGTCCGCGTAGCGAAATGTATGTTGGGCTAGTGGCATGGTAACGGTTGTGCCCTCGGCGGCCGAGGGTACACCAGTCTCCGATCGGTTGCACCGTATATTGCACCTTCAACGGCTGAGAATACAACCGTCTCCTATTGGTCGCGTCATAGGTTGCGCCCTCGGCCATCAAGAGCAAGACGGTCTGCGAACGGTTGCTTCGTAGGTTGGTCAGGGGGGAAGGGGAGGAGGATGAAGAGGGGGAGGAGGAGGAGGAGGAGGAGGGGGAGGAGGAGGAGGAGGACGAGAAGGAAGAGGAGAGGGTGAGGAGGATGAAGGGGAGAAGGAGGATGAAGAGGAGGACGAGGACGAGGAGGAGGAAGAGGCGGAGGAGCAGGAGCAGGAGAAGCAGGGGGAAAAGGAGGAGAAGGAGGAGGAGGAAGGTGAGGAAGAGGAGGGGGGAGACCAGGCGGAGGAGGAGGAGGAAGAGGCGACGCACGGGAGTAGGAAACAGAAGTGGAAGAGGAGGAAACTGAGGAGGAGGAGGAAGGGGAGGAGGAGGAGGAGGAGGAGGAGGAGGAGGAGGAGGAGGAGGAGGAGGAGGAGGAGGAGGAGGGGGAGGAGGAATGGAAAGAGGAGGCGGAGGAGAAGGCGGAGAAACACAGGAGGAGGAGGAGGCGGAGGAGGAGGAGGAGGAGGAGGAGGCGGAGGAGGAGGAGGAGGAGGAGGAAGATGAGGCGGAGGAGGAGGAGGAGAAAGAGAAGGAGGAAGAGGAACTAGAGGAGGAGGAGGAGAAGGAGGAGGAGGAGGAGCAGCAGCAACAACAGCAATGGCAGCAGCATGGCCACGAAACCATGCTATTCACAGGTTTGTGTTGGTCTTTTTGGTCGGTCATGCCACTCAGCGCTGCTACTCATAATTGTTGTTTGTGTTTTTGTCGTTGTTTGTTTTTCTAAGGAATTGCAAGCGTCGCCAGGAAGTTCCCCGACGCAGAAAAACAAGACAAACCTGTGAATACCATGGTTTCGTGCCCCCCCCAAGGCCACCAAACATTGCTATTCACAGTTTTTTTTGGTTTTGGTTTCCAATACACACAAAACAAACCTGTGAATACCATGGTTTCGTGCCCCCCAAGGTCACCGAACACTTCTATTCATAGTTTTTGATATAAAAAATCAGGCGTCCGCAAGCCTCCAGGGAAAGTTTGCACATCAGGTGAAAAGATAAAAAGCCCACCGAATCAGTGAATAGCAGCGTTTGGTGGCATCACCGACCCAGGCAACCAAAGACATGTAAATAGCAGGGTTTCGTGGCAGTCCTGGAGGAGGAGGAGGAGGAAGAGGAGGGAGGAGGAGGAGGAGGAGGAGGAGGAGGAGGAGGAAGGAGGATGAGGAGGAGGAGGAGAAACCGAGGAAGAGGAGAAGGGATATGGCATCACGGTGTGCTGGGGTGGGGGGTGGGGGTGGTGTGTGTGTGTGTGTGTGTGTGTGTGTGTGTGTGGGGGTGACCATATATGTATATGTGCACGCGTATGCATAGGTGCATGCCCATTCACATGTATATGTACATACATATGTATTATGTATTTCGTATGCATATGCATATGTGTATCTGTATATATACATGTACATGCACATGTATACGTACGTGCGTATGTTTATGCACATGTCGAATATACACGTGCAAACCTGTATATGTTTATACAGTTGTATGCACATATGAATTTGTATACTTTTACATATGCGTACATATATGTAACTATAAATGTCTATGTCTATGTACGTATATTCGTATATGTATATGTCTATGTCTATATGCACGTCTATGTTTACGTATGCGTTTACGTATCTGTTCATGTATATATACGTGCATGCATAGGTGTGTGCATACGTATTTCAATATGCGTATCCATATTCATAGTTACGCGTATGTGTATGTGCACATGCGTAGGTTTAGGTCTGTGTAGATGCATATAGATGTTTATATTTATATTCAGATGCTTATGCGTATGCACATGTCTATGCAATTATCAATGCATATCTATATGTATATGTATATGCATACACACATGCATATATGTATGTGTACACGTATGGGTACAGCTATATATATATATATCGATGACGGTGTATACATCTATGTGTGTATATGTATGTATGTATGTATGTAGGTATGTATGTATGCATGTATGTAGGTATGTATGTATGTATGTATGTATGTATGTATGTATGTATGTACGTACGTACGTATGTATGTATGTATGTATGTATGCATGTAGGCATGTATGTATGTATGTATGTATGTAGGTAGGTAGGTAGGTAGGTAGGTAGGTATGTATGTATGTATGTATGATTGTATGTGTGCATGTAGTTATATATTGATGTTCGTAAGGGCTTAAAGCCCGGATAGGACCCCAGAAAAGGGCCAACGCTTCAAGATCTGCTTCCCCAGCTATGGGTGCCATGCTTCACACCCCGCCCTCGCCAGGGCTCCGCGAAGGGGCTCGGACAAGGCCGCGACAGATCCCCAGCAGGAGTGTATAATATGCAGTGTGCAAAGCACGTTTCCCAAGGTTCGGAGCCGCGCTCTCGCTCCTACCCCGAAGAACGTTCCACGTGGCCTCGAGCGGAGCTCGATGAGGGCCGCTAAAGCCTCAGGAGGGGCCCGATGCGCATTGTTAAAGAGTGGCATGGCCCCCAAGGTCGATGCCCAAACCATAAGCCTTACGCCCCAAGAGGGCTTCAAGAGGCTCCAGGATGGTCCCGTGATGGCCAATGGAGGACTCCGAGAGAATTCCGAGAAGGGGGCACCAGGCGTAGGCTTGCGAGGTCGAATTTCCAAGGTTTGGAAGCGATTGGCAAGCCCTATCTACGAATTTGCCCCAAGAGGGCCCGAAACGATGCGCTGCCTTTGCGTGTTTTGCTGGAGCAAACGATTGGGTGTTCGCCAGTGTGAGTTTCTTGCGTTGCGCTGCGGGTCTTGCCCGAGCAGGCGCAAGACATGCGCCGCCATTGCGCCAAGTGCAAGTGAAGAAATCAATCCAGCAGAAGGAACGAGCACAAACAAATCCATGCATCGCGTCTGCACGCGTGCCTTGCCTGAGAGTCCTGGAGGCCCCGTACGAAAACAGCTCCAGTTTTCCGCAAAAGCTGGCGAACAGCTGCGGGGAAACGACGCGAGGACGTCCGTCTCCTCCCCCGTCGCTCCTCCCCCCTCCCCCCCCTCCTCTCTCCCCCGCAGGGCTCGTACACCATACTTCGCCCGTGGAACCCGCACACGTGCGTCTTCGCCGCCGGCGTGCACTGCCGCCTGGTGCACTTTCCGATCCGGCCCGCCGCGCGCGCGCCGCGCGCGCGCCGCGCGCGCGCGCGTTTGGCTTCGCCCCCTGGGCGGATCGACGGCGACGGCGGCGGCGACGACGGCGGCGATGAGGGCGTTCTCGCGCGTCATTCGCTGGCCCCCACGCGGCTTCCCGCTTCGGGATACCTCCTGCCAGCCGCGCTTTGCCGAGAGCGCTCCAGGGGTGCCCAGATCGTCCCGATTCGCCGCCAGAGGCCAGAGTTCTGGCCCGAAGGCCAGTCTTCGTAGGCGTTTCCCGATTTCCCGAGCCTCTTCAAGTCGGAGGCAGGAGAGGGCCACAGGCACCACCACCAGCAGGAGGGCCACTCCCAGCGAGGGGGTCCACGATGCCTCCCCGAGCTGGAGGCAGGCGATGCCTCGAGCGAGCGGGGGGGATCACACCACCAGAAGGACCCTCTCTGGTGCCTGGCGGTGGTGTCGCATGTCCGCGTTCCTACTTAAAGGTCGACGGCGGCGGCGGCGGCGCGGCGGCGACGGCGAGGGCGGCGATGAAGGGCGGCGAGGACTGCGACGGCGAGGGCTGCCACAGCCGCCTCCGCGCCCCCGCCTCCCCGTCAACCTCCTTCCTTCTTCCTCCCCCCTCTCCCCCTCCCTCCTCCTTCTCCTCACTCCTCCCTCCTCCGCTTCCCTCCTCCTCTTCCCTCCTGCCCGTCCCTCCTCGTATAAGGAGGTCTGCAATGTGGAAGTCAGGAAGATGAGAGTGAGGCAGGAACGTCAGGAGCACAACCAAGCTAAGGGATGTTGATGATACTGATGATGATGCTGCTGCTGCTGCTGATGATGATGATGATGGGAATGATGATGATGATGATGATGATGATGATGATGATGATGATGATGATGATGATGATGATGCCGTTGTGGATTATGATTATGATGATGACGACGATGACGATGACGTTGACGATGACGACGATACTGCTGATAATTATTGTGATTGTGCTAATGTTGTGATTATTGAATATGAGAACGATGACGCTGATAATGATGCTGATGACGATGATGATGGCGACGACGACGAGGATGATGCGGATGATGAGGCTGCTGATGTCGATGACGATGACGATATCGATGATGATGCTGATCATGCTCATGATGATGACGATGATGTTGATGCTGATGTTGACGCTAATGTTGATGTTGTTGATGTTGGTCTCGATCCCCATGTTGATGCTGATATTGTTTTTGTTGCCGATGATGATCCGGATGATGATGATTCTGATTGTTCTGATACTTATGACGATGGTGCTGCTGCCGATGATGCTGATGATGCTGGTGCTGCTGCTGATGATGATGTTATTGCTGCTGCTGCTGATGCTGCTGCTGCTGATGATGCTGCTGCTGATGACGATGATAATGCTTAGGACAACGATGATGATGATGATGATGATGATGATGATGATGATGATGATGATGATGATGATGATGATGATGATGATGGTGATAATGCTGATGCTGATGCTGATGCTGATGCTGATGCTGATGCTGATGCTGATGATGCGCTGCTGCTGATGATGATCCGTCGCTGCAGAGCGCCAGCTGTCCCTCGCACGCTGGCTCAAGGATCGGCCGCTTGGCTCAAGGGGGCTTTAACTGCAGCGCGCAAGTGCCTCTTAGAGTGACAAATCACCATGCGAAGCTCAGCGCTACTTTGTAGATGCTGCTTCACTGCCAGCTTCCAGCTAGCTCTCAGTTGTCTAGCGACGAAGTCGCTGCTGCACCGCAGCACAGAGAGATCGCAGTTTTATCTCGACAAGTGCACTCAGAATGAGAAATTGGGCGGGGGGGGGGTTTGGCTCCGAGCAGTGGACAGTCAAGTTTGATTTTAGCCTCGGTCATGGCAAGAATATGATTCTAGGGACCACCGATGGCAGCTCTTTTCCAGCGCCTGGCGACGGCTTCTGGTTGAAGTCGGCGCACGTAGTGGTTACCGATAAGACGGGTTCGGAGCGTTTCGCGTGGCCTCTTCTCCATGTGCATCACCTCGTGTGCAGGTCCAATATCGCAGACATGTGGTACGATCAGGAGGTGTTTGAGCACCAGGCTTATTTTCTAGAAGTGGGTGGCGCTGGTTGCATGAACAAGTACCTTAAGCGCTACGACGTGGTGAATGAGACAGGCGGGTGGGCAGTGTATTACCCCGCGGGGACCAGAGTCAAGTGTGGATTGCGCCTTGATGGTGATCGATTGGCATTGGACGCTTGGAAATACAAACTAGTGGTCAACATGAGTCTTGTCATTGATTACTGATAGGCGTTATGGTTTCCGGCCGCTCAGCAGTTCTTATTGGGAAGGCACCACTACTGGTTAGACAGGGTGCAATCTTCCAGCCGGAGCGACAACACTTATCTCGAAAGAATGCGAAGCATTGCGGGCAGGCTCGTTTGATCCAGACAGCCTCTCCTCTCACACGAAACAGGCGCGAAGTTGTGAAAGCTCATCGCGAAACGCTCGGGTGGCCAAGATTTTGCTACGCTTAAGTCGGGCCTGTCCCTCTACAGGGGGATTATTCAAAAATAGTACAAAAATAGTCTGTGGACTATTTTTCCACCATTTTTACTATTTTGGAGTATTTTTTAATGTATTTTTGATTTTTCGCCCAAAATCCCCCTGTAGGGGGACAGGCCCGACTTAATGCTACGCCTCTGTTTTTGTTCACATTGCAGCATCCCAAGTTGACTGTGGAATCAGGTTCGCAAAGCCGGGAGCTGAATGTGAAACTTGGCACGTACGTAAGACCACCCACTTTGGACTGCAGCGAAATAGGATTGAATCGAAATGTTTGACTGGCAGCTTTTCCACGTCAGGAATCGACACAAACAGACGTTGTTCCTAAGGGAGACATATTTTACATGGCGACGGTCCATGATGTTCCGGGCTTCAGAAATAACGACATGATGTCGTTGCGCGGAATGGTGTTACCGCCACGTTTTTTTTTTTTTTTTTTTTTTTTTTTTTTTTTTTTTTTTTTTTTTTTTTTTTTTTTTTTTTTTTTTTTTTTTTTTTTTTTTTTTTTTTTCTCCGTATAATTATTATTATTACTATTATTTTTTTGTTTAAAAAAAACAAAAAAAATATAAATAATAACAATAATCATATATATATACAAATATAACCACAAGCAGCTATCTGATTTCAGGGTATTTGCGGCGCGACCAGCTATGGGGCCAGTTCCTTGCTCCTCATGATTTGCTTGCTTGCCCAGATCTCACGAAAGGTCAACCAGAGCGCGATGCTTGAGTTGCACCCGAGAATGCCGTGTTTTTTTGTCACACGATGGAATTGTCGGCGCCAAATACCTTACATGCGTTCGGCAATCTTCTGATCAGGTATTTGCCAAAGTTTCCTCGGTAAGCGACGTCAGCGTGACGGATCTCGTACATCGGCAGAAGTCTTGCGGTGAGTCGCGTCTGTCTTTGTCTCCTCTCCTGTCTGTCGCTCGCCCCCCTCGCCTCCTCCCCTCCTCGCTCTTGTGCTCGTGGCGGGGGGAGGCAGGACTTGTCCACTTCCGCTCGGCCGCAAGGACCTTGGCCGTCGCGGCCCCCTTTGGCTTTCCTGCGCGAATCGCCCGTGTCAATGGGCTCGAGATGCTCTCCGTGGCGGGCAACAAAGCTGATGCTGTTCCAGTGCCGTTCTGCGCTGGGTTCCCCTCGCTCCTTCCCTCCCTCCCCCCGTCCTTCTTCGAATCTGGGAGCCCCCAGCGTCGCCCGTCTGGTGGGCCGTTGGGCTTGGAGCAGCGCTCTCCCAGGGCGTCCATCTGGCACGCGGCACTGCCTGGAGGACTGAGCAGTTAATTCGCACGCTGCTGGCCGCTCGCCGGGGCGGGGTCGCCTAGTGGCATCGGTCTGCCCGTGTTTGTTGGCCGCTCCCTCTTCAGGGTGCCGCCGCAGTCGCGCGCGGTCCGTGCTCGGGCTCTCGCTCCTCGCGGCTCGGAGTCCCTCGCATTCTTTCAACTTCCGCTAAGGAACTCGCCAGGCTTGCCAACCTTTGATTCTTTGGCTTACGCCGCACCGCCGACCCCTTGGGACTCCTGGTAGGTCTCTCGGGGGCCTCCTGGCAGCACTTTGAGGCCTTTTGGGGGCCGTTTTGGGGCCGCTTTTGGGCCTCTGGTGGGCCTCTTGGAGCCTCTTGGGTGCTTCTTGGGAGCTTCTTGGGGCCTCCTGGAGGCTTCTTGGGGCCGAGGGCTTGCAATTTCCGTTCGGGTTCCCTGCCTGGGCCCCCTCCTGGAGCCGTCTTGGGCACCTCTTGGGCCGGTTTGGGGCCCTCTTGGGCCGTCTTGGAGCCTTCTTGGGGGCTTCCTGGGCCGTCATGGGGCGATCTTGGAGGGCTCTTGGGCCGCCTTGGACGTTGTGAAAGCCCAAGTGGCGAATGTGCTAAAATCATACGTTTCCTGAAGGGGATGGGACGGTTTTTGCTTCTGGGGGCCCTCTTGGGACGCCTCTTGGGGGCCTCTTTGGGCGTCTCGGAGGCCTCTTGGGCCGTCTGGGGGCCATCTTGGGGGTCTTGGAACGATCCATCGTCGACTCGGTGCCCTCCTGGACTATTTTGTGGGCCTCTTGGGGCCCTCATGGCCCGTCGTGAGGCCCGTGGTGCGTTCACCCGGGGCCGGCCAGACCCCCCCCCCTCCAAAACGACAGGATTGGGCTCCGGGGGGAGGGGCTAGGGGAGGGGGAAGCATCTTCGGTGGCGATATCCGATCCGTTTCCGATCCGATCCGATTTCACGATTCGATTCATCTCGGGCTTGTCAGGCCCAGCAACAATCTCGATCCGTGGAGCGCTCTGGAACGGCCGCGGCGCTCGAGTTTTGACAGAGCACTTTTCACTTGCGCTTGGGGTGACGGAGGGTTCCGGATCCCCCCCGTGGCGCAAGGGGGGAGCTGATTCGAATTTCCCCCCCATTCGCCGCCAGCAAGCAAGAGCGTTCTCGGACACGAAACATTTGAAGCAGAAGCAAGTGGAAGATCATCGACGGGCAAAAGGAGCCAAAGTGGTGTGCGGAGCCTGTAAGACACTCGGGTTCTCAGCGCGCAGTTGCCAGGCGTATCAGTGTAGCGGCCCGTGCAAGAGAAGACTACCGAAGTCGGCGTTCTCCGTGAACCCTACCAATGTCGCGCGCGACGAAAAGAAGGGCACCCTGAAATGCAAGACATGTAAATGATGACCAATCGGGCGCGCGTGCTGGGGAGGAAAAGGAGGACGGGGAGAGAAGCATGGGGGGTGAGGCGGAGGATGGGGGGGACAAGAATCGAAGAGGATGAGGATGAGGTGGATGGGGGGAAGAGGAGGAGGGGGACGAGGAGGAGGTGGAGGAGGAGGAGGGGGAGGAGGAGGAGGAGGAGGAGGAGGAGGAGGAGGAGGAGGACGAGGGGGACACAGAGAGGAGGCTCTGGGCTATGGGTTATGGGTTAGAGGCTTCTTGTATGTGTATCGGGATCTCGCGGCACGCCTCTCGGGGGCCTCTCGAAGGCAGTTTTGAAGCCACTTGGGGGCCGAGGTGGAGGAGGAGGGGGAGGATGAGGAGGGGGGCACAGAGAGGAGGCTCTGGGTCATGGTTCTGGGTTGCAGGCTTCTTGTATGTGTATCGGGATCTCGCGCCACGCCTCTCGAGGGCCTCTGGAAGGCAGTTTTGAAGCCACTTGGGAGCCGTTTCGGAGCTTCTGGGGGTCTTTTTGGGGCCTCCTGGGGGCCTCTTGGGGGCTCCTTGGGGCGTCTTGGGGGCCTCTTGGGAGCCTCTGGCGGCCTCTTGGGGCACTCTTGGGGCCCCCTGGGGCTCCTGGGGGCGGAAAGCTAGATGTTTAGAATTTTTGGTCGCCCTCTGGGGCCCTCTTGGTGCCGTCTTGGAGCCCTCTTGGGCCGTCTTGGGGACCTCTTGGGCCGTCTTGGGGCTATCTTGGGCCGTCTTGGGGCCGTCTCGGGGGCCTCTTGGGCCGTCTTGGGGCTGTCTTCGGGGCCTCTTGGGCCGTCTTGGAACGTCGGGAAGCCGAAAAGGCGAAAAGGCAAAAAACTGAAAAACAAAATGGGAAATCAACAATTTTAGCCTCTCGGGGCCCTGTTGGGAGGCTTGTTTGGGACCTCTGGGGCCGTCTTGGAGGCCTCTTGGCCCGTCTTGGGGTCATCTTGGGCGTCTTGGAGCGCTTGTTTAGCGTCCCGGGGCCCTCGTGGGCCGTCTTGGAACCCTCTTGGGGCCTTCTTGGCCCATCTTTAGCCCTCTTGGGCCCGGAAGAGCCCGTGGTGCGCTCGTCGGGGGCCCCCCCCCCTCCAAATCGACCGGACCGGGCTCCCGGGGGAGGGGTTTGGGAAGGGGGGGGACCATCTCACACGCCGATGATCCCCAAGGGGTCGGCGGATTAGATCTCTGATGCGCACTGCCGAAGTGGTATATAATTCTCCAGGTGCTCCACCATGGTTACGCCTTCAGGTTTTTTCAGTTGATGTATTGCTCTCCTCTGCTCCCTCCCCTTCCCTCTTTCCCTTCCTCCTGTCCGTGACTGCAATACCGCTGAGTGTTGATATTTGGCATTGGTCAGCCCCTCGGGCTGCGACCGTTGAGATTGCCACTTCGGCATTCCCATAGCCGGCGATTCGTCGCCGCATGATTTACACGGCTCACGGCTCCCTTTGATTGTCGCTGTGTGATGCTTGATCTTATCAGTGGTCGGTGGGATCACAGAGGCTGCACACACAATGCGAATTCCCTCTCCCCCCGCTCCTCCTCCTCCTCCTCCTCCTCCTCCTCCTCCTCCTCCTCCTCCTCCTCTGGCCTTCTCTCCCTCCTTCCTCCCCCCCTCCTGTTTTGAGTGCCAGTATCCGATGTTCATCTCATTCAAGTGCCATCGAGTGGCTCGTTTGTCGTATGTTTCACGCCTTGGTCATTCACAGCTTCGTGTTCCACAGTTTCCGGCTGTGCTGTCAGGACTGCTTCAGAGAGATGCTGTATTGCGGTGCTGTCCGCTGCCAAAAAATGAGCTGTCCCTCGCACGCACTCGTGAACTGCCGAGCTCGAACCGATGCACCTGCGCCCATCACTATGGGCTTGAACGCTCGAGTCTAAACCCAAGCCCGGCAACCCATCGAAGCCCGCGATGTGCTGCCACGCCGCCCTGCTACCCGCTTCCTTGCCGGCCTGCTGTCCCAGATTCAGGAGGGAAAAAACACAGACACAAATTGATCGTCGATTCCCCAGAAAATATGGGAAAATATGGGAAGTGGGGGGGAAGACAAAAAAACCCAGAAAATATGGGGAGATATGGGGAATCCTGTTATTTGTGTCTATTTATTTGTGCGTCCCAGGGCCCCTTCACAGATGATGATGATGAACCCACTCAGGTCGGAGTGGGCCCTCCGCCGTTCCGGAGCCAGGCCCCCTCGGCCTTCTCGCCGAGAGGCACTCGGCAGGGCGAGAAGTCCAAGTCAAGGCTCTCACACGCAGACTTTCGACAGCGGCGCCGCCTGCCCCCCTGAGAGCAGGGTGTCGTTGGACATCACGAGCAGTCGGACCCTCCAGGCTCGGAGCCACACGCACACTCAATCCAACCCATGATTCGGCTAAACACAGCACAACACAACACAACACAACACAATACAATACAGTCCAACACAAACCCAACACACCACACACAAACCACATACAAGAGGGGGGGAGTGGCCACACTTGGAGGAACACAGTCAAGGTAAGGGATGATATTGATGATGGTAATGACGATGATGATGACGACGATGAATATTACCTAGGAAGGAGGAGACGGTGGTGATGCTGCTGCTGATGCTGCTGCTGATGGTGATGATGATGCTGATGATGATGCTGAAGATGATGCTGATGATGATGATGCTGCTGCTGATGATGATGCGAGCAGTGCTGATGGAGAGGAGGGGAACGAGGAGGCGGACGAGGACAAACAGGAAGGGAGTGTGCAGGATCATTGGCAGGAGTAAGCATACATATAAGGATATCTAAGATGATGAAGGGAATGGGAGTAGTGTGGAGATGGGGATGAAAACGATGCAGGGCATACGATGATGGATAGTATGAAGATGATGGTGTGACGGAGAAGACGGGTGATTAGGAGGAGGAGGAGGAGGGGTGGGAGGAGGATGAGTAGGCGGACGGAGGGTGATCAAGAGGACGTGAGGATGAGGATTAGGAGAAGCAAGATGATACGGAGGAGGATGAGTAGGGGAGGAGAAGGAGCCAGTCCGAATCCGATCCCCCTCCCTCATCTTCCCCCCCGACTCTTTATTCTACCTGCTCTTCCTTTCTCCCTCCTACTTGCTGTGCTCAAGTCTTTAGGGGTATCCAGAGGTCCGTGGAGATCCCCAGAGTTTCCACGAGGCCTTCAGAGATTCCCTGGGACCCCCAAAGGGCCGAGCACGTTCAACATCTTTCAATCCTCGATCCTCGATCTTTTTACCCCTCTTTTTTTCTCCTCTCTCCTCATTTTTTCCTTTATCATCATACCGTGCGGACGGCGTAGACAGCGCTCACGGCTTCCTGCGAGAAAATGGCAACTGTGTAAGACACGCTCAGCCAGATGAGCAAACCTTAGTATCGTAGTCGTCGTTTTTGTCCTGGCGTTCCTCAGCTGAGGCATGCGCGTTGTCGTCGTCGTCGTCGTCGTCGTCGTCGTCGTCGTCGTCGTCGTCGTCGTCGTCGTCGACGTCATTGTCGTCGGCGTCGTCGTCGTCGTCGTCGCCGCCGCCGTCGTCGTCGTCGTCGCCGCCGTCGTCGTCGTCGTCGTCGTCGTCGTCGTCGTCGTCGTCGGCGTCGTCTTCGTCGTCGCCGCCGTCGTCGTCGTCGTCGTCGTCGGCGTTGTCGTCCTCGTCGTCGTCAGCGTCGTCGTCGTCGTTGTCGTCATCCTCGTCGTCGTCGTCGTCGTCGTCGTCGTCCTCGTTGCCTATGTCGCCCTCGTCCTTGTCGCCGTCGCCATCGTCCTCGTCCTCGTCGTCGTGCTCGTCCTCTTCGTCGTCGCCGCCGTCGTCGTCGTTGTCGTCGTCGTCATAGTCGTCGTCGTCGTCGTCGTCGTCGTCGTCGTCGTCGTCGTCGTCGTCGTCGTTGTCGTCATCCTCGTCGTCGTCGTCGTCGTTGTCAGCTGGGCGCTGTGCGCACGCAAAAGCGCCTGCGAGGCCCCGGAGCCGCGTCTTTGTGCTGGGATGCCCGCTGCAGACGCTAAGCCACCTCGCCGACATCCTGGGCCCCACCGGGCGCGGCTGGGGGGGGGGGCAGGGGGCCGCATCGGGCGTGGTACCGACCCCCTTTCGCACTTGTCGTGCTCGTTGTCCTCGTCCTGGTCCTCCTCGTTGTCGTCGCCCTCGGCGTCGTCGCGGTCGTCGTCTTCGTTGTCGTCGTCGATGTCGTCGCCGTCGTCGTCGTCGTCGTCGTCGTCGTCGTCGTCGTCGTCGTCGTCATGGTCGTCGTCGTCGTCGTTGTGGTCGTCGCGGTCGTCGTCGTCGTCGTCGTCGTCGTTGTCGTCTTTCTCTTCGTCATCGTCGTCGTCGCTGTCCTGGTCCTCGTCCTCAGGAGGAGGACGCCTCAGGGCCTCAGGGCCCTCTTCTCCTCTCCCTGCGGCTGCTCTTTCTCTTCCTTCAGCCGTCCTCTCCTCTCCTCCTTCACCTTATCCTGCTCCTCGTTTCCCCTTCCCCTTACCTCCCTTCCACCCGTCCACTTGTCTCTCTCTTCTTACTCATCTCATCCTCCCCTCCCTTCCCTCATCTTCCCCTCTCCCCGCTCCCTCTCCATTCCTCTCCTCTTCTCTTTTCGTTTCTTTTCTCATCTCCTTTTCCTGATCCTCCTCCCCTTTCCCCTTTCTCCCCGCTCCCTTTTTCCTCTCCCTTCCTCATTCTTGGGATGAAGATTTGTTTTCACGTCGTAGACGAGGCGATGAGAGGACAGAGCATGCTGCTCCCCGAGCGAAGAAGTAGCATCCGCGGTGCTCCAAGTGCTGCACAGAGCGCAGCTGCAGTGCTTCTGCATTGCGGGCACAAGCTCTTTCGGATTGACCGCAGTTGCGTCGGACTTCTTGCTCACAAGCAATACGAGCGGCCCAGATGCGAACCAGTATATCGAAGCACTATCGGCGAGCGAGTTTGAGCAGTAGATGCGATGAATGTGTGCTGGCAGCGGAGTTGCCGGCTGTGTTCAGAATACCCTGCTTGGATACGGACGATCGGTGCGACAATTTTACACTTGTCTGGCGACTGTACATGGTACGTGTGTCTAAGCGTCTCGACTGCGCTTTCACCAGGCACGCGTTGCAAACCCACAACAACGTCGATTCCTCGACGGCGGCATGGGCGTGCAGATCGCATCCCCAATTTGTCGCATACAGCTTGCGCCATGATGCGACAGTTTTGTGAACTCAGGGGCAAGACTTGCAACTTCTGTCCATGCAGATCCATGCCGTACCGACGGCCCGCGGTCACAGCACCAGTCAAGAAATTGTAAATGTAGGCGTCGGACGCATCAATGATAGTGGTATCGCCGGCGTAGACGTACTCGGGTATGCCGCCCGCGTGCAACTGTTGCAAACTTTTAAGACGAATGTGCGCGGGGCTAAGGCGAGAACCACATTCCGAAAACCCCGCCCTCCGTCTGTGCAACTGTTGCATCTTTCAAGCTTCAGGATCATCATACATCGAGAGGAAGTCTCAGGCCAAGCGCCAGGTTCGCCCTACCGACACGTCTCGGGGTGCGACAGGGACAAATTGTTTGTAAGGAGAAGGGATGGAGGAGGCGGAGGAGGAGGAGGAGGAGGAGGAGGAGGAGGAGGAGGAGGACGACGACTTTCAGGCCTGCCTCGTTCCGACCCTATGGCACTACCTGAAACCTGAAATCTGAGGAGGAGGAGGACGAAGAGGAGGAGGAGGAGGAGGAGGACGAGGAGGAGGAGAAGGAGGAGGAGGAGTTGGGAGGGAGATGAGGTTCCCGCATGCCCCTGAGCTCCCTAGAGTTCTCCAGAGGCTCTCAGAGGTGGCCCCTGGAGGCCTTCGGAGGCCCCGGAGGCCCCAAAGGGACCCAGAACGCCCAGATTCTCCTTGATCCTCGATCCTCGATCCTACTCGACCCCATCCTCAACCGACAAAATCTCGGTCCTCGATCCACCTTCTTGGGGGGGGGAGGCGGCCGCGCGGGCGGGGCAGCAGGCAACTCATCGGGGTGATCCCGAAAGACAGCCCGAACCAGCCGACCCCGGCGGAGCTGGGAAGATTCCTCGTTGGGCACCGGCACGTCTGGGTCGTGACCGAGGACGCGCCCCGGCGGGCGACTGGGGCGGCGACTGCAACCAGCGACGACAGTCGGCGACGGCCGACCGCTGATGACCGACGCACGCACGAGGACCGACGACCGACGACCAGCCGCCGACGACCGACGAGGACCGACGACGATGAGGACGACGAGGGCGGAGACCTTTCCTCCTTCTCGTCCTCCTTCTCCTTCTCCTCCCTCTCCTCCTCCTCTTCCCCGCTTATTCTCCCCCTTCTCTCTCTATTCCCTCTTCCTCCTCTTCCCTCCCTCTCTTCTTCCCTCTCGCCTCTCCCTCCTCCTTCTTTTTCTGCGCCCCCCCTATTCTCCTTGTCCTCTCCCTCCGTCTCCTCCTTCTCCCCCGCTCTCCCCGAGCCCTCTGGCCTTCGTGCAGAAGGCGGGGCGGAGCCTCTAGGCTGCTCCGTCAGCACCCCGCCGACAGCAGCTCGTCCCTGCCCCACCACGCGCACCAGAGGCCCTCCCCCCAGCGCGGCGCAGCGCCCCACGCGCCGAAGCAAGACCGGCCAAGGCCCCACCTGGCGCGATTCCCACTACGAACCGGTCTGGATTGGCTTGGAGAAAGGGCGGCTTGCACATTCAGCCCAGGAGTACCGCAGACCACCTGCAGGTATTCTGGGTCGGATCTCTCGGGGGTTTGGCCTGAGGCTTCCAGCAAAGCTGAGCTGGCCAAGAAACAGAAATCACCTGCTTACAGTTGGTTGTTTCCCGACCTAGTCGCTACATCCAGAACTTCAGACCTCCCCCTCCTGCCCCTCCTCGCCTCCCTGTCGTTCTTCCTCCTCCTCGTCATCCTCATCCTCGCTCTCCTGGACCAGCCTCACCCCTCCATTGAGCCAGGGTGCGACAGGCGTTGGGGTCGGGGAGGAGGGGGAGGGGGAAAGCAGAGAAGGGGAGGGGAAGAAGGAGGATGAGAAGGAGGAGGAGGAGGAGGAGGAAGAGGAGGAGGAGGAGGAGGAGGAGGAGGAGGAGGAGAGGAGGAGGAGGAGCTCCTCGTCCGCCTCCCCCCCTCCTCCTCCTCCTCTCCTCCTCTCCTCCTCTCCTTTTCCTTTCGTGCTCCTCTTCCCTCCCCCTGCTTTTCCGCCTCCCTTCCTCCTCCTTTCGTGCTTCTCCTCCTCCTCCTCCTCCTTCTCTTCCTCGTCCTCCCTAGCTCTCTCCCCTCTTTCTCCTCCTCCGCCTGCCTCTTTTCTCCCCTCCTCTTCTCTCCTCCTCCTCCTCCCTCCTCCTCCTCCTCCTCCTCCTCCCTCCCCCCCATTTCTCCTCCTCTCCTTCCCTATTTCTCCTCCTCCTCCTCCTCCTCCACCTCCTCCTTTTCATCCTCGTCTAAAATACATGTATAATACTATCCTCTCTGCTCTGACTCTGTCCTGCTCCCGGCGTATCGTTTTTGACACAGGATTTCGAAATTTGAGTTTTTTTTCCATCCGATTCTTATCAGTGTTTCAACATGGTGCTCCCGTTGGAGCGTGGACCTCCTTTTCGGATGCGCGCTTTGTGCCCGTCGTTCAGAATGGCGCCCTCGCCCGAACGTGGGCCACTTTTTTGGATCCGAGTCCTTTTTCATCGTTGTCGCTCCCCTCATTTCCCCTTCGCCGCCTTCCCCTGGTCCTCCTGCTCCTCCCGCGCTCCTTCCCCTGCAGCTCCTTCTGCTGCTGCTAGTCCTCGTCCTCCTCCTCCCCCCTCCTCCTCGTCCTCCTCCTCCTGCTCAAGCTGCTGCTCATCCGCCACCTCCCCCTCCAATGTGTGCAGCTTCTTCTTTTGCTTGTTTTTCTTCTCCGACTGCGCATAACACGATGAGGTCATGCTTGCAGTTCCAGGTCTGCTATGACACGCGTCGGCGCATCGAGAGCACAGCGCAACGGGAAGGGGCGGGCGGCAGGGGTAAGGTGTCGGATAGATATGGCGCCAGCGCACCCAGCTTGTCCTCTCCTCTCTCCTCCTCTCCTCTCTCCTCTCTCCTCTCTCCTCTCTCCTCTCTCCTCACTCCTCTCCTGTCCTCTCCTGTCCTCTCCTCCCCTGGTCCTCGTCCTTGTCCTGGTCGTCGTTCTGCTTGTTTTCCTCCTCGTCGTCGGCCTCCCGCGAAGGCGCGGGGCGATCCCCGCGCGGCCACGGAGCTCAAGCGCGAGCGCCTACCTTGGTGGCGGTTGTGCCTAAAGCCCCTCCACCTTCCCCTCCGCCTCCCTCTCCTAGCCCCCCCCCCTCCTTCTCCCTTCCCTCCCTCCCTCGCCCCCTCCCACCCGTGTTCAGCGAACCTCTCGAGCTGTATGCAGGCTGCATGCCTATGCTGTGCCTCTTTGGCTCAGGACTTACCTCACGACGGTCCCCTGGGTGAAGCCCACCTCCGCTCCGAGACCTCCCCCTCCGCCCCCTCACGACCGGCACTGGGAAGGTAGGTTTGGGATTTGCTAGTCGTGTCTCCAGGTGGCCCGAGACCTGGTCGATGTAAGGGTGCCACGGTGTGAGAGAGCTCGATCATCGGCTTGTGTATTTGTCACCATCCACGCTGAAGACATCCTAAGAATCTGCGCCAGATATTGCTCCTGCACCTGGCGGCCAGGTCAGGGGTCTCCGTGAGAAATGCACGGGACCACGGGCCACAGGCCTGGGGCATAAGGGATGCCTTCACTCGTGGTCTTGTATGTGTATCTTCACGGGAAGCCATCCCAAGCGTGGCGTGCCGCTTGACCCTGGGCCGCTAGGACAGGACTCCCAGTCGTGAACGGCCTTTTTGGTTCAACCTCCCCAAGTCGGCAGCCCAGGCTGCCTGATGTGGGGAGTGGTTGTTGTTGAACACGCTCCTCTCTCTCTCCTTCCCTCCCTCCCTCCTCCCTCCTGCTTCCCTTCCCTCACCCCCTCCTCCTTTCACTCTTTCCCTCCTCCCCCCCTCCGTTTTCTCTGTCTAACTCTGTGCCTCCTTCTCCTCCTTTCCTCCTCCCTTCCCTCCTGCCTCACCTCCCCCCCCCTTCTCTCCGTCGCTCCTCGTCGGCCCCTCCCCCCCGCTCTCCCCCTCCCCCTCCCTCCTTCCTCCCTCCCCCTCCCCCCGCTTCATTTCCCCGCTCCCTCCTGCTGCTCCCCCCGCTGCTCCCTCGCTGCTGCTCGCCGCCGGTCCGCGCTGCTGGCAGGGCCACTGCTCCGGCAGGCCGCCGCCGCCGTGGAGGCCGCCGCGGCGGCGGCGGTCCTCGTCGCCGCCGGCGTGTCGGATCTCGCCGTCGTTCGGGCGTTGCGCAGTTCACCGAGCGCGTTCCACTGCTCGCAAAGTGCCTACTCGCAAGCTTCCGAAAGACAATTGCTTGCCTCGATGTAATATGTCGTGAATCCCCCGTGGCGAATCCAGGCCATTTGCGAGTACTTTGCGAGTAGTGGAGCGCGCTTGTCTAACAGGGGGGGGAGGGGTGACACATCGGGGTGTGAAGGGCGGTGCGCTTTTTCTTGGCATCGCTCGGGCCATCGAAAAGCACACAGGATCAGCCTACGAGAGAGGCGCGCGCGACGCCGAGCAGCGCACGGGGAAGGGACGTCCGAGCCGATGCTGTTGTGCCCCAGAGAGGGGCCCGAAGCGGGGCTCTCTGGGGCCCAGGCGGGGCACGCGACAGGTGCACGCCTCCCGCAATCCGTCGCCCCCCCCCCGTGCAGCAGTGCGCTGCAGTCCTGGCCGCGGCCGTGGCCGCCGCCGCCGCCGTGGCCGCGGGTGGCTCGCCGTCCCCGCCCTGGTCTCCCGCGCCCTCACCCCGCGTCCTCGCCGAGCGCCGAGAGGACATCCAGAACGCCTCGGCCGCGGGGTGCCGCCACCCCGCGCTATCCTGTTCCCAGCGGGTGGTCTCCGCCTCTTTCGACGACGACGACGACGACGCCGACGCCGACGCCGACGCCGACGCCGACGCCGACGCCGACGCCGACGCCGACGCCGACGCCAACGCCGATGCCGACGCCGACGCCGACGACGACGACGACGACGACGACGACGACGACGACGACGACGACGACGACGACGACGACGACGACGACGACGACGACGACGACGACGACGACGACGACGACGACGACGACGACGACGACGACGACGACGACGACGACCGTCCCTGGCGGGTGGTGTCCGTCTCTTCTGCCGGCGTGTGCAGGGCCATCACCCAGACATCCAATGTCTTTCAGGAGGGGAGAATCACAGACACAAGTAAACGTCGATCCCCAGGAACTTTGACCGCTTTTAACAAGCTGAAGTGACGTGCCAGGCCTTCGAGGGCTCGCCGTATCGACGTCATCCGTCGACGTGTATGCTCAAGTCTTTGAGGGCGCAGCCGCCCTCGCCTCATGCAAGCTCGAGGCATCGGACTTTCTCTTCTCGCACACCTCAGCGCCATGAACGTTGCGCGCTGGTGGTGGCAGGCTGCGCCGTGGGTGCCGCCCCCGCCGCCCGCGCCCCCTTCCGAGGGAGCCCCGTCTGCTGACGGGGCGGGCGCCGGGCCGGCTGAGGCGGAGGGCGTGGGCGCCTCGCCGCTGCTGGTGCCGCTTGCCGACTGCATCTCGGCCGCCGTGGAGGCGCGAGAGGTGCAGGTCTGCCCTTCGCCGTGTACCCCGTGTCCGGCCTGCCCCGAGGCAGAGGCAGGCGACGCTGGGCCTTCGTGGTCAGTCCAGCTCGGCATCGGGCTCTTGGGGCTGATCTTCTTGGAGGCCGCGAAGCTGGTCCTGTCCGTCGCGGGGCGGCTCGTGGATCGGCTCCGTCGCGCGCTCTTCGCTGGTGCCCCGACGGCGCAGGCCAGCGGCGGGCAGCTGCCGCTTGGGCTGGAGCAGAAACCGCCTGTCGCGGCGCGCCCGGCGGACGAGGAGCCGAACTTCGCGGAGCTCGCCGTTGAGCAGGCGCGGGCCAGCCGCCTCCGGCCGCTGCACTCGCGCTGATGGCGGGGGCTTTCTACGCGGTGAGGTACCGCGTGGCGGGGCCGCTGCTCTGGCACGAGCGGCTCACGTTGGGAGAGCGCGGCGCGTTGTCGTACATCCTGACGCCGGACTTCGACGACTACGACGAGGGCAACGCGCCGGGGCCCGATGTGGCGGAGGTGGTCAGACTCGTGGGCCAGGGCGCGACGCCGGCGGCGCTGGCGGCTGGGCACGTTCATCGGTCTCGCCGGCTTCCCACGGCCGCCGAGGCCTGGGCGGCCATCGGCCGCGCGGTTGCTGCTGGGTACCCGCCGCCCGCCCTCCAGATGCTGAACCTCGAGCTCGCGCCGGGGAACGTGCTGGGCGTCGCTGCCGGCGTACACGCTCTGGCCAACCCAGGCGCGCCTGCTGCTGCCGGTGCCGCGGTGGCGGGCCCCGCCGGAGCCGCTGCTGGCGTGGCTGGTGGAGTCGGCGCCCTCGTGGCTGCGATGGGTGGGCCTCCTGGCGCCCCCGCGGTGCCAGGCGCCCTGGTGCCGCCCGCTGCCGGCGGCGCGGCGCCTGCTCCAGCGCCAGCCGCCCCAGGAGTGCTGGCCGTGCCAGCGCCCGCTGCGGCCGCATCAGCTGCGCCCGCGGCGCCGGCCCCAGCGCTGCCGCCGATGCCACCGGCACCCGGCCCAGCGGCCCCGGGGACTGGTGTGGCGCCTCCCGATCCGCGTGTGCTGGCAGTCGTTACGACATGTTGGGGCAGCGACACATTGAGTTCAGGGAGGGCGTGCTGCGGCTGGTAGAGCATCCCTGGCCAGACTGGAGGCTGACTGGTCCTAGGACCTGCCTCTGGGTCTGCCGCTTCATCTGTGGGCACGGCGGCACGCCCTTGGGGAGGCACACTTTGTTCAAGACGATGTTCCGCCTCACGGACGCCGACGTGGGGGTGGTGGAGCACGAGGAGTGCTGCCGCATCCTGCAGGAGGGCGTCTGCTACGACCAGCTGAATGTGGCCTCCTTGGCCTCATATGAGGTCGTGTGCCGCTCATTGCAGGTGCAGGAGGAGAGGTATCGGCACCGCCTTAACGAGGAGAACGACGACGAGAGCTACGACCGACACCTCTTCCTCGGGAACCAGCACTCCCGAGGAAACCTCTGCGTTTGCCCGCAGTTGCAGTCCTACGTGGCCGCCGAGCTGGCGCGCGAGGCTGCGCTGGCGAAGGAGCGCCGCAAGGCGCGCGAGGAACGAGCCCTCCCGAAGCCCGACGCCAAGAAGAAATCTGGCAAGGAGGGCCAACGAGGGCAGGGAGAAGAGGGCTGAACGCCCCGCGGCGGGGAACTTGGGCGCCCCCCGCCGTGTCTGCTGCTGCCCGCCGGGCCCGCTGCTCTGCGAGGGCATGGGGGAAGGCCGCCAGCGCGACCTGTTCCCGCTGCCCGCTTTGGAGCTGCCGCCCGACAAGTTTTGCCAAGTACCTGCGAGCCGCTGTGTGGCCCGCCGCCGCCTCCGCGCCGCCCATGCTGATAAGTGGGCCGCCGAAGGCATCGACGCGCTGAATGACATGTATGGCAGTTTTGGTTCCAGCTCCGGCGTCGGCCCCAATGCAGGTCAGCGAGTGGCCCTGGCACACGTGCGCCACAGCTATCGGCGCGTTGGACCACCTCCTCCAGATCTTGATTCAGGACAGGGAGCCCTGAGCGCGCTCCTGTCAGGCGCGCCCGGCTACACTAGTGGTGGCGGGCCCGTCGGTCCCTTTGACGGCGACGAGATCGCCTGGCCGTCCATGACCAGCAAGACGGTGTTTCTGACAGACTTGCTGGGCGATGTGGACGCCTCGTGGCTCAGGGATTGGAAGGGGCACATGCTGCGACCGCCCCGGGCCGCTCGGAGCCTCCGCGCGGAGGCCTGCCCGCGGGGCGCATGCGTCGACCCGTTGCTGAAGCGCAACGTTCGTGAATACGCTACCTTTTTGAGAGAGGCCTGGCGCCGCGGAATGCTGACTTGGAAGCATGGTCGCGGTGGAGACCTCGGACTGTTTTTCGTCGGGCGCAAGGGCGAGCGTCTCAGGATAATATTCGACACGAGAGCCATCAACGGCGATTTCCTGCCGGCGCCGTCCACTCGTTTACCGACACCTTCGGCCTTCGGCTCTCTGGAGGCCGACCAGGAGGTGCTCGTTGCCTCCGGGGATCTCGAGGCGGCCTTTTACCACGTGCTGGTGCTGCCCGACATGGTGCACCACCTCTCGCTGCCGACCCTGGACGCCGGGCTGCTGCTCAGCTGCGGCGTGACTGGGCTGCCGGCGGGGGCCGGGGAGCCCATCGCGCCCTGCTTGCGCGTCCTCCCCATGGGCTTCTCGTGGGCCCTGCGCCTGTGCCAGGGCGTGCTTCGCCGGGGCCTCGGCCTGGGCGGTTTTCCACCCAGCGGCCTCATCGAGGACGGTCAGCCCGGGCGACGGGTGCAGCCGGGGCAGCCGCCCGTGGCGGCAGGCTACGTGGACAACTTTTTCGTGCTGGGCGCAGAGGCGGGCGACACCAACCTTGGCGCTGACGCCGTTCGGGGACAGCTTGAGAAGCTGGGGCTCGTGGTGCACGACCGGGTGCCTGCCTGTCGAGACGCGGGGTTTCTCGGCCTGAGCTTGTCCCACGGCCGCTTCCTGGCCACCAGACCGAAGTGCCTCTGGCGCCTGAGGCTGGCCACTGAGAAGCTGCTCCGCATTGGCAAGTGCAGCGGCACGCTCATGAAGGTCCTGCTCGGCCACATCACTTGGGCGGCGCTCCTCAGGCGCGAGGCCTTGTGCCTGGTGCAGGCCGCGTGCGCCTTCGCCGCCAAGGCCGGCCCGCAGCCCATCGTGCTGTGGCAGGCCGTGCGGCGCGAGTTGTGGCAGGTGAGGTGCCTCCTGCCGCTGCTGCAGGCCGACGTGCTCGCGCCCTGGCACACGCAGGTGACGGCCTCTGATGCGTCCGAGTTCGGGCTCGGCCTTGTCAGACGTCGACTCCCGACCGCAAGAGTCGCGGAGATCGGACGCCAGTCAGAGCGATGGCGGTATCGAGTCTAGGGGCGCTCGGGCCCGTGAAAGAGCGCTCGGTCACGCAGTCGTCCCATCATCTCCTCTGCCAAGTTCCTCAACGCCCGGCATGGCCGAATTCCGAGAGGTGGTCGGGGGCGAGGCGGGCGGCAGGCCTCCAGAGCGATCCGACGTGGAAAAACACGAGGTCGATAGGGTAGAAAATGATGCTCATCTTACCCTATCGCATTCGGGAGGCGCGGCCGTTCCACGCGCCGCCTCGGGGCCACTGGAGTTCTGGACGTCCCGGAGACCAGCTTCGACGAAGTTCCCAGAGATGTTTTGGAGGCGTCGTCTTGGGCAGGGGTCGCAGCCGTGCAGATCTCGGAGGACATGAACATACTGGGCTTGGAGGGGGAGGCGTTGGTTCTAGCTGCCTGGCATCTTCTTCGGAGTTCAGAGGCTTTCGGGAAACGCTTGGTGACCCTGGTGGACAACTTGCCCTTAGCCTTAGCGGCCGCGAAAGGACGGGCTCGGTCACTTCATCTCAGAGGGCCTCTTCGGAAGTTGGCGGCCCTCAGCCTGGCCTCGGGGTCCCGCTTCTACACCCGCTGGATCGCCTCAGAGCTCAACCCTTCCGATCCGTACTCACGCGGGCTCCGAGGGTGGTTCTCCGGCGGCCGTTTGCCGCGGGCCCAGGCCTCCCCCAGCGCAGCAGCCGCGCCCGGGCTTGGGGGGCCTCGCGCTCCGCCCGATGCCGCGCCGCGCGCCCCGGGCGCCGGGGGGCAGCCGGCGGGCGGGCGCGCGGGCCAGCCTGGCGCGTAAATTGCTGGTCGGCCGGCAGCCGATCGCGGGGCTCATTCCGCTGGAGCAGCTGGCAATCAAGGAGACAACCGAGGCCCTGTACCGCTCGGCGTGCCAGAAGTCTACGGACCACTGCGCCCGCCGCCGGGTCTCGTGGAGCACGATCCGGGAGCTAGACCTCGCGGTGGTGGACTTCTTGAACAGCCAGTTCCTGGCAGGGGCGGCGGCGGCCGAGGGGGGCCAGCTGCTGGCCGCGCTGGCCCACTTCCTGCCGGAGGTGCGCCGGGCAGGCAAGGCTGGCCTGGCGCAGAGCTGGCGCGCGGCCATTGCCTGGAAGCGGAGGGTGCCCAGCTTCACGTGGTGCCCGCTGCCGCGGTCGGCAGCTTTCGCGATGGCGGGGGTCGCCCTGGCCCTGGGGCGGACGCGGATGGCGCTGTGGATTGTGATATCGTTCGTGCGCTACCTCAGGCCGTGCGAGTGTTTCAAGCTCAGAGCTCGGCACCTGGTGGGCCCCACGGCCACGGCCGGGCCTGCCTATCAGGCGTGGGGGCTCCTCCTCCACGACGCGGCGGAGGCCCAGCCGGGCAAGACGGGCCTTTTCGAGGAGTCCGTGCTGGTGGACTTGGACACGTGGCTCAACCCCCTGCTGCAGGCGCTCCAGCTGGCTTCGAAGCCGGACGAGCCCCTGTGGCCGTTCAGCCCTGCGGAGCTCCGCGCCGTCTTTGCCCAGGCTGTGACGCTGCTGGGCCTGGAGAGCTTGAGGCCGCACCTGTGCCCCCTCAGGCACGGCGGCGCCTCCGGCGATCTGCTGACCAGCCGCCGGACAGTCGAGCAGGTCAGGCGCCGCGGGCGCTGGAAGGCAGCCTCGCCCATGGCCAGGTACGCCAAGGAGTCGAAGCTGCTGCGCGAGATCGGCCTCGTTCCAGTCGCGAGCTTCGCCTTCGGGGAGCTCGTGGAGCAGCACTTCCAGCAGCTCGTGGAGCAGGGCTTCCTGCAGTCGGGGCTCATCAACAGGGTGCCGGACCCCCTGAAGCTGCAGGTCAGGCGCCTCGCGGAGGCGGCGACCGCTGGGCCGCCGAGTTCCGGCTTCCGGAGCTCTCGCCGGGCGGCCCGCAAGCGGCCCGCGGCCGCCGAGGCAGGCGCGGGCCGTGTGCTCCGCCGCCGCTGAGCCGCTCGGCCACTGGCGTGGCTCGCCGGCTGCGGCGAGAGTTCCAGGCCGCCCTGCGAGGGGCAACTCGGCGGCGCCGCTGCGTCTTCCTGGAGCTTTTCGCCGGATCAGCAGGCGTGGGCCGACAGCTGCGGCAGGCCGGGTATGCCGTCGTGTCTTTGGACATCCAGATGGGCGTGCACGGGAACGTGTTGCTGTGTGGATGAGATCCCATTGCGAACGCCGCCGCTCGTGCCGGCAGGGGAGAGACACTGTGTGGCGGCATCCTTGTTTCTGACATATCAGAATAGGGTCAGAGTGAGTGATTGTACGCATGTATAGCAGGTGTGATAACATGTTGTGTTTTTTCCCCCCTGTTGCCGCCCTCAGGCCTCAAGGGGGGGGCACGATTTGTCCGCCTCAGTGTGCCCGGAGTCGAAACTGTGTATGTGACTCGGGGCGGAAATTCGGGCAGTTATTACTTGTCTCAATAATTCGGGATGCACTTCTGTGCACAAAGGTCTTGCACTTGCCGGTCTGGTGGCGCCTTCTGGCGGCTCACCGCGGCAGTGCGGGCCCCAGGCTGTGGCCTTGCCGTGTGCTGGTTCCGGGGTGCCGTGATCGTCCCACTTCTGCCTCGTGGCCGCCGGCCTGGTGGCGCCATTCGGCGCTCACCGCGGCGCGCCTCGGTTGCGAGTGCTCTGGGGAGTGTTGCGTCTCTGTGCCCAAGCCGACTTGTCGGACCGATTTCCGCCGGGCTGGTGGCGCCTTCGGGCGGCTCACCGCGGCGCGTGTGTATAGGATCTTGCAAAAACCAGTTATCCCACTAAGTGGGATAGAAGACGTGTGCACACTTGCGCATAATGTAGAGCGTGAAGGGGAACCGAGCTGTTAGACAAAAGTGTTTGACACTGCTCTCCGTTCCGATGCAACTTTGGCTCAAGCCCAAACGGGTTTGTAGCCTAACCAGGTTGAACTGCCAGTATCTTCTGTGATCCACGTGCCGGTGCATGGGAAAAAAGGCCAAGTGGCGACCTCGGACCAAACGGGCCGGGGAGCAAGTCAGAGCTAGAACCCAGTACTACACGGAGGTCCAGGAGACCGAGCAACAAGCCATAACGAGCGAGGCCAACGTAGAGGCCAACGGGAACCAGAATACCGAGCAAGAGCTAGGGCGGTTGGAACAACAGACACTTGTCTTTTCCACAGTTAAGAGCCTTGCTTTCAACCACAATGGCGTATCGACCAACGTTGATTCCACTGGCAGGCCCGCCGGGGATGGACCCGGTGGCTGGTCCGCCGAGTCCGGGCCGTCAGGAGCAGCAGGGAGCAGCGGACCGTAGCCGGTCCCCCCACATCCCGATCGCGGACGAGGCGGCCGACTTGAGCGCCGACTTCGCCCGGGAGCTGAGCAGGATCATCGAGAACGTCGACGAGGAGAGGATCCACGAGAGGATGGAGGAGTTCGAAGTGGAAGCAAGACGCAGTCGTTGGGAGGCAGAGGAGACAGTTGCACGACGACTGCGAGAGCGTTACGCAGCCGAGGCGGTTGTCGAGAGCAGCGTGAGGGACGAGGCAATTCAGGCGGCGGAGCACAGCGCGAGACACGAGATGCAGGCGATCCGGGCCGAGGCGCAAGAGCGCGAACGGCTAAGGGACCAGCAGCTCTTCGCGGAGCTCCGCCAGCGCGTCGAGATCGTAGAGCACGAGGCGGCCCAGAACCAGGATGTTCGATGGAGGCAGGTGGTCGAGGGCATTGCGGAAGAATGCCGCGACCGCTGCCGAGCAGAGCTTCACGGTGAACTCGGCGTACAACAGCAGCAGTTCCTCTTGACCGAGGAAGGGGTCGAGCGGCAGGTCGCCGCGAGGTTCCGCGAGCTCGAGGCGAACGCCGAGCGCCGCGTGCGCTTGACCGAAGAGGGCTTGCGAAACGAGTGCGTCCACCTCGAAGGGCGCAATGACGTGCTGGAGCTGCGCGCCCACACCCGCGCGGCTGAGGCCGCCCGCGTGCAGGCCGTCGCCACGGCCCGCCAGCAGATCGCTGTGGAGGCGCGGGAGAAGCTGTTCCTCGACGAGCAGTCTGTCTTCGAGGAGCGGATCGACATGCTGCGAGAGCATGTCCACGAGCAGCTTCAGGAGAGCAACAGGTACTCTGAGGTGTTCAGCACGGAGGCCAATGAGTACATCCAGAAGTTGGGGAACGAGATCAGCGACGCCTTCCAGCGCTGCGCGGAGGCGACCGCCAGGGCAGCGAGGACAGAGGCACTGGCGGAAAGTGAGATGCGGAAGGTGGCCGAGGTCAGGCGGGAGCTGGCTGTGGCTCAGAGATCCGCGCAGCACGTCGGGATGACGCCGGCGCCACCGCCGCGTGCGCCGATCACCATGCTGCCCCCGCTCGCCAAGAGAGTCGTCAACCCGTTGACGTCTTCGGGATTCCGTATCGGGGACGCGGCGAATCGTAGTCGCGTAGACCCTACGGCAACAGCTCCGCTGGCCGCCGCACCGGCGATGCCGTCAGCAGCGTCGCAGGGCACCGTGCCAAGTTCAGGCATCGGGGCGAGCCCGCCAGCGCAGCACTGCATTGCCAGCAGCGACAGCGAGGACGAGGACGAGGCCTTCATGCGCCGCCGCACGACGGTGAAGGAGATGAAGATCGACCCCCTCGCGAGTGCAGCTGGTCTCCGGAAGTGGACCAACGCTTTGATGACAGAGTGTTGCCGTGTTTCGAATCGCTCAAAGGTCAGGACGATGAAGTACGTGAAGAGCGCGTTCGAGGCCGGCCGCGTCGAGGACGTCGAGTACATCCCCAAGAAATGGGACCTCTTCGACACGGAGCTCTGCTCTGCGCTGAAGTCCAGCGCTTCCGGCGCCATAGACCGCCAGCTGACGCTCTACCAGGAGAAGAACGCGCGCCTCGGCACGCCCACGTCCGGCAGGGCGGTCCTCTACATGATCCTCCGGCGCTTTGAGCTCGACCACGGCAAGGCGCACCGCGTCCACCTCACGGCGCTCAACGCCTTGAAGTACAATGGGGATCTCGAGGTGTATTTGGACGCCCTGGACGCCAGGCTCGCCCTAATGACAGTCGAGCCGGACGAGGCGCTGCTACTCGCGATCGTCGAGCCTGAGCTCCGGAAGGTTCCAGACCTCGCTTTCGAGTTTGCTCAGTTCGACCGCGCCCTCGACGACGCCCCGGAGAAGACGCTGGAGTTCTTGTATGATTCGGCCAGGAGGGCGTGCGCGAGAACTACGCAGAACAAAACCGTCGACGCCCTGACCCCGACGCCGAAGCAGGTGAAGCAGGTCAGGCAGGCGACCCCGAAGGGGAAGGCCAAGGCCGCGGCCAGGGAGCCAGCCAAGCTTGTACCTGAGCACCCACAGGTCGCCTGCGGATTTTGGAGGTCCGGGAGTTGCAAGTTCGGCGACAATTGCAAGCACGTCCACTGGAAGGACAGCGTTCACACGCCTACCGCGGCCTGGCCAGCAGGGACCGCGGTCACCCTCGGGCGGCAGCCCGGCGACAGGTGCAAGTTTTTTGCCGACGGCAAGTGTTCCCACGGGGACAAGTGCATCTACAAGCATGGCGACGGCGACAAGCGGGACCTCGCGGCGGTCTTGAAGGCGAAGCGCGAGGCTGACGCCAAGCAGAAGGGCAAGGGCGGCGGCAAGAAGCTGCACCTCTGCTCGTCGGAGAGCCTGTGGGGGACCTCCGATAAGTGGGTGTTGGACACCGCGGCCAGCTTCGACGCCTCGGGGAAGGGCCTCCAGGGGGCTCACAAGG
Source organism: Prorocentrum cordatum (assembly GCA_963575745.1). Classification (NCBI taxonomy): domain Eukaryota; class Dinophyceae; order Prorocentrales; family Prorocentraceae; genus Prorocentrum; species Prorocentrum cordatum. The sequence continues at coordinate 136,343 of CAUYUJ010017381.1, read as the reverse complement.
ATCTCCACGACCAGGTCGCGGTCGAGACCGGCGGAGGCAACGTCCACTGCGATCGCGCCGTCGTCACGCACCTCAGCGAGATCGGCGAGGACGTGGAGGCAACCGTGCTGGAGGATGCGGACGAGACGGTCCGAGTGCTGACAGTTGGGCGCCGCTGTGCCCAGTTGGGCTTCGAGTTCACCTGGAAGCCTTTCGCTCCTGCTCCGGACGTTTTCCGGCCTGATGGCCGGCGCGTCGACGTGAAGGTCGACCCCGATTTCGTGCCGTACGTCGAGTCGCAGCCCAAGCCCCGCAGGGACCCATCTGCAGGCAAGCGGCTGCTGGTCAACGTCGCTGTGGTCGACGACGACGCGCTGATCGACGACGTCCTGCCTCTGGAGGCGGATCCGCCCCAAGACGACGACGTGGATCAGGAGGAGGACGAGCACGAGGAGGACGAGAAGGACGTGGAGCAGGAGGGCGGGGAGGAGATCTCGCAGATCGGCATTGTTGACGAGACCGTGGAACCTGGGCAAGACGACGCTGCTAGGCACGTTGCCCGGGTGCTGGAGGGAGGCATCACGAGCTACGACGGCGACCTGATGCAGGACGACAAAATTTTCCACCGGATCCAGCTTGAGGACTCCGTCGACGACATCGTGCTGCCCTGCGACACGTCGCGCCTCACGAAGGAGCATCTCACGTTGCACCAGCCGGCCATGCCGAAGTACTGTCCCGGGTGCCGGGGAGGCAAGCACGCCAAGTGGCCTTCGCGGCGACGCCCGGTCAGCGGCGTGTGCGTTCGCTGCGCCGACGCGGACGAGAGGCCGTTCGGCGCGTGCGTGCACTTGGACCACATCGTCATGCAGCCGGGCTCGGAGGCCGCCCGATCGGCGAAGTACAGCTTGAACATGCTCGACGAGCGTACGAAGTTCGCCGGAGTCTTTCCGGCGAGCTCCAGGGACGCCGACACCATCGTCGAGGCCCACCACACCTTCGACAACGCTGTGCCTGAGATCCGCCGCTGGTGGAGCGACAATGCCCCCGAACTTGCGGCTGCGAGCCGCAGGATCCGCAGGATGCGGCCGTTCGCGCACTATCGGAGCATCCCACGTGCGCCGCAGAGCAACGGAGTCATCGAGCGATTCAACCGCACTGTGGTCGAGGGGGCCCGGGCTTTGCTCCTCATGGCCGCCTTTCCGGCGTCGTGGTGGGTGTGCGCGATCTGTTATTGGTGCATGCAGTATAACGGCCACTGCAGGGGGGCGGACGGGTTCACTCCGTACGAGCGCCGCTACACGACGTCCGCCGAGTACGAGCAGTACCCGTTCGGAGCGCTAGTATTCGTCGCTGCTGCCCGGCGCGCCGGGGCCAAACCTTCGAAATGGAGCCCCAGGATGGTGCCGCATGTGCTGGTCGGCATCGGCTGCGGGCCAGGCTTCGCGTGGAACCGGACGTACGGCGTCGTCAAGCTAGAGCACCTCCTCAACAGCGACCGGCCGTCCCGAGCAGGCATCAGGTACTCCGCGGAGGTCGACTTCCCAGACCGCATCATATTCCCCATCCGCCAGCGCCTCAAGCTCGCCGGAGCATCCAAGGATGCGAGCTTCCCAGCGCCAGCAGTGACTGACGACAACGAGTCGTGGGCGTTGCAGCTGTCCGAGGTGAGCGAGGAGCCGGGCGACGAGGCCTACGACGGGGCCATGGAGGAGAACGCCCCGAAGCTGGAACCCGGCAACTTCGTCGAGTCCGTCGTGCTGGACCCCGAGGACTCGCAGGCGGCGGACGACCCGGAGCCAGAGGAGGAGGTGGTCGAGAGGAACGGCGGCGAGCAGGCCGCCACCGAACACGAGCCTAAGGACGAGCCTGCCGAGCTCGGCCGTGCGGAGTTGGAGGTTGAGGGGAATCGTGCGCCCAAGGGCTGGAGGATTGACACCTTCCCGCACGGGCACCATACGAGGACGATTTCGGTTCCGCCCTGGAGCCGGAGGCCGCCCACGGTCCTCCCCGAGGCATGGCTCATGTTCAAGAAATCTCACCAGGAGAAGTTGCGCCAGGAGTGGAAGGAGAAGGATCCCGTGGGCTTCGCCGCTCAAGAAGCTCGGAAGGCGGCATATGAACATGCCAAGCGGACCAGGGGGAGCCTCCCGGCAAGTGCCGTGGACGCTGCACGCGAGGACGCTCGTGGACCCCCGGCTCCTGAAGTACCGGCTGTGGCCCAGCTCATGTACGTGGGCAGGGATCGGCCGAGCGCGACGCCCGAGAACGAGGCCGCGCAAGTTCAAGATGTTCCTGCTGCTGCGACGGCCGGCGCGGTGGCCACGCGTCTGAGCCATCTTGCGGACCGCTCGCACGAAAATACAGAGCGGGCAGTTCAAGGTTGTTGTGGTGGATATATCTACGGAGGAGGATTCGAATATCGCGGAGCTCATGCCGCAGCACGCCCTGACCGTCAGAGTCACGGAGGGCGACGAGCTGTGCAGGAAGGAGACCATCAGGGCGCTGCACGGCATCGTCCGGGCTTGCAGCCAGCTTGGCATTCCGCTGCACGTCTGGGTCAGCACGGTGCGCACGCCAGGCGAACTCCCAGACCGCCCTGTTGTGGTCGCAGTTGGCCTTTGCCGCCACGTCGTCAAGCAGGGGGGCTACATCTACTGGGGGTGGCCGCCGACGTCCTCCGTGTGGTTGCGCACCGACGTGCGGCAGCTGCTAGAGTACGCTGGATCTGATCCTCGTGACGTCTCGATGGCTAGCCTCAGCGAGTCTGCCGTGGAGGGCCAGAGCGAAGACCCCATCAAGCGCCGCACGAACGACCTCCTGCGTGTGTTCACGAACAGCGCGGGGCTCCTTAAGTTGCTCGAGCCGCACGCCCAGGTGCCGGAGATGCCGCTGGAGTCGATCGACGGCTGTCGCGACGAAAGTGTGGACCTCCGAGGGCCATGCTCCCAGGAGCTCGCACGTCTGATCTGGCAGTCCATCTTGCCCATCGCCGGGGGCCACGCCGACCACGACGACACCGCGCAGAACGACGTCGGCAGGAAGACGCCTAAGTGGTCCGTGCTGGTCACCCGGAAGGTCCCGCTGAAGTCGGAGGAAGCAAAGTCGGCCAAGGCACGGGCTGCCATAGACAAGGAGCTCTCTGGGCACCGTACCCGGAAAACCTGGGATGAGTCCACGGTGAGGGAATACAAGGACCTCATGCGCGACAACTCGAAGGCCGAGGTCATGACGGGCCGCATCTTCGGGATCTTGGGCGAGACCAACGCCGAAGCGGAGCATGAGGAGGATAGGGGGATGAAATTTCGTGCAGTGTTCCAGGGATCAAACATCAGAACTAAAACGGGGACGGCGGCGGTGAACTTGTACGAGGAGATGAGCAACAGCCCGGCGTCTTTCGTCGCCATTCGGTGCACCATGGCGGTGGCTATCCTGAAGCGCCTCAGCATCACGGTGCGGGACGCGCTGCAAGCCTACCTCCAGGCTCGCATCAACGTGGACGGCAGGATCGAGACGTGGGTTGAGATACCCAGGGAGTGGTGGCCCGACTCGTGGTTCGAGGGGGGTGACAGGAGCAAGCCACTATACGTTCGGCCCGTGTGCCTGCTCCTCCTAGCCTTGTACGGGCACCCGGAGGCAGGAGCCCTGTGGGAGAAGAAGCTCACCCAGGTATTGCTCGGACTCGGATGGCATTCGGTGCCCTCTTGGCCGGGCGTGTTCGTCCATGCCGACGGGAGCATGCTGACCGTCTACGTCGACGACCTGCTCCTGGCGGCTCTGGGGTGCAAGGCCGACGCCCACTGGGAGGCGCTGTGCAAGAGCATCGAGTTCAAGGACGAGCTTGCGCCGGTGAACAAGTTCATTGGTGCGTACTACGCCCTCGACCCTTTCGATCCGAAGCTCCCCGATGCGCCTCGCACAGTCACGACGTCGATGATCGATTACACCAGGGCAATGGTAGAGCGCTTCTGCACCGACGCCGGCCTCAGGATCACCAGGCCCGTGGACACGCCGTACATCTCAGCCGAGTCCTGGGCGCAGGACTCCGAGGAGGCAGGGAGGTTTGCAGACGTCGCGGCGTCGCACTCTGCCTCGTCTCTCTTCTTGTGCCGTGTTGGGCGGCCCGACCTGGCTGCAGCCACGCAGCGTCTGTGTAGCGGAGTGTCGCGCTGGACCACTGTCCACGACCTAGCGCTCATCCGTGTCATGACGTATGCTGCTTGCACCTCCACGCACGTCCTCAAGGGCACGCTTGCCCCGGCCGACGTGGACGATCTGTTGCTGCTGACGTACTCTGACGCCGATTGGAACGGCGACCCGATGACCAGCAAGTCCGTGACCGGATGGTGGATTGAGCTGTTCTCGCCGGCCTCTGGCCGTAGCTTCCCATTGTCTTGGGGATGTTCGCAGCAGTCGTCTACTGGAGGATCCACCGCGGAGACTGAGACAGTCGCATTCTCCCATGTCGTGCGGCGCGAGGCCATACCGATCCAGATGCTCCTGGACGAGGTCCTCCCACGCAGGATTGGGATAGCGTGCAGGGTCGACAACATGCAGACGATCCAAGCCGTGACCAAAGGATATTCGAAGCGGCTGCGCACCCTTCTATATTTCTTTTTCTTGTATTTTTTTGTTGTCTTATTTTTACTCATTGTTATTTTTTTGCCGCGCACGCAGCCGTCTGCGTCGGCATAGCTGCCGAGGATGTTGAGAGCTTGTTGTTTTATGCCTACTGGGGGGGTGTAACGCTCGTTTACCCGGCCCCCCCCCCCCCCCCCCCACCCCCCGTAACGCGTGCCGCTCCGTGGCGCGCGGGGGGGTTCTGCGGTCTTCCCCTCCAACATGCTGGTGCCCGAGCATGCGCACTGTGGGGGGGTGGTTCGCAGGCGCACTGTGGGCGCTCGCAGGCCATTGCGGCGCTACGCATGGCGCGATTCTGCTGGTGCCTTGCGGGCTTGTGCGGCCGCCTCGAATCGTCGTGTTCGTCCTCGGACGGCGCCCGAAAAAAAAAAAAAAAACGGCTCCGGAGTCGGACCAAAGGCACAAAAAACAACGTCGTCGTCGTCGTCGTCGTAGTCGTCGTGTCCCGTTTTGCCGTCGTCGTCGTCGTCGTCGTCGTCCTCGTTGCCGTCGTCGTCGTCGTCGTCGTCGTCGTCGTCGTCGTCGTCGTCGTCGTCGTCGTCGACGGCGCCCGAAAAACGGCCTCCGGAGTCCGAAAAAGGCGAAAAACGTTGTCGTCGTCGTCGTCGTCGTCGTCGCCATCGTCGTCGTCGACGGCGCCCGAAAACGGCCTCCGGAGGGCGAAATAGGCGGCAAACGTCGTCGTCGTCGTCGTCGTCGTCGTCGTCGTCGTCGTCGTCGTCGTCCTGCTCTATGGCCTTCCCCCCTAACATGCTGGTGCCCGAAGGCATGCTGTGCTGCTCACAGGTACACTGCGGTTCTCGTGTGCTACCATGGCACACGCAGGCTTGTGCGGGGTGTTCGAGGACGAGTTGCGCTGCTCGCGAACGTTTTCGGTGCCGACACGGTTTGGCATGCTGTTGTATACGCGCGCGTTGTGGCGTTCGCAGGCACGCTGGTGGTTCTCTAGCGCCCGCTCACATGTGTGCCGCCGCGGTCGCCGGTGCTCACACGCATGGCGCCTTGACCGCAGGCGTGGCGCGGTGATCACAGACCGCGATGGCGGGGATAAGGAGGAGGAGGAGGAGGAGGAGGAGGAGGAGGAGGAGGAGGAGGAGGAGGAGGAGGAGGAGGAGGAGGAGGAGGAGGATGGGGAAAGACAGTTTGTCATCCAACTTGCTCGCAGCCTGGAGGTCCCCACATAGCGGGGCTGGCGCGGAATTGCATCGACGCGGCGGCGACCCCAGCGCGGGCGTTCATGGTTGAATGCTGCTAGGGGGGCCCATTCGGGCCCAGGAGGGTGCCTTCCGAGAAAGCATGCCTGCTTCAGTGTCTGTTACTATTACTCCAGCCTCTGACGTGTTCGGAATTCTTGTGTGTATTTGTGTGCCAAGGCGCTTGTACGGCCTCTGGCGCATTCAGTGCACAGGGCCTTCCCGCGCAAATAAGTATAACAGGATCTCTGATGCTATCTGTTGTCTTGTTGTCGGGCTGGGCCCTGACTGGGGTTCAGACGCGCAAGTTTTCCGAGCTGCGTCAAGCCGCGGCGACGACGAGGGCCCTCGAGGGCCAGGAGGTTTCGATCCTCGAGGTTCGAAGTTCGAACTTCGGCGCGAACTTCAAAACGGGTCCAGGGACTCCCACTGGGGCTCAGACGCGCCAGTTTCCCGAGCCGCGTCCAGCCGCGGCGACGACGAAGGCCTTCGAGGGCCAGGAGGCTTCGATCCTCGAGGTTCGAATTTCGAACTTCGGCGAGAATTTCAAAACGGGTCCAGGGAATCCGACTGAGTCTCAGACGCGCCAGTTTCCCGAGCCGCGTCCGCCCGCGGCGAGGACGAGGGCCCCCGAGGGCCAGGATGCCTCGATCCTCGAGGTTCGAGTTTCGAGCTCTTCGGCGCCATTTCCTAAACGGGTCCCCGGCCTGGCCCCTCCACTTCCTTTCCTTTGCTCCTGCACTCCCTTCCATTCTCGTCTCCTCCACCTCCTCTCACCTCCTGGGGGGAGAACGGAGGGAGGCAGAGGGAGGAGGACGAGGAGGAGGAGGAGGAGGACGACGAGGAGGAAAAGGAGGAGGATGAGGAGGAGGAGGAGGAGAAGGATGAGGAGGGCGAGGAGGGTTGGAATCGGTTGGAAGAGGATCGGGGGAGGAGTTGAGGGGGATCGGAGGAGGGGGGTGAGGAGGAGGAGGAGGAGGAGGAGGAGGAGGAGGAGGAGGAGGAGGAGGAGGAGGAGGAGGAGGAGGAGAGGGAGGAGGGAGAGGGGGGAAGGGAGGAGGAGGAGGAGGAGGAGGAGGAGGAGATGAGGAGGAGGGGGGCCGGAGGGAAATCGGAGGAGTAGGTCATGTAAAGACCTCGCCCCCGACGGGAGTGGCCGCGTTGCCATTCCCACAACCGCCACGATTGGCTGAAGCAAAGGCGGTTGAAGGATGCGCCGCGCATATTCAGCAGGCCGACGCCGTTCCGCAGGCCCCCGAGAACACGAGGAGGAGGAGGAGGGAGGGGACAAGGAGGAGGAGGACGAGGAGGAGGAGGAGGAGGAGGAGGAGGAATAAGAAAAAACATATAAGAAGGAGGGGGAACTGGAAGAGGAACGCATAGATTGCACTGCAGCGCTCTGTGGTTCTCGCAAGCACGCCGTGGTGCGTGGCTTTTCGCGCTGTGGTGTGGTGGTCGCAGGCGCACTGTGGGCGCTCGCAGGCCATTGCGGCGTTCGCATGCGCGATGCTGGTGCTTGCGGGCTTCGTCGTCGTCGTCGTCGTCGTCGTCGTCGTCGTCGTCGTCGTCGTTGTCGTCGTCGTTCGTCGTCGTCGTTCGTCGTCGTCGACGTTGGTGCGCCCGAAAAAACTTGCCTTTTTGCGAGTCGAAAATAGCGGAAAACCGTTCGTCTTGTTTTTTCTTTCGTCGTCGTCGTCGTCGTCGGCGTCGTCGTGCGTCGTGGTCGTCGTCGTCGTCGTCGTCGTCGTCGTCGTCGTCGTCGTCGACGGCGCCCGAAAAAAAACGCCTCCGCATGCCGAAAAAGACGAGAAAACGTCGTCGTCGTCGTCGTCGTCGTCGTCCTCGTCGACATCGGCGCCCGAAAACGGCCTCCGGAGGCCGAAAAAATATAGAAAAACGTCGTCGTCGTCGACGTCGTTGACGGCGCCCGAAAAACGGCCTCCAGAGGCCGCAAAAGGCGAAAAACGTCGTCGTCGTCGTCGTCGTCGTCGTCGCCGTCGCCGTCGCCGACGTCGTCGTCGTCGTCGTCATCGTCGTCGTCGTCGTCGTCGTCGTCGTTTTCATCGTCGTCGTCGTCGTCGTCGTCGTCGTCGTCCGTCGTCGTCGTCGTCGTCGTCGTCGTCGTCGTCGTCGTCGTCGTCGACGGCGCTCGAAAACGGCCTCCGGAGGCCGAAACAGGCGGCAAACGTCGTCGTCGTCGTCGTCGACCTCGTCGCTCGTCGCTCGTCGATCATCGTCGTCGCGCGCGCGGGCGCGGGCGTGGTGCCGGGACCACGCGGCGGGCTTTGCGCTTGTACTCGAATCGCAAGCCACTGTGGTGCTCTCAGGCAGAGAGTGCTGCTCGCGCGCATACTATGGCGATCGCAGAGCGCCCCTGCCTCGCCATACCCCGCCCAGCCCAAGCGTTACCGTTACCCGGGGGGCACGACCCCCCCCCCCCCCCCCGGGTAACGAGCGTTATCGGCCAGAATAAAAAAACAATCTCTGAACGACCGGGACCTCCAGCTGAGCATAGAGCACTGCCCCACCTTGCAGATGAAGGCCGACCTCTTCACCAAGGTCCTGAATGGCCCGAAGTTCCGAGCAGCGCTGGAGATGATCCACATGATGCCACAGGCTTGACTTCTGCGGCAGCGGTGCCAGCAGTCGCTCGGCGAGGGGGGTGTGGATGAGATCCCATTGCGAACGCCGCCGCTCGTGCCGGCAGGGGAGAGACACTGTGTGGCGGCATCCTTGTTTCTGACATATCAGAATAGGGTCAGAGTGAGTGATTGTACGCATGTATAGCAGGTGTGATAACATGTTGTGTTTTTTCTCCCCTGTTGCCGCCCTCAGGCCTCAAGGGGGGGGCACGATTTGTCCGCCTCAGTGTGCCCGGAGTCGAAACTGTGTATGTGACTCGGGGCGGAAATTCGGGCAGTTATTACTTGTCTCAATAATTCGGGATGCACTTCTGTGCACAAAGGTCTTGCACTTGCCGGTCTGGTGGCGCCTTCTGGCGGCTCACCGCGGCAGTGCGGGCCCCAGGCTGTGGCCTTGCCGTGTGCTGGTTCCGGGGTGCCGTGATCGTCCCACTTCTGCCTCGTGGCCGCCGGCCTGGTGGCGCCATTCGGCGCTCACCGCGGCGCGCCTCGGTTGCGAGTGCTCTGGGGAGTGTTGCGTCTCTGTGCCCAAGCCGACTTGTCGGACCGATTTCCGCCGGGCTGGTGGCGCCTTCGGGCGGCTCACCGCGGCGCGTGTGTATAGGATCTTGCAGAAACCAGTTATCCCACTAAGTGGGATAGAAGACGTGTGCACACTTGCGCATAATGTAGAGCGTGAAGGGGAGCCGAGCTGTTAGACAAAAGTGTTTGACACTGCTCTCCGTTCCGATGCAACTTTGGCTCAAGCCCAAACGGGTTTGTAGCCTAACCAGGTTGAACTGCCAGTATCTTCTGTGATCCACGTGCCGGTGCATGGGAAAAAAGGCCAAGTGGCGACCTCGGACCAAACGGGCCGGGGAGCAAGTCAGAGCTAGAACCCAGTACTACACGGAGGTCCAGGAGACCGAGCAACAAGCCATAACGAGCGAGGCCAACGTAGAGGCCAACGGGAACCAGAATACCGAGCAAGAGCTAGGGCGGTTGGAACAACAGACACTTGTCTTTTCCACATTGCTGAGAGTGGTTGAGAGGCTCCTGAAGGGGTGGATCTCCTCCGGCGCGGTGCTGGGGGTCTGGCTCGGAAAGCCGTGCACCACGTGGTCGCAGGCGTTGAGGCAGCCGCTTCGTTCTGTGTCCTGCCCCATGGGTCTCGCCTCTCTCACGGGCGCTCAACAAGCACGATTGAACGTTGGGAGCGCAACCTTCCATGTGTCTTGTCGGTTGATTGACTGTTGTCGAAAAGCAGGGGTGCCAGTGTATCTTGAGAACCCTGACGGGTCGTTGATGAGGCAGGCTCCCCGTTTGCAGCTACTGAGACGTGCCGTCGATTGTTCTGAGGCTCGCCTGCATCAGTGCCAATTCGGAACCCCTTGGAAGAAATGCACTCGTTTAGTTGCTTGGCGAGGTGGCAGCCTCTTTCGTTTGCGAAGATGGTGCCATGCTGACGGCAAGCGGTGCTCTCGAACCGGCCTGCCGCACCAGGAGCTTTCAGGACACGCTCCTGGAGGTAAGCATTGGACTGCCATCGCCGCCGCCTATCCTCGCCAACTGTGCCGTGCCATCGCCTCGACCATGATCGATGCCGCTGAATCGCTGCGGGTATCTGTGTTGTGGAATAGATTAAAACCGTGAAATTTGTGAGGATGATAGGGTAGATAATGCCACCCATCTTACCCTATCGCTTTCGGGAGTCTGCGTTTTTTTCCCAACCTTCCTGCGTTGGGTACTCGTTTTGAATAGAGCACTGCGGTCTCCACCTTCCTTCCTTCCCGCCTCCTCCTCCTCTCTTCCCTCTTCCTCTCCTCTCTTGCTTCCCTTCTCCGCCTCTCTTCGCTCCTCCTCTTCTCTCTTGCATCCCTTCTCCTCTCTTCGCTCCTCCTCTCTTGCTTCCCTTCTCCTCCTCTCTTCGCTCCTCCTCTTCTCTCTTGCCTTTTACGTCATCCCTTTGGGGCTGCGATCTGTGAAACTGTCGCCACTTTCGAGGGCTGCTGGTGGGTCCAGCGGAGTGAGGCACCACGCAGATTCAGATTAGACCTCGCCATCCCTGGGGGGCTGCGATCTGCGAAACTGTCACCACTTTCGAGGGCTGCTGGTGGGTCCAGCGGAGTGAGGCACCACGCAGATTCAGATTAGACCTCGCCATCCCTGGGGGGCTGCGATCTGCGAAACTGTCGTCACTTTCGAGGGCTGCTGGTGGGTCCAGCGGAGTGAGGCACCACGCAGATTCAGATGAGACCTCGACTTTCGAGGGCTGCTGGTGGGTCCAGCGGAGTGAGGCACCACGCAGATTCAGATTAGACCTCGCCATCCCTGGGGGTTTGCGATCTGCGAAATTGTCGTCACTTTCGAGGGCTGCTGGTGGGTCCAGCGGAGTGAGGCACCACGCAGATTCAGATTAGACCTCGCCGTCCCTGGGGGGCTGCGATCTGCGAAATTGTCGTCACTTTCGAGGGCTGCTGGTGGGTCCAGCGGAGTGAGGCACCACGCAGATTCAGATTAGACCTCGCCATCCCTGGGGGGCTGCGATCTGCGACACTGACGCCACATTCGAGGGCTGCTGGTGGGTCCAGCGGAGTGAGGCACCACGCAGATTCAGATTAGACCTCGCCATCCTTGGGGGGCTGCGATCTGCGAAACTGTCGCCACATTCGAGGGCTGGGTGGGTCCAGCGGAGTGAGGCACCACGCAGATTCAGATTAGACCTCGCCATCCCTGGGGGGCTGCGATCTGCGACACTGACGCCACATTCGAGGGCTGCTGGTTGCGAAACTGTCGCCACATTCGAGGGCTGCTGGTGGGTCCAGCGGTTTCTCTCCCGGCCTGAGTTTCTTTCCCGCGGGCCGCCCGCAGACCTGGCGGCGCGCCTGCGAGCGTTCAGCTCCCGCGCTGAAATGCGCGGGAAGGAGGCGGAGAAGCTAGCGGGCGAGCTACGCCTCGCTCGTTCCCTGCACTCTAAACAAGTTTTATCATGTGGATTTCTGCGACGACATGGCGCAGGCAGCGCTGCGGGTTTAGCTCGCACTTGAAAAACGCGGCAGTCTTCTGTCTCCTCCCGCCACTTTCATCGTCGTCCTATTCCCCGCCTCACCTTCTCCATGCATGCTGCTGCTTCCGCGATGGCCTTTCGCCCCCCCCGCCCTCCATTCCATCCCTCTCCTACCCCTCGTTCCCGTGCCCGTTCTTCTTCGATCCTGGGGCCTCAAGCCTCGTTCTTTCGATCGTCGTCTTGTGAATCGTGCAACGCATGCGCATCCCATGTAGCTTGCACAGCAAATCGCCGCGTCTACACTGTCGTTGTTCCTGCTAATGTTGGCATACTCTTCTTGCCATTTGATGCACGTGGGTTGGGTACGTCGCAGGGTATTTTTTTCCGGCCCGGGGCCATTTCTTTTCCATTCGGGTCTGGGAGTCTCCGAGTTGCGCCTGGGCGCCTAATCTTTCAACAGCCAGTGGAATATGTGCCTTGCTCCAGACACGATAAAAACATGTGCTGGCGATCCCCGGGGGGGCAGGGCCAAGTCTCATACCGCTTTTAACAAGCTGAAGTGACGTGCCAGGCCTTCGAGGGCTCGCCCCATCGACGTCATCCGTCGACGTGTATGCTCAAGTCTCCCCCCCTCCCGTTCCCTTTTCCTTTGCCTCCCCCTCGCTTCCGCTCGCTCTCATTCCTCGACAGGTAGTGCTTTCAAAATGGTCTATTCACTTGCAGTTGCTTCAGGGAGTCTCCGAGTTGCGCCTGGGCGCCTAATCTTTCAACAGCCTGTGGAAGATGTACCTTGCTCCAGACACGATAAAAACATGTACTGGCGATCCCCGGGGGGGCAGGGCCAAGTCTCTGACAAATATGGGAAGTGGGGGGGAAAACAAAAACCCAGCAAACATTGGAAATACGGGGGTATCCTGGGATTTGTGTCTACTTATTTGTGTGTCCATGGGCGCCTTTAAAGTCTTGCAAAAATCATGACGTACTTTCCTTTTCATTTTCGGTCTCTGGGGGCCCTCGCCGGGCCCCCGGGTAGTCGAAACGGCTCGGGGTGACAAGCTGGCCCTGAGAAAAGGGTCGGGGCTGCTGGGGATTCCGTTTTGAAAACAGTCAAGGCATTGAATTTCTGGGCACGCACGCTTTTCGCCAGCGTGGCCTTCGCTAGAGTGACCTTTTGGTGACCCTTCGCCAGAGTGGCCCTTGGCCAGAGTGGCCTGTTTTGGCGGCGCGCAGAAGGGGGTAGGGGGAGGGGGGAAGGCAAATTAGAGGAATGCTGCTTCTTAGAAGGCGCCGGCCTTACATCTACAGAGAAGGTCCGTGCCTTCTAAGAAGCAAGGTGCTTCTAAGAAGCCTTCCCCCCTCCCCCTACCCCCTTCTGCGCGCCGCCAGCTTTGCTGCGAGCCCCGCAGCCCCTCCGCGGCCCCCTCGAGCTGTGCCCCACAGCTCACCACAAAGGAACCACCGCGGGAGGCTTTTGGACCACTTTCGGTCTCCAGGGGCCCTCGCAGGGCCTGGGGTGAGCAGCTCTGAGCACCAAGGCCCCCGAGAGCCCACGGTGGGGTGACGAGCTCTCCACGCCAAGAGGCTCCCCGGGGCGAACAGGGACGTCACAAGCTCCGAACACCAGGGCTCCCAGGAGAGAGCCCAGGACCGTTGAGCAATCCCCCGGGAAGGGGCCGGGACTCCCGGGGGCCCCGTGCAGAGGGCAGCAGGGCACCGCAGGTCCGGGCCCCCTGCAGGCTCGGGGCCGGGCGCGGCAGCCCGTGCCCGGGGGCCCAGCCAGGAGCACTGCGTGGGGCCCAGGGGCTCCTCCTCCTCCTCCTCCTCCTCCTCCTCCTTTCCTCCTCCTCCTCCTCCTCCTCCTCCTCCTCCTCCTCCGCCTCCTCCTCCTCCACCATCCTGCTTCTGCTCCTGCTCCTGCTCCTCCTCCTCCTCCTCCTCCTCCGTCCGCGACAGCGGCAGCACGGGGGGGGGGGGCGGGAGGGGGGAGGCGGGGTGGACCAGGTGTGATCGCCTGGCGGCCCGCGCAGAAGAGGCAGGGCGGAGAGGGGGGAGGATGTGGAGGGGGAGGGCTGTCCACCGCAATCCGGCGATCGCGAAACACGGATCAAGGGGGCGCGGATTCGCGACGGGTCCCGTCTCCACGGGAGATCGCGGACTTCCGCCGCCGGGCGGTGCGGCACCGGCCGCATTTTGGGGAGGGCATCTCCCCCGATCCATGGATTTGGCGACCGTGCGCCAAATCCATGGATCTTTAATCCATGTTTGCGCGCCCCCGACAGAAGGGCGAGGAGAAGGCAGGAGGACCAGAGTAAACCCCAGGTGCATCAACGATGCGCGGAGCGTCCCCCTCGAAAAACGCGCGCCCCCAGGGTCCGCGATTCGGGCCGGAGCTCCACTTTGGAAGGAATGGCCCCAAGCCTTCGGGCTCTGAGGAGTGTGGCAAGGTGGGGTTTTGAAGCGTGCAGGTGTGAGCCCGGTGACAGCCCCGCTTTGAAGAGGAGCCGCCCTCGATCCGCGGAACCGTTGCACGATACCAGACTTCTGGCCAGATGATAAGGCCAAGGCGCCAGCGAGATCCCCATTTTGAGAAGGGGACGTGCTCCCTCGGTAGCAAAACATGGGAGCCTGGTATACCCTCTTAATTTCGGCTTTGGCGTCGATTCGCGTCTGGGAGTCGATGAGATAATGCCGACGTAGCGTCGTGTAGCGTCGATTTAGCTTCGATTAGCGTCGACTAGCCTCGATTCGTGTCGATTCGCAAGAGCCGGCAAAATGGTATGGGAGGCCCCCATGAGTTGCCACCGAATGCTCCATCCGTGTAACTGCTGCGCAATGGACTTTGGAGAACTTCTCAGGCGAGAGCCCCACTTTGAAGAGGAGCTGCTCTCCATCCGTGCAACTTGTCGGCGCTAGGACGACTTGTGCGCACAGTGCAGCCGAAGGCCCGCTTTGTAAAGGAACCATCCTCCATACTTCACAGATGGAAAGTTCCAAGACAAGTGTGCGTGGCGCCAAGGCGAGATCTCCATTTCAAGAACGACCCGCCCTCCATTCGTGTAGTTGCTGTCTTTCAGACGGGTGTGCGCGGCGCCAATGCGAGACCGCCGTTTTGAAAATGACCCGCCTTCCATGCGAGTAGTTGTTAGAACTGTCAAACTTAAGTAACGTAGACCTTGGGGAAGTCTCAAGCGAAACGTCCGTGCCGCCCTAGCGACATTTTAGTGGTGCAATCCGAGTGACATATTGAGTTGTCCATATGTAAGGCTGAGGAGAAAAAAGAGGGTGTGAGAAGAAGCGGGGGGAACGCTCGACGAGAAGAGTGTAGGAAAGTACGACGGATGGATGGATGGATGGAAGGATTGAGGGAGGGAGGGAGGGAGGGACAGGAGGATGAACAGGGGTAGGAGAAGGAGGTGGGGCGGTTCTCTTTCCTTCCTCATTAACTTTCTCCTTTCTCCTTTTTATGTTTATTATTCGTCCTTTGATTTATCTCCCGAATACTTTTGTACATGCTCGGGAACTTCAAACGCTTTACACAAGTCGTCGACGAACGTACATCAAACGTTGATCGCCCAGAGCAGGCGCCCTCCTCCTTCCGCTTTCTTTTACATTTTTTCGTAGTTCTTCGCCTCCTGCTCCGTCCCCTCCTCCTCCTCCTCCTTCTCCTCCTCCTCCTCCTCCGTCTCCTCCTCCTCCTCCTCCTCTTCCGAGTATTCCCAGAAACGTCATAACACTCTTAAGCTTTTGCGTATCAGGCTGAACAACACAAGCGCATGACAAAACGTGTGCCCCCTGACAACTCCTTCCGCTCCTCCTCTTCCTCCTCTTCCTCCTCCTCCTCCTCTCTTTTGTGTTTTCCATCCTCTTCCTCATCCTTCTCCTCTCTTATATTGCAGACTCGTATGTGTTCCGATGCCACGGTATTTGATATTGCCATTTCGTATTGGTGTCGTATCTTGTCTCACGCTGCCGTCTGGTTGTCTTATCTTCCATGATGTCGTCTACGTGCACGGACATGTTTACTATCTTCTCGTGTCGTCTCACTTTAGCTTACATTGTTTGCATCCGCTTCGACATGAAAGTGGCATTAGGGAAGGTCAGGATCAGATGCTCCTAGGAGTGCCCAAGCGGCTACACGAGGCCCCCAAGAGGTGCCCAAGAACCCCACGACGTTTTGGGGGCTGTCTGGGGAGCCTTTTGGGAGCCTCCTGGGGCTTCCTTGCGGTTCCTTGGGGGCGCCTAGGGGCCTCGTGAGGGCCTCTGGGGGGCTTCCCCGGGACCCCCCCTGGGACCTTCCGCCCTACCGCCCCCGGGACCTCCCTTGGGACCCACCCCCCTTCCTGGCGGGCAAGGGATTGAAGGGAAGGGACTTCCCTTCGACTCAACTGCGACGTTGCTCAATCTCGCTTCGGCTGTTTTGCTTTGGCTGGCGTGCTTAAGGAGCAGGGCCCAGTGTAAAGGGGGGAGTGGCGACGCCGACGGCGACGGCGACGGCGACGGCGACGACAACGACGACGGCGTCGGGGATTGCGACGGCGACGGCGACGACGATGGCGACGGCGACGGCGACGGCGACGACGACGACGACGCCGACGACGAGTCAAACAAAACAGCCTCTCGCACACGCCGACATGGTCGGCAGATTTATCGGCGCGTATCTTTTCCCTTCTCCCCACATTTGGTATACTGCAAGGCCATCTACTACATGTGTGACGGGCGACTCTCTTCTCCTCTCCTCTCTTTTCTTCTCTTCTCTTCTCTTCTCTTCTCTTCTCTTCTCTTCTCTTCTCTTCTCTTCTCTTCTCTTCTCTTCTCTTCTCTTCTCTTCTCTTCTCTTCTCTTCTCTTCTCTTCTCTTCTCTTCTCTTCTCTTCTCTTCTCTTCTCTTCTCTTATGCTCTCCTAACTGCTATTCTCTCCTCTT